>SHCU01000005.1:608789-623124 GCA_004307685.1 Ceratina australensis
AATTTTGACCTCCAGAATACGTCCCTAAAATAATGCTAAGTAGTAGGTTTACACCCTGTATACTCGAAAACACAGACTCCGCTTGATCATTCGGTTTACGACATCTGTAACTATTTGCTACGTCCACCAGCTAGCTTACGTTTGAATTTTGTTTAACAAGCGCGATCCAATTTACCGGGATTTTTCGATGATCCACGGCGTACGTATCTCGCGTTCATTATCGGATACACGTTACGTCTACGTGTTTCCGCTCATTTATTTTCGGCCTCACGTCCACACGTACATCCATACGTAGGTAATCCGCGTACTCGCTGATATTCACTCGCTGATTATTTGCACGTGGTGCTCTTCAAACACTCGCGCGGAGAACCTTCTACTGGTAAGGATCAATTTGATTTTCTGCGGCCACGAAAAACCTACGTTTTCACCCGGGGCTCGTACCTTTTTTGCCCCCGTCTTTAACATCGTCCGCGTTTCTCAGCTTCTTTCGCGGAACAGAAAATTATTTTTAATGATCCCGCGACGAAACCTTCCTCCGGTTCTAATTATCGGGTCATTCCGTAAGCGACGTTCGTATTCAAAATCGTACATCAATTTTTCACATTTTTTTTAGGCTTACGCAGTGGCTTGGTAATCAACACTAAACGTATCGACCATTCTCGCAGATTAATAACGTTATACATATATTTTTACATATGAATGCTATTACGTGTAGACGCTGATACTTCAGTTTAGTACCAACTTAAATAACAATTACAATGTTATCAATATAACTATACGAACGTATTCTTATCATTTCTTTTAGAAGAATTCAGAACCGGTCGTAATACGTTTGGTGTTAAATATTATGTATCTCAAATACGTATATCGTTTAATACTCTTCGCTCTTATCTCTGTGCACGTGGTACCAAACGCTATACTACGAATCTTACGAGACCAATTTAAAATGCTTCGTCTATCTAATTATAACTTGAAACCTCATCCGCCTCTCTTTAGCGCTAAACTGTTCGCCGCATTATTGTTTTACAAAACAATGCTCGAACAAGACTTCCACTTTGATAAAGTATGGACAGCGTAGGTATGTACGTAGCTGCGTCTCCTTTAAAACGAACGTGTCTACACGTTTACGGATACATGTATACCGTATACGTATATCTACATACATAGTAACGTTGAGATGCATGGCGAAATAGCTCGTAACGTATCGCTTCGGATAAATTGAAGTTTTCCCGTTCGCTGCGATTTCTTTCCGCTCGGCACGTCTCTATTTCACGCGACACTTACTCATATCTTCCTTCACCCAATTTCTCGGTTCTCTTTGTAACCCGAGCTCGCTCGATTTCCGTTCACCGCCGCGAATCGAATTTATTTCATTTTTTACTGAAATTACATTACGACGAAAAAGATACATCGATTCTACCGCCGCGTGGCACGTAAACGGTGCTCACTGTCCCTCGACGAACAATTAATAGTTAACTTAGTTTCAGAAATGCTAACACGACGCTTTAATTAGAAGAGCAAGCACGAAAGCGGTATTGTGAACCAATTTTCGTGTTGAACTTCTCGGTTTCACCATGTTATACTCATACATTGAGATTATGAATATCTCTCTCTTAATACGTTTCTGAAGCTAAAGTTTCTCAGACTCGGTGAACTTTTCCCCGTGAAACGTTCGTTCCCTTTCGCCATTCTTCGAGCCGAAGAATGCGTTAAATTTCTGGTTGCACGCGCCAGAAATTGTTCGAGGTGTGAAGGACCGCTGTTTCCAACCGCTATTTCTCGCCGACTATAGATAGACACTGATGGAAAACGGTCGTGCGAAGTTATTACGTTTTCCTTTACACGCGGTTTACGCGTCGGCCGTAAAACGTGAATCATTTACTCTCGCTGTACTGCCAATCGTTGCTGAAAACACCGAGAATTGCTAATGGAAACGCACTGTTAAAACGAAAAAAAAAGAATAAGAAAAACGGAAACCTCGACGCGCGCTCATTGCCAGATGTTTCGCGTCCTCGGCGCGGCCACGACTTAAACGCTTTCGCGCGTTTCCACGTTTAAACAGTTTTTTGAATTATTCGAAGCAATTCCGCGCGGTAGATTGTACCGGTAAACGGGGTGGTGAAAGAGGAGACTTTACAAGGATTCATGTTTAGCGTACAATAATTTCTATCCGAAACTAAAGTTTGTTGTCCCCATTGACGTTCGAATAAATTGGCGTGCTCATCTTTAAGCGGGGGATAAACGTGAGTTAACTTGCGGGGGAAACTTTGTTTCAAAGTTAGCATCACTCGTACTATAGTACTTACTCGTGGAAAAATATTGATAGCGTTCTCACTGTACAGAACTTTTGTTTGCTCGTTGAAATATTTACTTTTGATAATCGCCGGATAACCGTGCTGATCGTCGATGGAAGAAAATCATTTGGTCAATTAATGCGGCAGAGAAAATTTGCAAGAACGCGTGTAGAAGTACATACTCTGAATTTCACTGCCCCCGTATAAAACGTTCACAGACGTGTTGCCAGATTTCAATTTCTAGGAATCGGATAACAATTGATTTCTATTGGTATACAGTTAGACGCGAACGACTAACGAAATTCCTGTTTTATTAGGAGTCTAGCAAAGCCGAGAACGACGAAGATCGATGGTTTAAGGATTGTCACTGATAAAAATTCATATGTAATATATCTTGTGCTCTCTCCCGTCTCTGTCCGATAAGAAAAATTTAGACTTACATTAGACGTAAGTACATGACCTTAGGGGACAGTGACAGGCTATTGTTTCGCTGTTGCAGGTTTCTCTCGGACGAGTACTCGGTTCGATCACGCATTTAGTAAGCTCTAGTAGAGAACAATGTGCTATGCATACGTACATATATTATAAATATACATATCTAAATCTATACGAATTCACGCATACAATATAGGCGTGCATTGTCCGTGTGTCCGCATATACGTGTATGTATAGTACGTGCATAAGTCACGTCACGTGCATATGTACATAATTATTTATACTCTCTGTCTTGCTCTTGATCACGGTAACGAGTGTACAGATGTATTTCTAGTGTGTATACCAAACATAGAGCATGCCACCTTGTCCAGAGGTGAATAAAATACTATTTCGAACCGATATCAAACGAATTTCACACTTCACAGACTATTTGGTTCCACCAAGGTTTGTCCACAGCCGCTAGAAATCTAAAATTCTCTGATTCAAGAATCTTATCCATATTATTTTTGCTGTATATTCTGATTTACAATGAATTTTGCCCGTGAATAAACGATTATTATTATCATTGAAATCGATGAACGTCTGCTGAATTGCACGCCAACAACGAAACGTGGACAAGTGATTGTAATTGATTAAAATTTCCTAGTGGCTGTGTACACATTTATCTTAACCCCTTGACGCTGTACTGTACGCAGCATTGCGAGCAATAATGAAAAATGTCTTTTCGATTGGCCTGTAGCTCGAAATGACGATGTATCATGTGTTTCGTGGGATTCTCGAATGATAATGAATCCGGGAATGCGGGTATCGTCAATGGGTTAATACGCGAACGAGCAGCGCGTGATTAACAATTTGTCAAAACGGTAAAACGCGCCGCGTTACGCTATATTATTTCGAAACGGTATTTTACCCGTCTCTGCATCTCCAATCTGTCGTGTACCGTCATACTGCATAAACTCGTGTCATAACCCGACGAGCTGCGGTTACCGCAGTCTTCGCCGATTGTGTATATTATACAACACCATTATGTGTCGTTTGCAATGTACCTACCGCGGGCTTGGGAACGTACGACACGAATGTGAACGATATATCAACAATTATTTCTTCTCGCTGGAAAATTATATTTTGTGTGTATCAGTTTTCTTCTTCATTTTTTTTTTCTAAATGCCTATAGGTACACTCTTCGCACAAGTGTCGAGCTCAGAATGCCTTACTCTCCTCAGCCGCTGTTTTCTTCTTGATCTCATGTGATTCTGTCCTCTCTGTTTCTCACGGTGCACGGAAAATCGATGTTCTCTCTGTCCTCTTAGTCTCGATACTACTCGCATCACCTACTTCAGGCCACGCGTCTCTTCCGCCGCTACCTCCTTCCACTCGCTTCTTTCTTTCTTACCTCTTTTTATCACAAGATCTATCCCGCCCCTCCGGTTGTCAGCTCGGTGGGTCGCGAACCCCCAACGGGGTCGCAAAGTGCCTTTTAGAGGGTTGTTGACGTGTTTTACGGAAAACAGGACGTACCTGTTTGACAGCCAGGAAAACACGCTTCATCGTTTCTTACATCAGCACGCATTTGCCACGAACATTACGTCACGATTGCATTTTCAGCGAACACTACAGCACGGACCCTGCCATAAATAACAACCCCCCGGGTTTATCCATTTTCGTCGACAATATTGTATTTCAAATGTGCTTCCTTCGGTAAACATCCGACTCACCGTAACTCCCACGTCGGTGTTCGTCTGCAATCAAGGATCGTCCCACTGGCACTTTTCATTATACGGATCTTCTTGCTTTAATGATAATTCTGCTTTTAATTGCCCTTTAGGGTTGTAATTTCCCTGTTGTAAAGGCGGGCTGCTGCCTGATTACCTGGATTTCTCCGCCCTTCGGGTTTCACTTATTTCGAATTCCATTTGTCCTAATTAAGCTCTAATTAATGTATTCCTAAATGTTCCAGAGCGAACAAGTTTTATCTTTCCCCTTGATATACGGTCTTGTATATACTAAAGACGTGAATAATTCATGAAGTTTCAAAATAATTCAGGAAATGAAAAATTCATGGCTTACAAAAGAATATAAATTACGAGAGATTATTCAGAAACTATCGACAGAAGCTCAGACGTATTCGCGTAAAAATTGTCGAAAGAATTCTGCGGGCCCGCAGGTCAGGTTCCGGCTAAGTATAGCAACGTCAATCGGTGTAGCTGTTAATTTGATGATTTACGAGTATGTACCCGCGAGGGTGGAGTGGTTGGGAAGGCCTGTGTTAAGCCAAGCACCGAGCTCGGGGAACCGGAGCTCCAAATCCATCCCGGAGCTAATTAAACGCGCGATCTACTCGCGAGGTCTACTTCGTGGTTGGTTTACGTGGCAGCTATTTTGAATCGTTTATCGACTTCTGCCGTGTTACGCGCCTTCAGGAATCTCGCTTACCCGTGAAATCGAGCATCGTCTGACGGTGCTTTCGAGAACAGTCAGGCTCTCTTGCCACCGGAAACGCATTGCAGTGAACCGAGCAGGGATTTAAATACGGCAACTCCGGGCAAATCTGTATCAGATTTATTATTAGGACCGCTTATCCCTACTACATACTTCGTAAAATAATTCTTCGCTGCATGTTTGATACAAATTTTTGAAAGATGTCTCAGGAGAAGTTTTTATAGTATTGGGTTGGCAACTAAGTAATTGCGGATTTTTTTTAGAAAATCAAAGACAATTTTTTCATGGAACTAAGTAACTTTATTCTGTAATGTATTGCCCATTTTGATCAATGACCTTTTGCCATCTTTCAGGCAGCATCATAATCCCACGTTCATAAAACTTCTGGTTTTTATTAGCAAAAAACTGAATCAGGTACGATTTGACATCATCATCATTATTGAAATTTTTACCATTCAAGGAGTTTTGTAAAGATCGAAACAAAAAGTAATGAGATGGTGCAAGGTCAGGACTATATGGTGGATGTGGCAGAACATCCCAACCAAGCTCCAATAATTTTTGCCGAGTGACCAAAGATGTGTGTGGCCTTGCATTGTCATGATGGAATACAACACCTTTTTAATTTGTCAATTCGGGCCGCTTTTCTTCAAGTGCATTGTTTAATTTCGATAGTTGTTCAATGTAATAGACATCAGAATTGTTCGTTCTGTTGGGTGGTAAGAGTTCAAAGTAGACAATTCCTTTGTAATCCCACCAAACTGATAACAAAACCTTTTTTTGATGAATATCAGCTTTTGATGTTGTTTGAGTTGGTTCACCTGGCCTGCTACGATATTTTCCGCTTGATATTGTTGTAAACAACCCATTTTTCATCGCCAGTTATCAGTCGTTTAAAAAATGGATCATTTTCATTACGTTTCTTTAGCAAATCGCAGCTGTTAATGCGTTCCGTTAAATGTGTTTCCTTCAATTCGCGAGGAACCCATGTATCGAGTTTTTGAACATAGCCAAGTTGTTTTAAGTGATTTTCAATGCATGTATGTGATACATGAAGCTTCTCTGCAATCTCACGTGTTGTACTGTGACGATCCGAATCGGTTATTGCTTTGATTAGGGCGTCATCAACTTTCACTGGACGACCAGAGTATTTTTCATCTTTGAGTGAAAAATCACCAGGACGAAATTTGGCAAACCAATTTTGACACTGCCGTTCTCTTAAGGCTTCGTCACCATAAACAGCACATAATTTTTTATGAGCTTGCGATGCGTTTTTCCCTTTGCAGAAATAAAAAAGTAAAATATGACGAAAATGTTCCTTTTGATTTTCCATTTTTCAACGAAGGTCAAGCGAAAACTACGCAACCGATCAAAAAACTTTTTTACTGATTGACAGCTGAATTGCCAACTATCAAATAACAAAAATGTGTTTTACATTTGTACTACGTCTGCCAACCTAAAAATTCAACTGAAGCCATCAATAAGTGAAATCCGCAATTACTTAGTTGCCAACCCAATAATAAGAAACAACAGAGATACGCGATGTTTATATTGCAATCCTGTTCGAAGATTATATTATGTAAAGTAAAGAATGCACGGAAGATGAAGCTGTCTATCGGCGGAACCCTCTAAATTTGACGTTCGTTGTCAGCTTCCTGTGGCGCGTTTGCGGTAGCGAGGCAGAATCGGAGACTGTTTGCACAGCCTGTTCCATGTATGGCATGTTTCTTCAGGCTGCGGTTTCGTCGGACGCGTAGACACGCGTGTCAAACTGAAAACCGGCGGCCTGTACATGTACGCGCGTGTGTACACGCCCGTATGTACTCGAACGGCTGAAACGATGCACGTCACGATAAACGCGCGCGCGTGTGTGTTCAACTGACAATATACAGAATATATTCGACATCGCGGCGAGGCATTAATTGATCATCAGATGGATTTTGTGCGATACTCTGCAATCGAACGTAACTTACGTGCAATTAAACAAAATGAACAGAGAGGCTTGCTCTTGTTGAAAACACCGAACGTTCAGGTTGTTTCGGTAAGCAAAAGTTTATGGCGTACCCTTGACGCTTTATGAAAATTCCGTTCTGTTTGTTGCAGTCTATATTCCCACGCAGTGCGAAAGTTAAATAATCAATGTTCCATGAATGAAAGTGTGAAAGAATGTTATATAAACGTAAGAGCTTTTTATTAAAAGGTTATAATAAAAATAGACAAGTATGCTGGCGATATTTCATTCATCCATTTAAAGCCGGTTTTACGGCGTGCGCAAATGTTGAACGTTTTTATAACCGATTATAAAAACGTTACGTTAAATCAGTTCAATTTTCCACGTCCAACGTCTGGCGATAATACAAATGAATTCGCTTCCGTTATAAAAACAAGTGTTCGCGTTTAATATGACGGATGAGGAGAGGCGTGAAGAATGTTTTTTCTCATAGTAAGTTTGCTTGCAGTAGGATATATATTTACTCTTCTCTGTACGTGTAATTATTAAACTTCCGCAACAAGTCTGCTCGCCGTACACAGCGAGCCATTTTTAAACAATACGTTCCCGTCTACCCCGGCTGATAGGTAAATATCGATTATTCCAATAAACATTCGCAGCGAAACTAAGCCAATGTTTTTTAATATACGCTTAGTTTCAAGTCAAACGATACGGTTTAGAATTTCCTGAAATCCAAATCACGAAAGACCTTTCTAACTTCTGTTCTGATTTCGACGCTAGACCTACCGGCATTTCTTTCGCACTGATGTAATATATCTAAAATTCTACATTTGAAATTAGTAGCCTGGTTGGGAATTATTTAAATATGCAAACAATATCGCAATTGCGATATTAACAATGTAACTAAACAATCTTTCTTTTCTTATTATTTTTTATTAGAGAATTTAAAAAGAGGAAAACGGTAATTTGGAGCATAGATGGTAGGTTTAGTGTTAATCGACTTCTTACAATTTCGCTTGAGCCTTAACTATGGATCCTGGGATAGTTAATCTAAACTATTTTTAATTTCAATTTGTATTATATTGCAGTGAACACGATAAGTGCTTTGTCAGTTACCAGTTTCTAACAGCGTACAACACTCTGATAATCCTAAGAGAACGTGCCTAAATATTACATACCAGCAAAACTAATTTGACTAAATATTACGAAAAGCCTTGATGGTTGATAAAATAATTACCGACCGAACTGACTCAGCACTCACCGTGCTGAAAAAGATTTGTAAAAATGTACAGCGCAGCAACTCAGACACAGCCAGCACGATCGTACGTCAACGCAAAAACAAACGATAGACCGGCACCAGCACAATTGCGACAGCCTCCATTAGTCGTTTATTTATTAGCTACACTTTTTCTTAACTCTTCGGTTATTTAATAAGAAGAGCATTGTCAGCACCATCGCATCGCAAAAGCGGAACGAGCACACGTAGCCGTGCCATCTGACTAAAAATTAGGGCTTCCATTAGGGGTAGCCTAATGGCACGAGCGCCGTTAATGCGTTATCTTTATGTTAGTGACAGAGCTGGTGCTTAAGGGAGTATTCGCGATCCTTGCTCTCGCCTTACTTTCCTTGAACCTACGCTTTTTGCTTTCTCAACCGATACGCGCCTGACTTAAAACAGACCGTAACTACTAAACCTTGTTTAATTTGCTCGTACCGCCTTTAAATTCTGGATGAGTCTGATATTCCTCGAGGATTTCTCTTAAATACTTGCATTTCCCAAGTTGAGAATTCTGCATTAATAAATAAAATCACATTTGAAAAATGAAATGGTTCAACAGTAAACGTGAAAGAAGTACACGTTTAAAATGTAGCGAACACGTAGGAAGGGGCTCGTTAAAAGTGAATTCCTCACCGGGAATACCCCTTTAAAATGTTTTAGATGTTCGTACATACCCGGCCGCCGAATAGCAGCAGCGCGTTATTAATGCATGACACCGCATTGGGAAAACAGAAACGACGATTTTACGGTGATGCTACGCGCAACGCTCGCGATATTTTCTCGCGGCACGAATATAACGTTGTTAATAATTTCGCTTCGGGCGAGCACCGAATAAATTCGTGGATTTCCAGTTTCCAGTTTATCGCATCGGCCGATTTCGCATTCTGTTTTCCCGTGATTTACTTCGTCCGCGCGATACGTATTGATCTAACTTTCGTGTAGCCGGCGCGCGGGCCTCGGGACGCGTTCTATACTTGCGACTCTTGATCCGCAGAGTCAATGAAGGGTATCCGCTTTGACACGCGAACAGTCGGGTATATGGAAAAGTAGAATTAAATTACTGTCGAAGCACCGCGTCTGTCCCTCTTTCACGGTTATATAAATTTCGAGATAAATATCAGAAAATCTGGCATAAATATTTATGGAGTTACATGCATATTTACAGAGCGAAAGGACGTCCCTGTAATAGAACCTTTTAAAGAGTTACGCAGCAGATTGGGGAATCGTTCAAAATAAGTCGCGAGACCAATTCGTTTTACAACAGACTGGACTTGTATTATCTATATGCACGTAGGTCCGAAATAATTTATAAGTTGGAACGGACTTAAACCCGATTACGTCCGAAATGAAACCGAGACTTTCTCGGGTCTGATAAATTAAAGCCGAATATCAGAAAGTTTCCGCATTCCACTTCCCTTTTTGTCCCGTAGAAACTTTAGGAAACAAACCATTTGGCAATGAGAATTGGCCCGGGTTGTCAACAAAGCTTAACCAGCTTGAAATTTTGCCATTTAAATATAACAGAAATAATGCATGGAACGACACATAGAAATCAATGCTCAAATCTGTCAGAAATAAAAATAGGTATTTCTATTTTTGGTTAACAATCAAGCATAGTTTAGGTTGACGTTCCTCATCGCCCAAAGTTATATGATTAGAATAATTTACATGACGATTCAACACTGAAATACGAGAACGTGTAATATGATTATTGGCCAATATGATATGATAATCGGAATGATAATTAACACGTGTGAATAAACAGAAATTAGGAGTCGAATAATATAACGAAACTATATTCATAGGAGTGACAGATTCATGATCTAAATAATGTATCCCGAATAACGAGATTATTTAATTATTTAGCACGAATTGCGAAATGACGTTTCTCACGCATTAACTTAGCATTATACATACATTATATTATGCTCACGTTTATAAGGACGTTGCAGCTAACTCGTACACGGTATTGTGAAGACAGTGCAGTGGGAACTTGACGATACCCCTTGGCTATCTTCGGCATTTAAATCGGGTAGGAGGAGACGAGAGTCGGCGATGAGAAAGGGGATGCTTACCGGTACGAAATGGTCGTCGTTCGTGTAACAAGCTGTGTACAAACACGACGGCGGTCGGTATCGGACGGAGGGGGGTTCGGCTCTGTTTAAGCGGTTTTTGTCGGGGCGGTCGACATTGTTTTAGCGGGCGCGCGCGATGACAATGAATAGCCGGCCCGATAAGAGCAGCCCTCGAACCGAAGAAGAGTGCGGCGTTTACTTTCTTGCATCCACCAGGTGACACTGGAACGCCGTCCTTACAACGGAGCGTCGTCGACTTCTCTTTTTCCTTCTATTCTCGCAGATTTTTTTCTCTCGCCGCCCCGATACGACGACGACGTGCACGCAAACTCAATTACTCGCTCTCGTTTCTTATTTTTCTTGTTCCTCCCCCCGATTTTTTTTTCTCTCTCTCTCTCTCTCTCGTCTGTTTTTCTCCTATCGTCGATTATTGCACATCTGCGTCACAGTGAATGCGCGCGCGCGCGCACGTGTTTTGTACACCTGCGTGCGGAGAAATATCTCGCGCAGACTGTTTCAGAATTGTAGGTCAATTCGCCGAGACGATCGAAGGGATATTATTTTAATCGTTTGCAATTGACTCGTAGAAACTAGAGCTTAGAACGCGAAACCGGCGTGTAGCTATCTTTTTAACAATACCGTTCGTACGATGAAACGCAAGTGTGCACCATTTAGCGAGCTACAATTTCATTTCCCATCACCCGATTGACCTATAACTCCGACGAAGACATCCTGCACAGGCATATTATATTGTATACGCATCGTGTACACACAGGAATTACACATAGCATTCACACGAGACACGTTCACGCTGCATATACACGGTGTACACGCATAAAACGAAGCATGTAACAAATGCATCCATTGCATAAAGCATATATACATAATGATTATATACATACGTTTACATGTATATATTATATATATGCAACCTCTTGATTAATTTCGATAAGCGAAGGCGACGCGAGAACGCTCGTTGGCTCACGGCGAACGATTGTTTCTATCTAATCAAGGATCGTTGCTTTTCCAGTGACCTTGAGAAGTTCTTCGAGTATCAGGGTCAAGACTACATTTGCTCGCGACCCGACGACAACGGAATGCACTCATGCAGCAATCTACCGCCGCTCAAGATCGGTAAGTGCAGACCTCGTCGATTTCCTTCTTTCCTCGAAATCGCTTTCAATCTTCTCTTTTACTTTCTCTGATTCGCCGTTGACGCGTGTTCCCGGTTCCGCACCCGAATTCGCTGGAAGTTTACCCGGGAAAGCACGAGGACCGCTTACATTAACCAGTGCCGAGCTTTTTCGTTTAGCTGCCACGCTTTATTTTTGCCGCACCGGATTTCGCTTAATCCCTCTACCGGGTGTTCGACAACGCGCAGAGACTTCGATGCCTGAAAGTACTGCTCGTACGAGACGTTCGAATCCTTTATGATCCGACCTTAATTAAAAAGTAAAATTAATTCGTTTTATTCGTCGCGGTAGGAGATTCGCTGAAATGTTTTACGTAGGTTTTCTTCGGTGCGTATGATTTAATGAACACCGAATATGATGTAACGTACGAGCGAACGAATGGCATCGGGTAAAAGAGTCTTTCGGTAAATACGAACCTATTGAAACCAGCGCCGTTTTTAGGTAACGTCGTGTGCGATAGGAAAGCGTTAACGAACAACAACACGACGTTTATCACGAACGACACCTGCGTTAATTGGAATCAGTACTACACCGAGTGCAAGGGTCAGGGCAACAATCCTTTCCAGGGAACGATATCGTTCGACAATATCGGCCTCGCCTGGGTCGCGATATTCCTTGTGAGTCTGTCCTACTTACGGTTCTCTCAGATATTGAAACCCTCTCAGTAGCCGGATTTTTAGATACATATCCGCTATTCAACCCAGGGACTCCCAGCATTTATCTTGATCAAAAATAATTCACGATTTTTCACGAAGTAAAATCTTTGATCAAACTCATAATTAAATTTCAATACGTTTAATATGTAAAAATTATATGCTAATAAAAAGATCATAATTCTTTTTAAATATTATCTCATCAATGCAATAAATATTAATGCTAGTAATAAATAATACAATAATCGTATCACTGTAGGTTATCAGTCTGGAAGGATGGACAGACATCATGTATTACGTGCAGGATGCTCATTCATTTTGGGATTGGATATACTTCGTCCTTTTAATTGTGGTACGTTTACGCGCGGCTGCTTCTGAATTGATGAGAAAAATTTGAAAGCGATCATTTAACCAGTGCATACTAGCTTTAGTGTTAAGAACAACGTATGATATGATTTTTGGTCCAGACTGCCGAAGCGAAAGGGTTAAAGACGTGCCGTCGAGCAATTTCTAAAACTTTTCGGTTGAAGTTTCAAACGGAAGTCTGTTTGGATTACAGATCGGTTCCTTCTTCATGATCAATCTGTGCTTAGTCGTGATAGCAACGCAATTCTCGGAGACGAAGAAACGCGAGATGGAAAGGATGCGATTGGAACGTGCCCGTTTTCACTCGACGTCGACCCTCGCGTCGTCGACGAATACTTCAGAGCCGACTACATGTTACGCGGAAATTGTTAAGTGAGTATTCGCGCGGATGCCCTTTTTACCTTTGAGGGCCGCGTTCAAAACTCGAGCCACCGGCTCAAGCACGAGTTGATATCGGTACGAACAAGGGTAAAAAGAGCAGTTCCTCGAGGAGCGAACAATACCCGAACTTCGTAGACGCGACCTCGCGATAAATATAATGCGATGAAAACTATTATTGCGAACAGAGGCATTGAACGATTTCGCGAAATCTGTCTGAATGAAAACCCGCGGGAGCGTATAGTCAAACACAGTTAAACGATGGCCTATCGAGGTCCACTCGAGAAATGAAGAGGGGCGCGGGCACTCGTGACTGTCTTTTACCGGTCCCGGTGTAATCGCGGCCGCGTGTTCTCAGATATATCGCGCACCTGTGGCGAAGAGGGAAGAGGAGGTTAATGAAGAGGTACCGAGTGTATTTATATAGAAGGCAGCAGAGACGTGAGCAGAATTTACTTAGGGAACAGCAACAGCACGGGCACCCGTTCAGGGGAGGCGCGGCCGGCTCTGATCCGAATAGATTACCCGGAGGTAAGAGTATTGTACTTCCTAAATGGGATTAATCCCCCGCAGCGATCTCAATCTTTATTATACACATCTTTTCACGAAGCTCTCTTTAAACCACCGTGTCCTTTCAGAGTCTCGTTTCAAAAATTGATAACCAACTTCGTGTCTATGATTTAAAACCAGATAATCGTTCGCAAGTTCTTTGCATTTGCCTTTAGAATATTCATGAGATTTCATATGCTACCCCCGGTTCCATTTTAAAGGGATTCAATGTTTGAAGTTAATGGGATTTTTATTGAACCAGCAGTTTATCGGACAGAAATTTATGGAACGACTTTATATTAATCGTAAGAACTATCCATTCCCGTGCAATTCATTTTTCTCGAAATAGGGTACACCGATTCCCGCCGCAATTTTATTCATTTCAATTAAATGTCGATTTTTTCTTATTTAATGTAATACATTTATATTTTTTATATTGTCGCCGTTAATACTTCAACATTTCGCAATAATTTGAATAATAATTACAACTTCTGACCAGCTGATATGACCAAATAAATAAATATAATTTCCTTTTCATTGTGATGAGAAAAATTTGAAAGCGATCATTTAACCAGTGCATACTAGCTTTAGTGTTAACCCTTAGTAGCCTGATTTACGAAAGTGATTTTTTTTTAATATTACTGTGTTTGCTTGAGGGTCTAGATGAAGGGAAAAATAGCTAAAAAATCACAATATTTATTTTACATATTTATTTAGAAAAAAAAA
>SHCU01000005.1:655773-670086 GCA_004307685.1 Ceratina australensis
TACGAGAAACTGATATGGGTGCTGCCGAAATCGCGAATACCGATAAACCGAGCAGTCGAGGGAGTCGAGGAGTAGACGCATTAAGTATCGGTTACGGATTATCCTTTTGGTGGCATACGGCCTGATTTAGTTTTCTTTTGTGGCATACAGCCTACTTTAGTATAATTTTGTTAACTATCGTGATCATCGTCACAGTGGACGAATACGATTCGATTGTGTTACGCAGCTAGGAGTTTCTTTGTCCCTGCTTCGTTACAATGAGATATGAGATAAAAGGAAAAGTGAAAAAAGTGATAAGTAAAGTACAAAATAATTATTTATTAGTATCAAAATGTTAATGAACAAGTATAAAGAAGAGTAAGCAAAAAGCATTACAATGTTTCCCGCTTAATTACATCACATTATTCAGACTGATTTATACAAGCATCTCTCAAAGTAAATAAATCGCTATTACTAAGATAGCCGAGTATATGTTCTACGCAATTGTACGGCAAGCTATAAGGCTTATTGAAAAGTTTGTGGAAAAATACATCGCCCTCATCTAATAATCTCCTTCGAACTAATGCTTTATCGAAACGACCTCTTAACAAACTTGCATAAATAGGAAATTTTCTATGATGAGCATGTTGTTCGAAAGCTGCACGAACATCTTTATTTTTTACACATATTACTAATTGCTCCAAGGATTTAGTTAAAAAATCATAGAATGTTATATTAGTATTGATAATTTTTTCGTTTTTTAGTCTCTTTACCTCCTTCTTACATTTTTTATGGAACTCTGTCTGTTTATGTGTATCGGTAACATACAGCTCTTCCAAATTCCCTTTGTTGAGATACAAGTTAGCACTCTGCATTTTAAGTAGATGTTTTTGAAAAATTGTAATTGTTTCCTCATAATATATACTACTATCAGAGAACTCGGAATTGGCCTCGGACTCGTAATCATAAGTATCAATCATGTCTACAGTATATTCAAAAAAACATTGGTCGTCATCAGAGTCATAATTAACATCGCACTTGTCATCAGAATTATCATCATCGAATTCCATGAATTCAACGTAGTCGATGTCACAGATGACGGGATAATCATTACGAGTTAAGAAAAGCTGATCACTAATATTACTGTGGTTAACAATGTGAAATGCTGTTTGATTATTATTGTTAATAATATTTACATCCGCACCGCCTTCTATGAGAGCCAGAATGGCCTCATTCTGCCCTTCTTGAGAGGCTCGATGCAGTGGAGTATTACCTTGTTGATCTACTGCATCGATGTTGGCTCCTGCACTAAGGAGAATTTGCATGATAGTTGTGCGACCCCCTGCAGCAGCCACGTGCAGTGGCGTTACACCATTCTTTTGTTTGGCATGTACATCTGCTCCCTTTTCGAGTAATATGGAGCAAGTATCTCTCCTTCCTTCTTGCACAGCAAAATGAAGTGCTGTCTTCCCATCATTACTTCGTAACTCGATATCGGCACCATATTCTAACAGAATTTCAACAATATCCGTGTATCTAGTCTGAGAAACTAAATGCAGCGCTGTGAAACCTCCTTTTTTGGTCTTTGCATTAACATCAGCTCCTTCATCCAACAAATACGTAATGATATCTATTACGGTGCATACTTTATTAATGTCGTGATACTCAGAAAGCATTCCACGAGGAGCAACAATATAATGCAAAGCTGACAATCCTTTTGAATTGTAACCATTAACATCAAGACCATGTTTCAAGAGTAACTTAATAATTTTCTTCGAGCCATTTTTCACAGCAATACATAAGATCTCAGGTTTATCTTCTACTATAGCACCCTTCGATAGAAGTAGTTCTACAAACTTTAAATCCTTGTTCTTAACGGCATAATATATCGGCGTATTCTCTTGGTGATCTTTTGCATTGACATTGGCGCCATATTTTATTAGTAGCCTGCCTATTGTATCATGCTTCTTCTCGGCGGCTATGTGTAGCAATGCCGACCAAATATACGGAAACTTAATGTGGGCACGGAACTTCAATAAATCCGCAACGATTGGTACAAACCCGTTTTCAACGGCAGCACGTAACATGCTGGCATTCTCTGCGTCCTTGCGGTTAATCGAGAAACCATGTTTTAAAAGATACTCGACGATAGTGTTGTACTTTAACTGCTCCTTAAGCAGCGCGGTTTTAATCGATTCTCTATTGTTTTTATTACGAATACTTGGAGAATATTTTAAGATCTCTTGAACAATCTCCGTGTCCCCATTTTCAACGGCGAGTTGTAAAATAGTTTTCTTATGTTTGGTCACTATATCAATATTGGCATTGTATTTCAACAGCAGTTCAACTGTTGTTTGATGATGTGATTTTGTAGCAAGATAAATCGGCGTTATATCATCCTTTGCAATGGCATTAACATCAGCGCCATTAAGCAGAAGTAGTTCGGCAATCTCATGTAAACCCTTTTCACAAGCCACGTGTAACGGCGTGTATCCATTCCTGTCTGAAGAAGGTACAGAATATATACAGTGTACAGAAGCACCTCGTTCTAGAAGAGTTTTCACAATATGTTTATTTTTCGCCTTAATAGCAAGATAAAGAGGCGTTTCACCACCTTTCACTTCAATGTTTATATTCATATTTTTATTTAAAAGCAATTAAATGAGACCTATATTAGCAGTATTAACAGCGACATGAAGCGGTGTATATCCATATATCCAGCAATTATCAATAGTAGCTCCATATTTTAAAAGAAGTTCAACATGTTCTATGGTTCATTTTGAAAGTGCATAACGAAGTGTTGTCTTATTATGACTATTCATCACATTCACTTAAGCCCCAAGCATTAAAAGTAGTTGAATAATTGCTGTGTTACCTGTTATAACTGCATTTGAAAGAGGTGTGCTGTTGCTGAGAGTTTTAGCATTGACATCAGCTCCTTTGTCTATCAGCATCTTGATGATGTCGAAATCAGTAGTTTTGGTACCATGGTGAAGGGCTGTCGCATCGTCCGAATCTCTGGAATTAACATCAGCCACATTTAACAAAAGTATTTCCATGATATCCAAATTCTTAATTTTAACTGCTTCATGAATCGGAGGGCAACCACACCCATTTCTAACATTTGGGTTGGCTCCGTTAAGCAGAAGCATTTTAACTAGCTCCATATCGTGATTTTTAATGGCAAGTAGCAGAGGCGTCGTATCGCAAATGGCTGCTATGTTCACATCGGCTCCTTCTGCCAGTAACAAGTGAGTTAGATTTTCATATTGTTTGTCAACTGCATCATGTAGTACTGTGTAGCCATATCTATCCTGAGCATTGATGTTGGCTTCATGGTTTAGCAGCAGCTTGACAATAGTTAATAATATGCAATGGCCTCCTATCATTGATGTCCCTTCCATTGATACTAGCCCTGTGAGATAAAACTAGCTGAATGACATCCAGCATCTTATAGGCAACCGCATCATGAAGTGCGGTAGAGCCACTTTTATTTTTAACATTCACGTGAGCACCTCTGTCTATGAGCATGCTAATAATTTCTATATTGCCATTCTCTACAGCGAAGTGGATTGGCTTATTCATAGGCTTTTCAGTCTTACTGTTCACTTTGGCACCTTTTGTTATGAGCAGTTTGGCAATTTCCACGTGCTTGTTTGCGAGAGCTTCGCGCAACAATACATACCCTCCTGTCGATACCGGCGAGTAGAATTGTCCGTAAGTTTTGATGCACTCTTCAACTTTGCGAATATCCCCTTTCTCGATAGCAGAGAATAATTCCCTGCTCACGTCCTCTTCACCTGACATTTTCCTTATGTCTATAGATATATATGTATCAATTGATATTGATAAGCCACTCGTTCCTTTTCTGCTAGCCTAAACATACAACCACGTGATTTCTCTCAGTTCTATTCATACCTATTAGGGATATAACACTAACTAACTATAACACTATTAAGGGTATACGGGAGCCAAGCTGGCACCCCTGGCGGGAACCGGGGCAATTACGAAAATTCTCTTCTCATTTGTTGGTCACAATTTTCGACAAAATGTAATAAAATTTATATACTTTTTATTATAGTTTAGAAAACGTGCCTCAAGGGCGCCATAGAGCCCTTTTTTGGCAAAATTGACAAAAAAAATTTAGATATTAAGTTACATTATGAGAGTAGGCTATTTACTTTTCGACACAACTAGCGGTCCATGGTTCTATAATCAAAAACTTATACGGATAAACAACTCATTCTACGAGGGAGTCTGAGGTCGTCAAAAGAGAGGAAGAGAGACAGAGATAAAAATTGTGAAAATCAATCCGAGAGAAGAAATCGGGACGAAGTACACACGTAAATAAACTTTAAAAATACTATAATATAAAATAACTGTTACAAAAAAGTATTATAATATATAAAATATGATTGTGATGATAATAATAATAATAATTCATTATCATTTTCCCCATTAACGCTTTATTGACAAAGGAAACAGATCGTAAAGTGGTAAAACATCTTTAAAAACGAAACGAAAAATTTGTACTTTTTCTAATAACATGTAGTTTGATATATTGGCTTTAAAAAAAAATTACTGTTCTCACGTGATTTCATGTGAACAGAAAATCAAAAAACATGTTTTCCCACAACGAACCACTTTTTTTTAATTAAGAGACTTCTTTGTTCCAGGACGGTGAGGTCTGCGTTCCAATACTAACTTCCGAATTCTAGTCGCTCATGGCAGGGGTGTCGGTTATAAATGGTAGGATAAGGGATGTCTGATTAAGGGTACAAAGGTCAGTGGATGAGTAAAAGGAAAAAGGACAAGCTGGGTAATCGGGTACAAATGGTTAGATGTTTGTCAGCAGATATCAATGGCTAGTTTCGGAGAGAGCGATGCAGGAGTGAGAAGGACTAGTCCACCCTTAACTAGAAATATCTTCAAAAGCACTTCGGAGTTCTCACGTCGCCCCCGTATACCCTTAATTTTAACAATTATTAAACACTTGCTTGCGAAATCGTTAATAATATTGTTTGTACTTACCGAATTCTATCGTAGCTAATGATGTATTACAGTGGGCTACTCTCGACGATGCGCTGGTACTAGTCCTGGTAGCGATGTAATAACGTCCGACATACGATACACGAAGCACGACACACGAAGCACGGTGCACAGCGACTGACACACAACCGATATGAAAGCTCGACAGTAACTGAATGATACGAAGCAACGACCACAACGACTAAGTAAAGGCTCTTAGGCACCGAGAGTGGGGAACCCCGTAATTGACTTTTGCTTATTCCGATTTACCCAATGACATAGAATCAGAAGGGCTCGTAGGCAGTGCCTGTATAGCCCGGAGTGGGGAGCAGTGTTGCTATTCGGGACGCTTTTTCTCGGACATGCGCGTCAATTTCGGCGTTAGTAGCGTAGAACCTTCGATAAAATCGGGCGCCGTGATCGCCCTGCATAATTTTGCAGGAATTCTACTTTTCGTGTATATTTTATTTTGTGAAATATTTTTATATATGTTTATATACGTGTACATACTTTGTTGGAAGGCACATAGAAGAGGACACTCTATGGCACAATGGTCTTGTTCCGCCAATTCTATTCCTCTCCTTTAGCCATCTAGATGCGCGCGACATTATACGTTACTGAAATTGCCGCGCATGTGCGAGAAAAAGCGTCCCGAATAGCAACACTGGTGGGGAGCCCAGGTTGGTTTATTCCGACTTACCCAATGGCATAGAATCGGGAGGGCTTGTGGGCAGTACTTGAATAGGGAGCGCAGAGTCTGAGTGGGGAGTACAGAGCTTGAGTGGGAAAAATCCAGAGGACAAAGAACCCAGGAACATCGGTCGGAAGGCGCTAATATTAAGCTGCCAAAATTTACATTGCTTGTTGAAACAAAATATTCCTTATACAGTATCTATGTTAAAATTAATAGAAATGCAATTCAAGAATTTGTTTGTTACTTCGATTTATCCAATACATAGACTTAGGGAGACTTGTAGACAAAGTGTGTTTAGCCTTAAACGATTCAAGGAGAAACGAATGTTTCATTCAATGTTTTTAATTGACATTTTTTAATGTCTTCAAATATTATCGGTAAAAATATAGAGCAGAGAATAATATGAAAGTCTTCCAAAATTCTAGCTTGTAATAATTAATTTAATTGGAACTTCATTTCTTGATAGGAATAGTTAGAAAGAAGGCAGGTGCTAGCTGCTGATTTACTTTCTCTGGTATTCCTCAATTTTAACTGCATCTACCTTACTTTTGCATGTTATTGACCATAGGATTTCTTCTAATTCAACGTCCAATATCGTATCGCGATTAATTTTTAAAAAATTCAAATTTTAATTATTATTTTTCGTGTATATTAGAAGAGAGGACTGAAAATGAGAAAATTATCTAAACTTCGCCGGCGCGTAAGAAAATTAGAAAATCGAGAAAATTCCAAGCCAGGTAAGTGCGTCGGATTCATGGAGTCCTAACGGTAAAATTGACCTGGAGCTTAGCTGGGTCCTATAAGTAGGATTAAAATGTTCAGAAATTCATCAGAATTGCTCTTTGTGTCTTCGGAACAACGGAAAATAGTCGTCGTAACAACAACGTTTCTGTATTATTCTGATCATTTCCCATTTAGCTATATATTATATTAACAACTAATTTTCTGATCAAACCGTGTTCTAGGTATTAAACAGATTTGTCTATCAACATTGTCATCTCGAGTGAATTACAGGGGAAAAATAACTCGAAAAGAAAGTAAATGATCACAGAGAAGAGGCTCACAGTGGTGGGATCACCAGCTAGGTCTTCATGCACGAATAAATCGCGCATCACAGATGATTATATTCGTCAATTTCATTACGCGTTTATTTTTTTTAACTCATTTAAAATTATTTGAATCTTTTAACGTGAGACCTCTCTCCGCAGCATGCAATCTACCGGCCCCACCGTGCCTAACACTGCCTATGCCTGCACTCACCACTTAACTCGTAATAGTAAGGTAATAGTAAGGCGTAATAGTAAGGGCTTAAGCAAATATGTCGAGGGAAAATTTATGGCATCCTTACTTGAGACTTTCTCAAAAAAAGAGAAAGGTCCCAGACAAGGTTTACGGCAAATATCTACCAGAAGGCTACCCTAAAGGATTTCAGGACTCTTTGTTCGCCCTCTTATAGGGACCAATTAATCAATCTTTAATGATTCTCTAATCCGTACCTCCATAGTCGTCTTTGCCATAAACCGAGAATACATTGCTGGTAAGGACGAATATCCCTTGATATTGCCTCCTATTTTATTTATTTATATGTTTATGGCAAGGTCGGTTAATGAGGTACGAATTAGAGAATTGTTAACTATTGATTAATTGGTCCCCAAAAGGAAGTATGCGGAAAATGTGCTGAAATAGCCTTCCCGCACGTACTTGCCGTACACCTCATCTGGGACCCATCTGTTTATGAGGTAGGCCAACGGACGGAACAGTATCTCCAATAATTAAAAAGATCTAGCCGGATAAGGGGATCAAAAGTACCCTTGAACGGAATCGAACATGCAATGAACCATTCGATAAGGCATCTGAAAGAAGCATTTTATGCGAATTTTCAACCCTGTATCAAAACCAGGATGGTAGTAACAAAAATCGAAATTCCACTTTTTGCCCCATTTTTCATGCCATTTTTTAATATGCCACCTTGAATTATTAACAAGCATGGGAGAAAGGTAGCAAGACAAAGGCTTCGCTGTTCCGCGTGTTAGCGGTATTCTTGTTGTTGAATTTTAATCTAAGTAGACCCTTCACGCTGTCTCGAAGAAGGACGATTGAAATCAGAGATTAAAGTTTCATATACTTTATTTTCCAATCTGTAATTTACAATTTATTCTCACACATAAAATATGTATTCATATATATAAAAGCTACATATATGTACATAATTTTAGACTATATATTATTTATTTGTTTTTTCTATATTTTCTTCCTGATTTTCAATGGGTTCTAAATCAGATAAAATTGCTGTATATTCTTCCATGATATCGCGTTCAACGATAATCCTACTTTGATCATCATAATCAGCTCCAACAGACCACAATGTTTCTAAATCGTACAATTCTCTAGCGGATGGAGAAAAAATGTGTAAGACAATATTTCCTGTGACAAAATACAGAATATTAATATCATAACAAGTTCTTTAAATGTAGCGGAGAACATTCGTACCTAAATCCAGTGCCATCCAATCCTTAGAATTCTTTCCCTCAATACTTGGCAATACATCCGTCTTGTGTCTTTTCAATTTGAATACCTTACGAATGAAAGTAGCAAGTGCAATCATGTGTTTATTCGATTTGCCTGTTACAACGACCATGTAATCCACATATGCCAATTCGGAAGGCACAGCAGCTACAAAAATATTTTTAGCTTTATCCCTTTCCAATAATTCGACAAGTTCCTCTATGTCGAATACGCCAGTTACACCGCCTAAAAAGTATTATAAATCGTACATAAGACTAATTACTTGACATACAATGTCTATATGCATATTATTTCGTTTGTGCATTTAGATTGTGCATATTTTACATTGTTTTTTTCATTGTGCACTTACGCGTTAAATTAATTCCTTTGTAAGGATCGTGCTTTTCCTCCTTGGCTAGTAAATCTTCAATATCAATTGTTTCTTGTTTTTCGCTAATATCTAAAATAACTTCGGCGTCTTTATCGTCAAAAATTTTATGAGTATTACTAATCGAGCTCAGGTTATCCGATTCAGTATCTTCACTTTTGTCATCACTAAAATATTTCTTATTCTGATTTGAAAACGTTCTGACTTGTTTTAATTGAGAATATGTTACTATACTATTTGTATAAGGCTTGAAATGTTCATAAAATAGTTTCCTTGTTCGCAATAAACTAGATAACACGCGACTCCGCATGTTGCTTTATTCGGTGATTTTCTGATATTATACGATAGGTTATGTTTGTATTTACATAGTAACTCATTGGTACTACTAAAATTGAAATTTTTGCGCGACACGTAGAAATATATGAAAATAAATTGTAGACCAGAAGGATGGGATTAACAGTAAACATTATTTATAGTAATTGAGGTGACCAATTTATTAAATCTTCCAAGAGGCATACATTAATAAAGTGAACTCTCTGTACGTAAGAAACACATTGTATCAATAATTGAAATACAATTTATTCGTGTCAGTCCAGTCAGGAGGATGTTTTCTCTACAGCTGAAACAAAAGATTCATAAAATTAATGTCACTCTCTGAGTTGATTATTAGCATGAACAGAAACACGTATAATTCAAGACTTACAGAGATTGCAAATAGAAAATCTATTTGGACCTCGCACGCATCTTCCTCCTTTTGCGTTTTAGCCTCCGCATCCTCTTTTTCCGCCACTGAAAACAGAAAGGTTATTGTTAATACAACACGTATTTTTTGTTTACGATCATGCGTGTGTAATCGTTAGAATAGCGAAGTATAACCGAATCGAAGTAAATAACTAAAAATTAATAATACAATATTCCAAAAAGATTTGGAAAGAATAAGTTGGAAAGAATAACTGTTTAGTGATCATGTTAAAGCAAACCATGCGTCGCAAACACTATTCGAGGGACATTCGTTTGAGAACTTAAAAAAGTATGAAATAATGAATTTATCACAGAAATTATTATAGTTAACGAGAATAGTTAATATGATCTTACCTTCGCTCTCATTTTCGGCTTACGAGATTTCTAGATTATCCTAGAATCTCTCGATTGTTGCGGTAGTCAAACCTCCAATTTGCTTCACGTTTCAATGCCAGTATGGAAAAGATTCTGACGCCGGAAACATGATGGCACGTTACTTTTCAATTCGCCAGTAGGGGGCCCGAGGTTGCCCGATAGGTAGAGCATTTACAATTGTATATGCACCTTAACTTTCTTGGATGTATGGAGGAAGAAGAAGAGGAGGAAGAAAGGGAAGATGGGAGAGTTTTTGGAGAGAAATTTAGTGCCTATAGTAGTTATTTAGAGTAGTTATTTATATAGTTATTTTAGAGAGAAATTATGCGGAATACTGTAATTAAGCATTAGGCTGAAAAGAGTCTATGATAGACTGGTGCGAAATACTGTATAGGAGGTATACAGGAGTAGGGGAAAGGGAAGGGCAAGGAGAAACGCGAGGTATGCGTGTGGAAGTATGAACTAGAAGTAAGAATATATATGTAAGGCACATGTGGTGATATGGGCGCTGCCCGAACACCCTCTTGCGAGAAAATAAAGAATCTATTTATCTAGCCTTAACTTTCCCGCGTTTCAATCCGTCTTCCCGCGAAAAACTAATGCATTAGCGGAGAGTCAGTGAACGATATCTTTGCTGTCGTCGAAAGTGCGTTATGTCGTCGAGCTAAATGATCAATTCTAACGCTTACTTTACGTGAAAGATGTGCATGAGTTAACGACAAATCTGATTTACGTTAAAATAGTTTTCAAGTGATATTTCTCCAAAAATAGTAAATAAATAACTCACTGTACAAAGTAACGAGAAGACGTTGACGAATTTTAAAGAGACATTTATAAAAAGAAACTTCTGTACAAAATTGCATGTTTTGTGTCTTTTTAAATACAATATAGAAAAATGACAAGTATTCAGACGACTATACCATTTACTGAACGAAAAAGGTGCTCTTTTTATGGAGCCAAACGTAATACTGAAAGCAAAGAAGATTTTACTAACGCGACCGTCAGAGATTCGTCTTACAAATATACGCCGACAGTGAAGAAAATTATCACATTAAGTAGCAGCGAATCTGACTCAGATTCTGACGTAGAAAATACAATAATAAAAAACAATGTACAAGTTGCGGGTATACAAACTCCACGACGTACTCGAAAGTCGAGTGAATCTGACGGTAAGTAAATAATACAGTATTTCAATATATGTTAGTATTTAAAAATACATGAGTTGTTATTTATACCTTCCAGAAGAGCATGGTTCCACTCCTCCGAAACAGAAAAAGACGAGTCAGCTCCTGAGATCGCCAACGACACCGTCGACCCTTCTTAATAAGTTAAATTTAATATCATCTCCTGAAAAGGAAGATAAACTTGCTCCTAAAAAATTGTTTGGAGCAGAAAAATACCGCAATGCTCGTAAAGCCTTGCACAGCTCAGTACCTGATAGTTTACCTGGTAGAGAAAGTGAATTAGAAAAGCTGCAAGAGTTTCTGGAAGAACATTTGAAGAATCAAATATCAGGTTCATTATATGTATCAGGACCACCAGGGACTGGGAAAACAGCATGCCTTTTTAACCTTATGCAAAAGACTGAATTTAAATCGAAATTGAAAGTTGTTTATATTAATTGCACAACCATGAAATCTGCTGCTACCATTTATGCAAAAATTATTGAGGAATTAGGATTGAATGTGAAAAAGTCTGCTAAGAGTAAAGCAGTTATAGAAAAATATTTGATCACAAGTCATAAGATGTTACTGTTGATTTTGGATGAAATAGATCAATTAGAAAGTAAAAAACAATCTGTCTTATATTCTATTTTTGAATGGCCATCGATAAATAATTCTAAACTGATATTAGTGGGTATTGCCAATGCTTTGGACTTGACAGACAGAATATTACCTAGATTACAAGCTAGATGTGAATTGAAACCAAAGTTGATGCATTTCTCTCCATACACAAAGCAACAAATATGTAATATAATATGTGAAAGATTAAATGAAGCAAATGTGTCTGATCTGTTTACTGGGCATGCGATGCAAATGTTGTCTGGGAAAGTTGCTGCTATTTCTGGTGATATCAGGAAAGCATTAGACATTAGTAGAAGAGTAATAGAACTTGCAGAATCTCACAAAATGGCACAAGTTCTGCAACCAACGAATGATAATGGTACACATCTTATAATTAATATATCATAATGATAAGAAACGCGAAAGTAATGAGATAATTAAAAATATGCATCTTCTGTTTTCAGAAACGATCACAGGTAGTCCTAAGAAGCAACAGCTTCAAACAGTAAAGTCAGTAGATTTAAAGGAAGTCATCACAGTTTTAAATGACGTTTACGGTGGTTCCCAAAATATTCAAAGGGAAGAGAGTACATTTCCATTACAACAAAAATTGCTACTGTGTTCTCTCTTACTTATTTTAAATAAAGGACGAAATAAAGACGTGACAGTAGGAAAAGTTAGTACTTTATAGAATCAAAATACATAAATATTTTTGTCGATTTCATTTCTTATTATAATTATGGTTTTCAGTTGCATGAGGTGTACAAAAAGATCTGTAAGAAACGGAACATCCACGCGGTTGACGGATCTGAATTTTATAGTTTATGTTCATTGATAGAAACAAGAGGCATCTTAAAATTGGTGAAAAAGAAGGAGCCACGTTTGTCGAAGATAAATCTGGAATGGGACCAAGAAGAGTTAGACTCAGCTTTGCAAGATAGAAACATGATGGCAGAAATTATTAACGATGTAACTTGCTTATAGATATTTAAAGAACTTGTAGGAACTCTTGAATTTTATACTGTTTTTCTTGACTGTTAAATTGCTATAATGCATATTTTGATGTATTAAAAATATATTTTTAAAAATTTATTGACAGAGCGCTTTTTTCAAATACTTGAAGTACATGCACATGCGCACATTCCTTTTTTATTACCGCCATCTGCAGTAATCTGCACACGTAAATGCCTGCCTTATTCGTGGGATGATATAGTAGTAGTGGTACGATTTACTGTCACGGAAAGGAGTTCGTTTAAAACTTTTCAATCATGTCTTCAGTACTTGTGCCTGAAATTCCTCCCCCAGGATTTTCTTTCGATCTCTGTCAGAGGTAATTTATTACTGATGAATTACGTTATCAAAAATACTTGTATTTTAGTATTTTAGATAATTATAAAACGTAACGATTCATAACCTATTGAACATTAATATTGCTGTGTCATTTTTCCCAACAACTTTTCTTATAAACTGCTACTGCAGTATCAGAAAAATTGTTTACGAGTACGTTTTTATTTAGGAACAATTTTCTAATAAAGAAAGGATTTCAAGCACCCAAAGCAGTTAAAACGGGAACAACGATTGCCGGGGTTGTTTATAAAGATGGAGTGATTCTCGGTGGCGATACGAGATCGACGGAAAATACAATTGTTGCTGACAAAAATTGCATGAAGATACATTATCTCTCCGAATATATATAGTAATTACATTATTAAATAGATGATCGAACGCTCAACGTGTATCTGATTCAGAGAAAATAATTAGATTATTATTTTTTAGTTGTTGCGGTGCAGGAACTGCTGCTGACACAGAAATGACAACTCAGATGATATCCAGTCAATTGGAATTACATCGTTTAAATACTAACCGTATGGTGCCAGTATGTACAGCGAATGCCATGATTAAGCAGTTACTCTTTCGTTATCATGGCAACATAGGAGCAGCTTTAATATTAGGAGGTGTCGATTTGGACGGACCACATTTATATTGTATTTACCCTCATGGATCTTCGGATAAACATATGTATACAACCATGGGATCAGGGTCGTTGGCTGCCATGGCTGTATTTGAAAGTAGATGGAAACCTGATATGGAGGTAGGTCTATTTTGTTAGCTAACATATTTATTTGGTAGTGTGGTTATATTTGTGTCTCATTTGAAAATAATTTTAGGAAGAGGAGGCTAAAGAGTTGGTTGCAGATGCTATTCGCGCTGGTATATTTAATGACTTGGCTTCTGGGTCTAATGTAGATCTATGCGTAATACGCAAGGGTTCGGTCGATTACTTGCGTTCTTATGACATCGCGAACGTTAAAGGGCAGCGTAATATATCTTATCGATATAAACGCGGTACCACTGCTGTACTTAACAAAACGGTACATCCTATAATCATTGAAGGTGAATCTGTACGTCGAATTGAGGTGGAAGCAATGGATACTTCGTCCTAAACTGCTTTTAATTGGATTTTGGATATATACATGTGAGTTTGTATTAAGTAAAACTTTATCCGTAATAATAATTTGATTTATGAAGTTTTATTTTTATTATTCCAATGATAAACTTAATTCTAAATATAAATAGTATGTTTTTATATTTTTTTATTTTTCGATTTTGCTATACCGTAACGATGATATAAAATTATGGTACAAAATTATGATTAAAAAAGTTTAAAAAAGACCGGCAGACTGTTTTAGTCTCTGCCTTTTCCAACCAGGCAACTTTACGAATTCATCTGGTTCCATTTTAAAAATTGCAATGAAATTATCAAATGTCAAATGCATTTCTTTGCGAACAACATCAACACCCGGCGGCATATTTTCCGG
>SHCU01000005.1:670107-710569 GCA_004307685.1 Ceratina australensis
ACATTATTAAATAGATGATCGAACGCTCAACGTGTATCTGATTCAGAGAAAATAATTAGATTATTATTTTTTAGTTGTTGCGGTGCAGGAACTGCTGCTGACACAGAAATGACAACTCAGATGATATCCAGTCAATTGGAATTACATCGTTTAAATACTAACCGTATGGTGCCAGTATGTACAGCGAATGCCATGATTAAGCAGTTACTCTTTCGTTATCATGGCAACATAGGAGCAGCTTTAATATTAGGAGGTGTCGATTTGGACGGACCACATTTATATTGTATTTACCCTCATGGATCTTCGGATAAACATATGTATACAACCATGGGATCAGGGTCGTTGGCTGCCATGGCTGTATTTGAAAGTAGATGGAAACCTGATATGGAGGTAGGTCTATTTTGTTAGCTAACATATTTATTTGGTAGTGTGGTTATATTTG
This sequence comes from Ceratina australensis, assembly GCA_004307685.1. Taxonomy (NCBI): domain Eukaryota; kingdom Metazoa; phylum Arthropoda; class Insecta; order Hymenoptera; family Apidae; genus Ceratina; species Ceratina australensis. The sequence continues at coordinate 670,550 of SHCU01000005.1, forward strand.
TGTCTCATTTGAAAATAATTTTAGGAAGAGGAGGCTAAAGAGTTGGTTGCAGATGCTATTCGCGCTGGTATATTTAATGACTTGGCTTCTGGGTCTAATGTAGATCTATGCGTAATACGCAAGGGTTCGGTCGATTACTTGCGTTCTTATGACATCGCGAACGTTAAAGGGCAGCGTAATATATCTTATCGATATAAACGCGGTACCACTGCTGTACTTAACAAAACGGTACATCCTATAATCATTGAAGGTGAATCTGTACGTCGAATTGAGGTGGAAGCAATGGATACTTCGTCCTAAACTGCTTTTAATTGGATTTTGGATATATACATGTGAGTTTGTATTAAGTAAAACTTTATCCGTAATAATAATTTGATTTATGAAGTTTTATTTTTATTATTCCAATGATAAACTTAATTCTAAATATAAATAGTATGTTTTTATATTTTTTTATTTTTCGATTTTGCTATACCGTAACGATGATATAAAATTATGGTACAAAATTATGATTAAAAAAGTTTAAAAAAGACCGGCAGACTGTTTTAGTCTCTGCCTTTTCCAACCAGGCAACTTTACGAATTCATCTGGTTCCATTTTAAAAATTGCAATGAAATTATCAAATGTCAAATGCATTTCTTTGCGAACAACATCAACACCCGGCGGCATATTTTCCGGATCACCTTTCAGAATAGAAAGGGGATATTTTACGTACGTATCAAATTCGCTCGACGATTTTGATATTGTCTGTATCTTGGACAATGGAAGCGATTGCTTATCTTGCAACTGATTGCAAAAGGTTTCAAACGGCTTGTGTTCCCTTAGCAAATTGTAATTCCAGTTATCGAAAAGTCCGATAAACGTCGAAGGTTCCATGCCTTTGAGAAACAGAAAAATTTAACTAGAATTTTACTTTAACATGAGATTTTGACTCGTAAATAAATTAAGCTTGTATATACCTTGATTAATTATTGAAATTGTTGTATTCCTATCTCTGCCAGCCGGATGTGAATATAGAAATATCATTGCGTCGTGCACGCATTCTTTTAATGATTTAGGCATAGAGAACTTTCCGATCCATATCCATATCACATTGCCAGCATCCAATAACCAAATGCCTTCTGGTAGAAGGCTACTCTGACCGTATCCAAGAACTTGTTCGCCAACGAATGTTTCACCATCAGTTGAACATTGATACAAATGCTTTTCAAGTTTTTCTTCATCATTGTCAACACTTTCCGTGCCATAAGTGCCTTTACCTTAATGACAAAGTAGTGCATTAAAATGAAACTCCTATTTTAGTTACTTAAAATTCAAGAGAATTGAAAGAGACGAAAGTCTACCTCCGAGTTCTGTCCAAAAGTCATCATCTTCGTTGTTCTCAATTATCAAGGTTGCGTTTCGGGGCGCAAGACGTCTAGACGCTTGTCTAACATCCCCGGTACTTTTGCTACCGCACCAAACAACAGGTAGAGTAGAAAATAGAATGAAAACTCCGCTTGAATCCAGACTACTAGCTCTCAAAGACCGTTCAACTGCTTTCGATGTATACGGGGTAGATCCGAAAACTCTGACGAGATACTTCTCAGGCGCTACATATATACATATGTACATATATATATACGCGTTAAACGCATACACACACGCGTGTAACAACCCGTTATGTACTTACGAGAGTCGCGATGTCTTCCAGCTAATATCTTCAATTTTCCATCGTATATTTGCAACAGGTGGGGTGGCTCTCTACCCTGGTACGCTTTTACCAATTGGCCCGAACTGTCCTTCGCTAACTGACAAGCCACGTCTAAGGAAGCTTCTCGATCTGCGTTTAAGGAATGAACTCCTTCCCAATAATAAATCTGCAAATAGGTGATCAGGATGTAATTTTCAATCAAATCGGAAATACATTATTCAGGTGACAAGAAGAGAGAAGGAAGGAATTGAAGTTACATACAATTGTTCTGGCCCTACGTCCTTGCCCATATTTGTAGCACATGACATAACAGGCCTCCGCGTAGTATATTCCTTTATCTTGTAACTGTATCACACCTTTCTTATGAGTCACCTGCCAAAGAGTTCTTTCACCGGATCCATCGTCTACCAATTGACACTCTGCAGCCATTTTCGGCCTTTCATTCATGTAATCGGGTTCGAAAGTCGGCGGTAACGTGAATGGTCTGAGCTTGTTATTGGTTTCCCATCCCCTGACAAGAGTCTTCATCTCGATCGGCTCGTGAGATTCAATGACTCTCTCCACCGGTACACTGTTGCTATAGTTCTTCTTCTTTACGAATCCGCGAGCATTGCGGATCGCTTCTAAATTTTCTCGAGCGTTCACGTGCCGTCCGACCCAGGCCCAAACACCCGCTTCTCCTCGGTCGATTAAATAAACGGACTCGGACGTGAGATCCGATCGTAGAATCGGTCCGGATTTTAATTCCGCCACCTTGTACTTGCCGTATTGCTCGCTGCATTTATACAGTTTCACCGGGCTCGGTACAATAATTCTATAGGGCCGATCGGGTTTAACCATCCTCGTTAGCGGATCTAGAATAGCGGCGAACAGTTGACGGTCCCTTTCCGGTAACGTTTGCTCGTAGCCATCCTCAACAATCACGATGCGATCATTCCTGGCTTCTAAAAGGGTGACCGCGTGCCGTTTGTGCAGCGGATCCGCCGTAGATCCTAGCCAGAGGAACACGACGCCCCTAAACGTGATAATGCAGCTATGAAAAATTTCTATTACATCTACGGGAATTTAAATATATTTTTACGCACTCGAATAGTACGTCCACGAGTATAACATCCCGCGAACTAAAATGATCCCAACTGACTTTCTCGAGTTCCGTCTGGATGGGGACGGTCACTCCAGTTATTCTGTGCAATTTGCACGATGGTGTTTCCAAGTGAAGATTCTCGACGATCAAATTCTGGCGGAAGTAAGCGAGGAATCTGGGACTTTCTCTTCCTTGAGCTTCCCTCGACAAAATCGTCGCCGATACTTGGGAGTCCAGTTCGGCCGCTCGGAGAGCTGCTGCTCCGGAAACGGTCGAGTCGCAAGCGGACCCGATCCAGAAATGAATCACACGAACCGCTGCGCTTGGTTTCAATTCCTTCACCTGTTTCGATTAAGCAAAGATTGAAGAATAGTGTATGTAATTAATTTTTAATAATCCAGTTTGTAATTAGCGATTATAACGCATGGAAATGAGAATACGTGTATTTGCCGTAATAAAAGAAATGCGATACCGGCATTCCGGGGTAAGGAAGAGGGCTCTCTTTCGGTGACACCGCATAGATGATGTACGCCAACTCTGAGAGGAAACGTCCCATATTATTTCCGGTGACAGCCGTGACACGTAAACCCTGGTGCGTTAAAAAGTAATTCGGTATTTCACACTTTCACTCACCATTTTCTTAATGTAATCTCTCGTCGCAAACACTTTTTGCGACGGCGTAGCATAAAACTTATATTCGCTATCTATTAGATTAGCGAATAGATGGGTGAATAATACGGAACGGAATTGTTCTTACTTATTGTTTCTTTCTTAGATCATCCATCTACTTACCTCGATTTTCCAAATGCGAAACGTGGTGCTGTTCTTTGGTACATTCTTGAAAACTTCGCCGTTCGAATCATCGGAACGGCAGCTTCTATCGTCCTACGGCACACATCGAAATAAAGCTCTTTAAACATTTCTCTACTCTTGAGCCGAGTTTACGTGGATAGGCATAAAAGCTAACTAATAAAGTTTATCAATGTTTAACAGCCTAATGGGAACAATTTTGATAAGGGTAAATGTAAGTACGCACACGGAACAAAAGGAAACAAGCGATAGCAGAAAAGACCGATCAATAAAATTTGATAACTTCCACGATAAAAAGTTTTCGTCTCCTCTTAACATGAACACGTATAGGTAATAGCGTACATGTATATACGCGTGAAACGTTTCTGTTTCATTTTTCCGGAAGGCGAGCCGACCTGAATTACCGTTATCCGTTATGATAACACTCGGATATTATTCTCGCGCTTTCTCTTACTAATTACCAACAATGAGAGATCATATATACAATCTCTAGTGTATCTTCTACACACCGATTCTTCGACCTTTCCCGATAGCTCCGACATTTGCCGGTATCAGATTCTAGATGCCGGATCACGTTTTTATCCTTCGCGCGTCGATCCCTCGTCGATCGCTTCCGCGTTTCAAATCGTCTACGAGCACTCGCTTATTGCCAGTACACCTGCCCGATCTAGTCTGATCGAATCGAACTACGGCGCGAATCACGGCGCGGTGCAAGCGTGCGAGCATGAAATTTCGCAACGGAGAAACGCGATCGGTGCCCGCATCAGCTCCCACCGAACGGTTGTTCGTACTGCCGGCAGTAAACTAGGGTACGAGAGCTCACCTCACGCGAGCGCGAGAGCGAGGTCCTCCGAAGGACTCGATCGCGTCACGGTGATCCACGATCAAGCCGTATACGTGCAGACAGACACACGTAACTGCTTTTATACGCGCACAGCCGCGATCGACGCCCAGTGGGATACGCGTAATAAAATAATACAAATCTTAAGAATTCCTCCCGTAGAATTACCAAATAATTGTCAGCTCTCTTCACAGAGAATATCGTGGATTTGGCCAAGAGTAGAAGTGATACAGTTTCAAAGGATGTGTCGTAATCCCATTATTTAACGAAGTAAAACAAAAATTAGCAAAATTGGGAAATCTGGTAACGGTGGATGACCGTACAATTTATGATGCGTTCTTGCCCACGCTCGCATCAACGCACGCTCACGCGTACACAGTACGCGCATTTGTATATTCGTACGTGCACCGTGCACGTGTTGTTTGATTGTGCACGTTCTCCGAGACGATCATTTGCTGCAGGCGGCAGGAAGTGGTGACTGCATTTGCCGTTGCCGTTACCGCGTGGCCACGCACGACGTACGCCCACCGACACCGATCGGTGCACTGTACCACCGATCAGTGATGATCGCGAGTATACGCGCTGAGCCACCGGAAATTTTCAGTACTCCAACTTCAGCGATAATTATTTTAAATCAAGAAAAAATCCCAATCGTTTTATTCGGGCCCTACATGAATATGTTAACAATTGAAGAGCAATATTTCGCGTGTAATATCGTTCGGCAATAATTGAGATAAAAATTGTAATTATGAAATACCTTGGACGCTGAGTCACGTTAGCAAAGAGAGAAACGACGAGGAGTGAACGATTGATTACTTTAACACAGCATACCGTCGTCGAATTCACATATTTGCACTGGTATTTGCTCTAACTATCTTTTAGATACATTGCCCCGATTTTTTATCTCTCACGTGTACCGTGAAATCATTTGCACATGCTTATGCCTATTATATTTTTCTGCGAACTCACCCGTCTGGAGAAATCCATCGTTCTTGTTTCCCCGTTTTCTCGTCAGATCATTTATAAGATAAAGAAAAAAAAGGAGATACGCACGCGGCCAGTTGAGTACCGTAAGAACGATTTCGCGGCGCGCGATACGCGCGAAGAAGCAAGAGGGAAGGCGCCTGCGAAAGCGCGAAATAGGTAGTATCTACTGTCTAAGTATCTCTAACTGTACGCGAACGAAACGCAGGACTGATACTACGCGTTCCTCACTTAAAAAAGAAACCGTACCGGTGCGGACGCGTCCGGAAGTTAGCCCGGAACCCTGGCCGCCACGCTAGGCTGCCAGCCACCCGTGACCAACGACTATGTATTATACATACACGCATTGTATTACCTGCAACACATGAACTTGATGAATGAACACGTTTTTAACGATGCGGGCACGCATCCCGCTCGGAACTCACCTTTCCGATTCGTCTGTCATCCGCTCTCCACTTTTTTTAACGTCGTCCTGCGTCGCGTAGCCTTGTCCGTTATTTACACAGCCTGACGTGTTTCAACCTTTCCCTTTTACTCGGTTATTTTCACGAGATATGATGAGAACAACGTAATGATTATTATCTCCGTCTTCTACTTATCCCTGTATGTTAATCCATCATCCTCTCGGAGAAAAATTAAAACCATGGCGGAGGAATGCGCGATTGTTACGCTTCTTGTGCACGGTGTATGTACATTATTTATCATGAGGAATCCGTAAAGAATTCATTCATTCATTCTCCTGTTGATATTAAGGAAATATTGCTTCAAATTTATATTCAGTCTTTTCGTCACTTGTTTCTGAGCTCAATAAACGCATTACTAAGTAATTATGTATTAACGATACGCAATTTCAATAGATTGTATTTACAATCTTTTAAAATTTCCATATGAGATTCATTTGATATTCTTTTAACAACAATTTCTTTCTTTATCGTGGATAACTTGTTTCTCAGTGCAGGTACAAGAAGAATGAATAGAATCCTTCATATAAATTTCATATAGGGAGATTTATAACTTTTATTGGATACATTTTTCGTTACATTTTAAGTAACTGACTAGTTTCTCTCGTCTGTCTTCGACTGGACCTCTCGCTTCACACCCATCTCTGGCTGATGTCTCCGCTTTCGAAAATGATCTCGTATAAGAAAATTAAAAATCGCGCCTGTGGCTGCTTCATGCGTGGCGCAATGCGCGATGGTCTACACACAATTTAATAAGAGAGGGATAGCAGGAAGGAGAAAGACGCGTTCACTAAGGAACATTGCCTCTCACTCGAACCTACCCCGCCGCTACTTCCTCTTTCACAGCTCCGCATCAGTGATGTAAAATTAATACTAAGTAAAATTAATACTAGTCTGCGTAAATAAATCCGTTGCAACAATTTGAGAAAAATATATACATACAACTTCCTCTCGAAGGAATAAATTGTACCTCCTCTATAGTATTTAAATAAATGCTCCCAGTATTTGTCTTTGGGTGCGAACTTGTTTCAAAACATTTGCCGGTGATTTTAACAATGATAAGTGATTAGACTTCTTTTGATAGAACGAATTTTTTTGCCTTTTTCGCACTTCCAGTATTTACCTTTGATTGCGAATTCGTTCTAACAGGCATTTTTGTTGGTTGTTTTAACGATGATGACCGATTACTCGTTGCCTCCAGTTTCGGAGAGTAAGCGCCTTGCTGTACAGGGGATGGAGCTTTCTTAGTTGATAATCTAAAATAAGGAGAGTATATTAAATCACCTCTGTTCACGTAACAATTTCTACTGGCTGACCTCTTTTTTTGTATAATTTTATAATCATGGGTTAGTGAACAGAAATTGGTATAATTATCCACGAACTTGAAGAGATCATACCTGCTCGAGAGATTCGTGTCGATCGTAAGATTACTTGTGCTGCGTCTCGTAGACAATTTCTGTTCTGTAGATTTAACCGATGTGATTGAATTCGTAGGCGAAGGACTGTACAAACTATTGCGGCGAGCTTGCACACTGTTTTGCGGAAGTCCCACGTTTAATCGCGTTGTGGATTTAGAACGCGTCAGGTCAATTTTAGGTCGATTAACTGGTGTTACCTTATTCGAACTTTTCTTTGCTTGTTCAGCTATCAAGTGGCTTAATTTCGATACCGGTTTGATTTTAGTTATGGTACTGGACCGAGTTGGCTTGCAAGGACCGATAACTGCGTTTGGTGATACATTCGCGGGCGCCGATTTCACAGGCGCACCATCGTTGTCTAATGTGATGATAAATTAGTCAAATGTTATAATTATAGAGTAGAACATGTTTTAATACGTTGATTACTGCTAATACCTTGATTAGCCGATAAATCGTGCGTCATTCGCCGTTCGAGTCTCGCCTTCTTCACGGTAAGCATTTCAAGAGCCTTCTCCAGACCTTGTTGAGCTCTGATAATATAATCAACCGCGTTCGCATGTTTTTCATTTTCGTCTTCCAATGATATTTGCCCTAAAGAAGCGTACAATTCCGCGATAGGAGAACTTGTGACTTTCGGTGGCGATGGTCGTGGTTCCGTGTCCGTTTCGATATCCCAAGTCTTTTGACGCTTTAAGGTAAGTTTGCCGGATAGTTCAGGAGATGCGGCAGAGTTTATCGACGAATTTGAATTTATTTGCGTACCTTGAGTGTTGTGCAAAATCTACAGCGTGAATGAAAATGAAAGATAAGAGAAGAAAATTTGAATGTTACAAACGAAAGAAGTACACTCACCTTTACGGTGTTAGGCGTATGAAGACAAATTTCCGGTTGCGTGTAACTTCGAATTATTCCAATATCTTTTTTCGCGGTATCAAGTCCATCGGGTAGACAACTCAAAGAGCTATTTAAATTGTTTTCTATATTACGATTCATGTCTGGTTCGCATGTAATCGTGTCAAATAGTCTATACGAAACATCGCGTAAAACCCGGGTAACGTCTTTTGACAGACGAGGCAAGAGATTGCTACCGGTTTCTTCCACCGTCCGCACGATGGTATCCTAAAAACGTGAAATTATTTCTAAGAGGACTTCTTGATAATGTACATAAACGTGAAAGGATTTCACGTACAGTATTAGCAGTGGGTCCGGTGCCACTAATGCTCCAAAAGGATGCCTCCTTGATGTGATCAGGCTTAGGACATTGGCATGTGATCTCTCCTAATTCTAAAACCGCTTTCATCTTCGAGACGTCGCATTCGATTGCAATTTGCAACGTTCCTTTCTGCTCCTTTACATCGTTATTAATTTCGTTATTGTTCGGAACAAGCGGATCGGTGTGCTTCTCGAACGATACCAATTTGAAGCCTATCGCTTGAAGGAAACTTGCTAATATCGGGACGTCTAATTTCGCCGAACGTTGAACGTCGCGCATTTCTTCGTCCCCGTGTGCGTTTATCCATTTCAGCACCCACTGATAAAATTTTCGCTGCGCGCTAGCTTGAAAAGCGTTTTGACTTCGCATGTTAACATCCATCGCGATCAACTGAAGAACACTGTGCAAGGGAATATAACGAACGAACTGTTGTCTTTGTATTCAACATTTTTTTCCCAGTAACCGAAATTATTTCATATTCAACGTATACATAACAGTGTTCTCGATTGGCTCACTTGTAGACGTTCGAAACAGAAAAAATGTATTAAATTAATTTAAATTAATTTCTAATTAAATTTGTCTAGAATCAAGCAGAATATGTTTTAATCCATAAAATACATTTGACATTGCAGCATGTATTTTGATATCTGGTAGGAACGTTAAGTAATAACTTAAGTTACTCTTGTCAGTGATGGGCACAGAGCGCGATTTTGGGGGCGTGCGCAGTAAAGCTTGCTAGCCATAACCCAGTAGCGTATTTACGATTTCCAATTTAAAGGTACCATTATATCCCGAATACAAAGACACGCTTCTATGCTTAACTCCTATGGAATTTGTTCATTTCTTATTAATAATTCGTTTATTTACTATCGTTTGTTGTAAATCTACATACATTTACATTATTATTATTATTATTATTATTATTATACATTATTTACATTTATCATAGATTTACAACAAATGATAGTAAATAAACGAATTTTATTATTATAATTTTATCATCTCTGTTTACAATTTCAGGTACGAGCACTCCTAAGTGATGAAACTGCAGTTTAAATGAGACATCGGACAATTTTTACGATGAGAATTATTTGAAAAATTCAATTACTCATAACTTCGTTAATAATGATCCAATCTAGTTCATCGACATCTCATATTAAACGTTAAACCCTCTACTTTTCATCGTCTCGCTTGACAATTTCACCCAAACCCACTCAGAAACCCTATAAATTAATATTCAACAAAACCTTTTTCAATCATAATAACAAAACCTACTAGCAAAATTCAATCCTTAATAACTCCGTTAATAATTCACCGATTTACTTCATCGACCTCTCATATTAAACGTTAAACCCTCTACTTTTCATCGTCTCTCTTGACAATTTCCCGTAAACCCACTCCCAGGTCCCGTTTAGCGGTCAATTTTATTAAAAGTTCAGCATTATGTATGAGCTTGAAGTCACGTGACGTAACTCGCGCATGCTTTTTAGGCACCTAGTAACAAAAAATCGCGCCTGTGCCCATCACTGTTTCGCATTCTGTTGAGCACTTTAACATGGTGGCCAACAGTTTTGACCGTAAGTTGGGTTAGTCTGCGGTTAACCTGCGCCGCCTATGTTTGTGACTTTATGACGTATTTCAAAGATCTGCTTATTTATTATTGAAACGTTGTACATACGTTCGTAAACTTATTATAAATCAGTATAAATTATGTATTCCTTGGAGGACGATCAATATGAAGACGAAGACGCGGAGGAAATTTCGTCGAAACTTTGGCAAGAGGCTTGCTGGATTGTTATTAATGCTTATTTCGACGAGAAAGGTCTTGTAAGGCAGCAACTTGATAGTTTCGATGAATTCATCGAAATGTCGGTTCAAAGAATTGTGGAGGATTCGCCACAAATCGATTTACAAGCAGAGGCACAGCATACTTCTGGGGAAATAGAAAATCCAGTTAGGCACCTGTTAAAGTTTGAACAAATCTATCTGTCGAAGCCTACGCATTGGGAAAAGGATGGAGCACCTTCTCCTATGATGCCTAATGAAGCAAGACTTAGAAATTTAACATATTCAGCACCACTATACGTAGATATCACTAAGACAATTGTCAAAGACGGTGAAGATCCGATTGAGACGCAACATCAAAAGACATTTATAGGAAAAATACCAATTATGTTAAGGTCAAAGTATTGTTTACTTGCTGGTCTGTCCGATCGTGATTTAACTGAATTGAATGAGTGTCCATTGGATCCTGGCGGTTACTTTATCATTAATGGCTCGGAAAAAGTACTTATTGCACAAGAAAAAATGGCAACAAATACAGTTTATGTGTTTAGCATGAAAGATGGTAAATATGCGTATAAGTCTGAAATCAGGTCTTGCCTAGAACACAGCTCAAGACCAACATCTACGTTATGGATAAATATGATGGCAAAAAGTGGAGCCAGTATTAAAAAGTCTGCCATAGGTCAACGTATCATTGCAATCATTCCATATATAAAACAAGAGATCCCTATAATGATTGTATTTCGAGCACTTGGGTTTGTGGCTGACCGAGATATCTTGGAGCACATCATATACGATTTTGATGATCCCGAAATGATGGAAATGGTGAAGCCTTCGTTGGACGAAGCATTTGTGATACAAGAGCAAAATGTTGCTTTAAATTTCATTGGTACCAGAGGTGCCAGACCCGGCGTAACTAAAGAAAAGCGTATTAAGTATGCCCGTGAAATTTTACAGAAAGAAATGCTTCCGCACGTAGGTATAAGTGACTTTTGTGAAACTAAGAAAGCTTATTTCCTTGGCTACATGGTACACCGATTGCTGTCAGCCTCGTTAGGTAGAAGGGAACTTGATGATCGAGATCATTACGGTAATAAACGGTTAGATTTAGCTGGACCATTATTGGCATTCCTTTTTAGAGGGTTGTTCAAAAACTTGATGAAAGAAGTCAGATTGTATGCTCAGAAATTTATAGACAGAGGCAAAGATTTCAATCTCGAGCTTGCTATTAAAACGAAGATTATTACTGATGGTTTAAGATACTCGCTCGCTACAGGTAATTGGGGCGACCAGAAGAAGGCTCATCAAGCTAGAGCCGGCGTTTCACAGGTGTTAAATAGGTTGACATTTGCGTCGACGCTTTCGCATTTACGAAGAGTGAATTCCCCAATTGGAAGAGATGGGAAATTGGCGAAACCTCGTCAGTTACACAATACATTATGGGGAATGTTGTGCCCTGCCGAAACTCCTGAAGGTGCAGCTGTAGGGCTAGTAAAGAATTTGGCACTGATGGCTTATATCAGCGTTGGATCTCAGCCTTCTCCGATTCTCGAGTTCTTGGAGGAATGGTCAATGGAAAATTTAGAGGAAATCGCGCCAAGCGCTATAGCCGATGCAACAAAGATATTTGTAAATGGTTGCTGGGTCGGCATCCACAGAGATCCAGATCAATTGATGGCTACTTTACGTAAACTGAGAAGACAAATGGACATCATTGTATCAGAAGTTTCTATGATAAGAGATATCAGAGATCGTGAAATTAGGATATACACTGATGCAGGAAGAATTAGTAGACCCTTATTGATCGTCGAAAATCAAACGCTATTATTAAAGAAAAGGCATATCGACATGCTGAAGGAAAGAGATTACAATAACGACGGGTGGCAAGAATTAGTTGGTAGCGGAGTCGTGGAATATATTGACACACTGGAAGAAGAAACAGTAATGATCGCGATGTCACCCGAAGACTTGAGACAGGAGAAAGAATATGCTTACTGTACGACTTATACGCACTGCGAGATTCATCCAGCTATGATTTTAGGTGTGTGCGCCTCAATCATTCCGTTCCCTGATCACAATCAGAGTCCGAGAAATACTTATCAAAGCGCTATGGGTAAACAAGCTATGGGTGTCTACATCACGAACTTCCATGTTAGGATGGATACTTTGGCTCATGTATTGTACTATCCTCACAAACCTCTAGTAACCACGAGGTCTATGGAATATCTCAGATTCCGTGAATTGCCAGCTGGAATCAACAGTATAGTTGCTATATTATGTTACACTGGTTACAACCAAGAAGACAGCGTTATCTTAAATGCTAGCGCCGTTGAACGAGGTTTCTTCAGGTCCGTGTTCTACAGATCTTACAAAGATTCGGAATCGAAGAGGATCGGCGATCAAGAAGAACAGTTCGAGAAACCTACACGACAGACTTGTCAAGGAATGCGTAATGCCATTTACGATAAACTGGACGACGACGGGATCATCGCTCCCGGAATTCGTGTATCCGGGGATGACGTAGTCATAGGTAAAACTATTACTCTGCCAGAGGCGGACGACGAGTTGGATAGCACAACGAAACGTTTTACGAAGAGAGATGCGTCGACCTTTTTGCGAAACAGTGAGACCGGTATCGTGGATCAGGTGATGTTGACTTTGAACAGCGAAGGGTACAAATTTTGTAAAATTCGAGTGCGCAGTGTTCGCATCCCGCAGATCGGTGACAAATTCGCTTCGCGACACGGGCAAAAGGGTACGTGCGGTATACAGTACAGGCAAGAGGACATGCCGTTCTCTTGCGAGGGCCTCACGCCAGATATAATTATTAATCCTCACGCTATTCCGTCCCGTATGACCATTGGTCACTTGATCGAATGTATACAAGGGAAAGTGTCAGCGAATAAAGGCGAGATTGGCGACGCGACTCCGTTTAACGACGCCGTGAACGTACAAAAAATTTCTACGCTCCTTCAAGAATACGGATATCAGTTAAGGGGGAACGAAGTCATGTATAATGGTCACACGGGACGTAAAATAAACGCCCAAGTATTTTTGGGGCCGACCTATTATCAGCGATTGAAGCACATGGTGGACGATAAGATACACAGCAGAGCTCGCGGGCCGGTACAAATTTTAGTTAGGCAACCTATGGAGGGAAGGGCGAGGGACGGAGGTTTGCGTTTCGGCGAAATGGAACGGGACTGCCAAATCTCTCACGGGGCTGCACAATTTTTAAGGGAACGCTTGTTCGAAGTCTCCGATCCGTATAGAATACACATATGCAACTTCTGCGGTTTAATTGCAATAGCGAATTTAAGGAATAACACGTTCGAGTGTAAAGGGTGTAAGAACAAAACGCAGATATCTCAGATTCGATTACCGTACGCGGCGAAATTACTTTTCCAGGAGCTTATGGCTATGAATATCGCCCCCCGATTAATGGTAGCGTAATTAACATGTATTTTTGTATCTTAGAGTTGACAGTACATGTGTAATGTTTTTTATGCGAGTTATAAATTCTGTAAGCTGCGTCATAATGGATAAAAGCGATTTGCGAGTCAAATAAATGAAAGTATTAAAAATGTGTTATATTAGAATTCTTATTTGCAATACTTCTAACGAGACTGCGGATTTTATGCGTGTAATATATATCCAAGGTCTGATAAAACATGAGAAATTATGATTTTTAAAATACTATAGAAATTCTTATTTAGATTTCACTTTATACATTAACATTACAAATGGTTTATTTTGCATAAGGATCCGCAGTCTACATTTAATTTATTTAAGTGGTAAGATAAATATTCGTCTATTATTATCGTAAATCGTTCGTCGTAGCACGTTGCTTTTTCTAATTCTACCGTGCTCTTTCTTTTTATCACAATAGTCATTGAATATCGTGCGATCGATCACGGGACGGCCTGATTATATCTCCATTCTCCGACGTGATATGTTTTCCTGTTTTCCACCCTAACGATATCCTGTTGATAGGCAAATTTTCTTTGGTTGACTCTTCGAAAGATGCCGTTCCGATCACGTGATTGTTACCGAAAGAAAAATCGAGCAGACACAAAGGAAAGATAGGGAAGGATAGGAGACCACCACTACGAGCAGCCAACCATAAGCAATAATGATACATACAACGAAAGATATCTGTCTGTCGCGATATCACGTGTTAGTTTAAGGTTAACCAATGACACATACGAGCGCGAGCCAGTATCCACACTGGCAACCCGTTCGCAGTCGTGTTACAGCACTCTCCCATTCAGTTGGATGTGGCTTGTTATCCGGACGGCAACGTATCGCTGAGGAATCGTGAAGTAATGGGAAATTCTCGCGTGCCGGAAACTAGACACGTCCATCCTGTTTGATCGTAAGTGACGAGAAACAAAACCATGATCGAACACATTCGCGTTTTATCAAGCATTCTTCGCTGCTCTCTGTTAATCTCTAACTATTGTCATTCGGTTCTGCCTCGGGGAATTGGTTCAATGACGTACCGTCTAAACTGTCGAATGCAGTTCCATTCAATCAATCTGTGAATCATACCGTTACCGTCGAAAGATGCTGATCGATCGCGCAGCGAGATACAGATCGGAATCAGCACGCGCGCGTTTGTAATTACGTAAATTGGCTGCATGTCCGCCGGGGGGATTTTTCACCGGTTGGATTTCCCCGAATCGGATTTCGAAACGAAATACATGTGTGATCATGCAAGCTTAAAGTCCAACGCGTGTAATAACTAGTTCAGTTAGTCACTATGAAACATTGTTCCAAGCTGATCCAATCTTATATAAAGGAATTATCTCTCTTACACAAGTGCTAAACGCATTTGTTAAACGTGTATTGTTAAACGTTTATGGGCTTCGCACTTCGTTTTCTGTATATCATTAATGTACCAGTACAGTTGTAGAAAACTTTCAATTGTTTTTGTTGAGTGTACAACAGATTTGAGAACAAACAATATCTGTTGATTACATGACAGGCTCATATCTGATAATTTCATTGATATTTTTAGAATGTCCATACATTGCATTGTTAAATATACTTTTGTGAACTTGATTGTATTTGTTATCAGTAGAAATATGTTTATTCTACTTGATGTATTTAATTATTTACCTTATCAGTTCCAAGTAGGAAAACTGTGTTAAATGCTACTGTGACTGGAAACTGTACAATAAATTGTATTCAGATCATATAAGACATTCCGAAACTTATAACTTATTTATTGTATTTTATCTAGGCAGTTACATAAAATAAGCAGTTATTCATTATCATTAACAATACTTCAGCTTTCCGTAAATATGTTAACAAGCTTTTCTTTTAACTTATTATATGTATGTGTTTATAATAAATTAATAAATCCATGATAAACTAGATTTACTCTCTTTTCACTTTTATAAACATACATTCTAATGATAAGAGAAAGAGAAAAAAGCATCTCTATTTATTGAAGAATTTTTCAGGGAATACTAGTTAATAAATTAAGGGCCATAATGGACGGGAAAGTAAAAGCAGAAAGGGAAAAGAATCCTAGGGAGGGAGCAAATCCTCTTAGTGCTATAACATTCGCGTAAGTTTTAAAGAGGTTTCATTATTTTCGAATGACTTGTTACATTTTTTTCACGTCATTGGGTATTAATAAAATGATCAAATCAAGCTGATAAGCAGTGAATGCCTTTTCGTAAGTAGCTTAGTATAAGATACAGAAAATCCTTGTACAAGTACAATAAAAATCTATCTTGAATTCTCTTGTGAAGCAGATAAATTAACTTCCCAATCTGTTAATTGCTATCTATTGTTAGTACTTCTAAATAGACAGTTTTAAAGAAACTTTTATATTATCTTTGATCAATTGTGCCTGCTGTTGCTTCATAGAAAACAGAGATAAAACTTCTAGATCGAAAATATTTGGCTTAGTCATTAATATTAGAGATAATAGAAAATTCCAGATAAAAAAACAGAAAATAATCGATCATTATCCTCGTAGGTATACGCTACCTACATTTTGGAAAGGCTGTCGGCGAGACTTAGAGATATCTGATTTGTATAAACCTCTCAAAGAGCACACGAGCACTCACTTAGGCGCAAAAATATCAAAAATATGGCAGAAAGAATATGACGCTTACGTGAAGCAGAAGCGACTGATCGAAGAGAAAGAGGGCCACGAGAAGTATCAGGGAAAGAAAAGATTGAAGGAACCCAGCTTAGCGAAGGCCTTATTAAAATGCTTCGGTCCACAAATAATGTTATATGGTATAATTTTGGCGGTTTTGGAAATTTCTCTTAGGTATATACACGATCTTATAATTTTCTTTTATAGTCTCTACGGATAGATAATCGAATAATTTAATACATCGGATTGAAATTATTTTATTACTTGTTCAGATTATCACAGCCTCTATTCCTCGGCCTTTTAATTCGCTACTACAGTCGAACGATATCTGAACCTATACCGCTACATACAGTAATGACAAGAATACGTAATTCTTCTGATTCGCAAGTTCATGAAATTGAAGATGCGATGAAACCGTTAAGTCATTTGTAAACCCATTGTATCCCGTTTGTACCCTCTCGTTCTTATCTTATCTGTATCTGGCACGTAGACTAGTTTCGTTCTTTAGTAAGATTTAATCCGTAGAGAATTAAACAAATTGTGTTTGTTGCCTCTCCTCAAGTAGACCATTACTCAATATGTTTATTGGTAGGAAGTTGATATTTTGTTGTAATTAACATTTTGTACAGTTTCATAGTTGAAATAACTCGATGGATCAGTTTACTTGGATTTTAATTTGTTTTATTTCAAATTTAGGGTTCTGCAGCCAATATGCCTTGGGAAACTTTTACAATATTATAGTACCGACACGGTAACGAAGGACGAAGCCTATTTATATGCAGGCGGGGTAATATTATGTTCAGCGTTGTTGCTATTCGTCATGCATCCGTACATGTTGGGGATATTACACATCGGGATGAAACTGAGAATCGCTTGTTGCACGCTGATCTACAGGAAAGCGTTGAAGCTTTCGAGAACCGCTTTAGGCGAGACGACAATAGGACAAGCGGTGAATCTGTTGTCAAACGACGTTAACAGATTCGACATAGCTTTGATACATATAAATTATCTGTGGATCGGACCACTCGAGACTATCATCATAACGTATTTTATGTACAGAGAAGTTCAGTTATCCGCTCTGTTCGGGGTCGCAGTATTGCTGTTGTTCATTCCTTTGCAAGGTAATAGAAGAAGATATATCATCGATTTGATACTTGTTGCTTTTTAGATTTAATGCACGTCAGATGTTTTTTTTTATTTCATATTACTGTTTCCTCTTTTTTTCTCTTTTCTTCAATCGTGCAGGGTATTTGGGTAAAAAGTCCTCAATATACAGGTTGAAAACGGCGATTAGAACGGACGAGAGGGTTCGACTGACCAATGAAATTATTACCGGTATCCAGGCGATCAAAATGTACTGCTGGGAGAAACCGTTCAGTAATTTGATCGAGCGAGCAAGAAAGTATTTATATATTTCATAGCATTCTAGATGACTTTATGTTAACTGACACATATATACATACGAAACATTCTCGCGTTATTGTAGGAGAGAGATCAGCGTTATACGGAACATGTCCATGATCAGGGGTATCACTATGTCTTTCATCATGTTCACCACGAGGATGTCCCTTTTCGTTACGATATTATCGTACATATTTTATGGCCACAAGATAACTGCCGAAAAGGTGTTCATGTTGCAAGCGTATTACAACATACTGCGACAAACAATGACCGTGTTTTTCCCACAAGGCAAGTAAACTGCTTTCTGCGTGCATCTATTACCGAAGATAAAATCTAATGAAACGATCCGATATTGTAGGAATAACTCAGATGGCTGAGCTAATGGTCTCCGTGAAACGATTGCAAAGATTCATGTTATACGAAGAAATTGACATAAGAAACACTGACCAGAAAGGCACGCGAAATAAGGAGACCGAGCGAGTGGACATGAACAGCGTGGAGAAGGATACGAATAATGAGAGACGCGGGACGACGAACGGTTTCCAAGGGGACTATGTTATAAACTTGAAAAACGCAAGTGCCAAATGGTATCACGAGGAGGAGGATACGTTAAAAAATATTAATTTTAAATTGATGCCAGGCGAATTGGTCGCCGTCGTTGGCCAAGTCGGCACGGGTAAAACCAGCTTGCTCAATATGATATTGAAAGAATTGCCAACGGCTACAGGTTCCATAGAGGTTCGTTTTTCGGTTTAATCGGTATATCATGTATTCGTGAGATTAACATCTTGTTCTGCAGATAAACGGCAAAATCGCGTATGCTAGTCAGGAACCGTGGCTGTTCGCCGGCTCCGTACGACAAAACATTCTTTTCGGTCGACCGATGGATCAGATCCGATACGATCGCGTAGTGAAGGTATGTCAGCTGAAACGGGATTTCACTCTATTGCCATATGGTGATAAAACGATTGTCGGAGAAAGAGGTGTCAGTTTATCGGGTGGACAGAGGGCGAGGTCAGTGATAAAGATATTGTGTATATTGAGCGAGAAATAATATCGAAATAACTCATTGATTCGTGCGTGCAGAGTTAATTTAGCTAGAGCAGTTTACGCAGAAGCAGACACATACTTGTTGGATGACCCGTTAAGCGCTGTTGACGCTCACGTGGGCAAACACATGTTCGAAGAATGTATTGTCAAGTACTTGAAAGAAAAGGCTAGAATCATCGTTACGCATCAGTTACAACACTTGCGAAACGTCGACAGGATAATAGTGTTGAAAGATGGAAGTATCCAGGCCGAAGGGTACGTATTTTGATTACTCGAAATTATCATTGATCGTTCTTGATTCATTTTGTTGATTCCAGTTCTTACGATGAGCTCTCTCACATGGGAATTGACTTCGGAAGGTTGCTCGAAAATCCAGGAGAAGAAGAAGGGCGAGCAGCAGGATCTGCTCCTCCTAGCAGGAGCACTTCTCGAAATGGTAGCATCGCGTCATTGAGTTCATTGAAGAGCACTGCTACCGAGAAAGATGACCCGGTTGAGGTACATACATCAACGATACAATCAAGGATCAAATAAAATCGCTAACACGTTTGTTAATTATTTGCAGGTAGCCGAGACGCGAACGAAGGGAAAAATCTCTGGCAAAGTATACGCAGGATATTTTTTCGCGGGCGGAAATTGCTGTCTAATATTTGCAGTCCTGATATTAATGATACTCTCGCAAATGTCTGCGAGCGGTAGCGATTACTTCATCTCGCAGTGGGTTAACATGGAAGAGAAATCCGTAATTATCATCTGTGTTGTCTGCCTCTGTCATAATTTGTTTCTACCTTTCAACAAGTTTTAACAAGTGATTATATATTTGAAGGTGAGCGATGCGGAAGGCAACATGGACTGGAAGGGTCCAATAAGCCGTGAAGCGTGTATATATCTGTATAGCGGATTGATTGTTTTTACCATAATAATCACGCTGGTACGTTCTGTCACATTCTTTGCGACTTGTATGAGAGCATCGAAGAGGTTGCATGATCGTTTGTTCCGATCTATAAGTCGGGCAACGATGCTGTTCTTCAACACAAACGCATCGGGTCGGATTCTAAATAGATTCTCGAAGGACATGGGTGCTATTGACGAGTTATTACCCATGGCTTTGATCGACACATTACAAATCGGTCTTTCCCTCGTGGGCATCATAACTGTCGTCGCCATGGCCAACTATTGGCTATTGATACCCACCGTTATCATCGGGATAATCTTCTACTACATTCGCGTGTTTTATTTGGCAACGAGTCGCAGCGTGAAACGAATCGAAGGAGTCAGTGAGTATTCAGCATTTAACACGATTACTGTCTCCCCTGTCGATCACTTTTATCAAAAAAGCCTGCTTCTCCTTTCCTGTTTTCCATCCGCCTATTCGTGTTTACTAAAGGAATACCTCGCCGACTGAGTTAACTAAGAGATTTATACTGACGTGACGTGCAGCTCGATCGCCGGTGTTCACGCATCTCAGTGCGACTTTGCAAGGATTGCCCACCATCCGATCTTTTCAAGCGGAGGAGATTCTGGCGAAGGAATTTGATCAACACCAAGATTTGCATTCTTCGGCGTGGTATATATTCATATCATCGTCGAGAGCATTTGCATTTTGGCTGGACTTCTTCTGCGTCGTCTATATCTGCTTAGTTACTTTGAGCTTCCTATTGCTAAAAGACGATACCACTGGTGGTAACGTCGGTCTAGCTATAACGCAGAGTATCGGACTGACGGGGATGTTCCAGTGGGGTATGCGCCAGAGTACCGAGTTGGAGAACCAAATGACTTCTGTGGAACGTGTCCTCGAGTACACGTAAGTGATTTGAATCGGATTGATCTTGTCCGTGAGCTTACGTTTCTATTTTCTTTTACAGTAATTTGGAAAGCGAGCCACCGCTCGAAAGTGCGCCGGATAAAAAGCCGAAAGAAACTTGGCCCGAAGAGAGCAAGATCGAGTTTAAGAACATGTATCTCAGATACGACCCAGCTGAGCCACCAGTACTTAAGAATCTAAACGTCGTCATCTATCCACAAGAGAAGATTGGAATTGTCGGAAGAACGGGCGCCGGCAAGTCATCCTTGATTGCAGCACTCTTTCGTCTCGCGAACATCGAGGGCACTATCACAATCGACGGAGTGAACACTCTCCTGATCGGTCTCCACGATCTCCGTTCCAAGATTAGCATAATCCCTCAGGAACCTTTCCTGTTCTCCGGATCGTTGAGAAAGAATCTAGATCCCTTCGACCAGTATGAAAGCGACTCCATTCTGTGGCAGGCGTTGGAAGACGTCGAACTCAAGGAGATGGGGCTCGAGGCGCACATTAACGAGGGCGGATCCAATTTAAGTGTCGGCCAACGCCAGCTGGTTTGCCTGGCTCGAGCAATCGTCAAGAATAATCCTATACTGGTTCTCGACGAAGCTACGGCGAACGTCGATCCACAAACCGACGAGCTGATCCAAAAAACGATCCGCACGAAATTTGCTAAATGCACGGTACTTACTATCGCGCATCGTCTAAATACTGTAATGGACAGCGATCGAATTTTGGTGATGGATGCCGGTAGTGTCGTGGTAAGTGCCAAATCAGTTATTCGACCTCTTGAAATGATGAAGAGATTCAGCAAGATTTGTTTCCCTAGGAATTTGATGCGCCCTACTTGCTGATCCAAAAGGATGGTTACTTGAACAGCATGATAAAGGAAACTGGACCGGCGATGTCAGAGGCTTTGAAGGAAGTTGCTCGCATAAGCTACGAGAATCGCACGTCTACTGCCCTATGAGTACTTTTTCTAATGCATTTTATAATTCTAATCTTTATATGATCGCCAATGTTAAGTTTGTCGATGCGTACGTACTTTGTCATCTAACTTCACAAATATGCAGTATTAGCTACATGGATTATTTCTTTCGTAAAACAACAGATAGAAATCGTTATAGAGAACGTTGCTGCCTTGTATTTATGGGCTTCCCGAGATCCATAATGGTACTTAAACGTGAGATTTTTTTTAAAGCTATTTTTGTACACAAGTCGTTGAAAATTAGGGATATTAACGTATTACCCCGTTATCGTGTTATTGTATCGGTGCTACGAGTACAAAGATGGTTCAATTTAAAGATACACATACGTAGATGTTTAATTTGTTTTTTGTAAGCACGTATCTATATGTAATGCCTCAATGCAAACGGTTTACGTCTCTGACACAAGAATGAGGGTATATTTTTCATGGTGTACATTTTGTACATAAATATTTTTGTAGACTATTTCAAGTTTTTTTTCGAGATACGTATATCAGATACGTGACATAACAGTAAAAGCGAGGGAGGGCAGCGTTACTGATACGAATACTTTGCCAGATTATACTGCGCCAAAGGAATGCAATTTTTCTATATACAAAGATTCACCTTTCATTACTTTTATGTATTAGTTAATTACACATTATTGTACAATGAAATGTACTGTACTCTTAGGAAAGAAGTGGTTGTCTTATATGTACAAGTGCCTATATGTAATTTAATTATATTGCAAATGAAAGAAATAAATGCGGATGACTATTTATTCTGCCAACATGCTACCTCGTTTATCACGCTTCCTTTCCTTCGGAAAATAATCTACGCGGCAATTAAGATGAAAATAAAATAAATTTTTGGAAATATAAATATTCTCGTTTATTATCGGATTATCGAACAAAAATTTCCGCCTCACCCCTGAAAGAGAAACAGACCTAATTTTTGGTAAGTCACAGAACCTTCGTCGATTCTTTTATCTGATATCTGGACTTCGAAACAGGAAACATGAAACAATTTCCTCTTCGTCTCGTTAAGGAAAAATCTTAAAAATTACGCATTCATTGTAATACTAAGACGTATAAAAAAAAAGAAACAGAGAAGAACGCGATGGACGAATAACGCTAAACAAAACAAACATACCCTCCTAATGTCTAGAACTCTGCTTACTTGACTCGCCAAAAATTGCCTGAGTGTGACGCCGCATTCAAAGCGTCGAGGCACATTCTCGCGGGACAAGTACACGCTAGTGTATCGTAATACTGACAGTAAAGAGATTATTATGACGTTTAAAATTAAGCTCACAATACGCGGTACCTGTGTCTCCTTGTGTGTAATATTAAAAAGTACAATTAAACCGGCTGGGAATCACAACGGTGCGAGGTTCGTCGCAATTGTTATAAAACAATTTGAACGTTTAAAAGGGAAAGAATAGAATGGGGAGTAAGAATCACAATGAGGCCGATAAGCAGTACCAGAGATCCTTCTTCGCACAGCTATGATTTCCAGACCGTCGTAACATGCGGTAGCGAAAATATCCGGATACTCGTTATAGAAAACTCTAAAAAAATGTATATAATACACAGAATATGTATAATCATAAAAGTCTTCTACGGTAAGTGTACGAATACTTCTTTTTACGAGCTACCGAATATACGTGTTTGCAGTATGTATTTGTTAGGATATAAAGTATCGTATAGTTACAGGTAATCGTTACGCTATCTTGTTCGAAAGGATTTCCGATTTACGTTACGTTCGCAGATACATTTTTCTAAGTTCCCGCGATAGCTCGATGATATAATGTAACACTCAAAGAATGGTATAAAAAAATTGATACATGAATATAATGTGTGTACATCCTCGCCCATTTTACGTGTATGTACAAAACGTTATAAAATGCTCACGGTTTAACGTCACGTGTATAGCGAAGGATTCGCGCCTAGAAAAGTGTGTCCGAAAACGTAGACGCAGTTTTATACATACATTAACACGACTTTCCTCGCTTTTGTTTGAACGTTACATACATATATAAATAATACGGCCTACGACTAAGATAATAAATAAGAACAATGCAGTACTAATCTATCCGATATATACAAACAGAGAAGGAAAAAGAGAAGTCTTCACTGTTATCGATTACGTATAATACGCGAGCAACGAGTTGTTCTTCTTTCGTCATTTTTTGTTTTTTTTTTCTTTATTCTGGTTCTCATTGTTATCCTTCGTATGCTCGCGTGGGAAGGAAGACTGAGAGCGTCGTCCGTTTCCTCTTACATCGAATTTCACGTGACTACGAATCGTCCTTGACATAAACGAATAAAACATGCGGCCAAAGAAGTTACCTCCATGATATAGCGCACGTCTAGCGAAAGCAACGGCTGAATGGTGAGAACACTCGGCCAACTTTCCTTCATAACAGTCAATTTGATCTTTAAACGTAAAACGAACGTTGTCCTAATCGAATCAAAACTTGAATTATTGGGTAACTACGAAGGAGCAGCGAGAAGAATAATATTCTGGTTTAAAACAAGGATACGATGTATCAAGGAAATTCGACGAGGAAACGCACGTTTACTAAGCTACGTGGAACGAGTCTTTTTAAACAGTGTTTCATCGCGCGCTCCGCGAATATAAATTCGAACGTATCAATTCGTCTAGAAATGTTTCCGAAACGAGTTAAGAGCCCCGCCTCGAGGAGCCTGCAGAAAAAGCGTTTAACTGCAGGGACCAGACGCAGGTATTACTATGTATAAATATCTATTTCTCCTCGATTAAACAAGGACCTCGAGGCTCTCCCGCGATCGCGCCTTCTGCTGTCCGCATTTCCCGTTCGCCTGAACGATCATCGCGACTGACTGGCAGCCGTTGTCGGCATTGACAGGTCTGACGGGCGGCATGGCCAATCGCAGCATGTACCAGAATTTTTGGCTACCGGCAGTTGGTTTCCCAGTCTCCTGCCAGCGGAGAATCTTCAAACGATCAAGGGCGAGTTCGCCCGTGTCGTTGCGATCGCGGCTGGATCGTTTCGCGATCGTGGCCGCATCCGGCAGGTCCTTCGTTGCGATCACTATCGTTCGCGTCGCGAGACTCGAAAATTGTTTCAAGACCGCAGCCACGCTCGTCTCGTTCCAAACGTTCCCCAGAGCTGATGGGCTGAGAATCACGATTACCCTCCGGCTCGTCGCGGCATGCGGACTGATCTCCAAACCCCCTGAAATCATACCCGATTTTTTCATCAGTTTCTAAAAATACGATGCAGATTAAGGGCTGTTTTTAAACGATTAACTTTGTCTTTTCTTTTATTACAAAGTATAGTATTCACTTGTGTCGTACCCTCGTATCACATCGCCTTCGCACGTCACTTAATGACACGGTGCTGCAGTAATAAGAAAAACAAATTTAGTCGCCTGCGCTGATAAGTAAGTAACCGTGATACGATACAAGCAGACATGGGCCTTTTTACGCTGAATTAAATCAATATCGCTATATTTAACCCTTAATAACCTAGAGTTTCAATTTTGATAGCAATCTTTTAAACCGAATGTTCACATTACTATTAGTTTTTTTTATAGGTTGGCTGTACGTATTTTACTGTTGTGTAATACTCTTTCCAACGAAATTAAAAAACAATCAAATGTCATTATTGTTTTATTTTATCTATGACATATTACTTGCGCGGCAAAGTGAACAAGTAAACACATTTCACTAAAAGTTTTGTTGAATACAAATTTGATATATTTTCTTTTTCTGAAGAATATAAATACTTTTGAGGTAAGTGAATATATTATTTTCGCTGAGATATAATTATTTTTTGCGAGTGCATGTTTTACTTGAAGGAACTAGTGCTATTTTTGTGAGTATCAATTTTGATACTTCAGGCATTCCGCCCTACATAAAACCTACCTACTAATTCTTTAGCTATAAAAACTTTTTGAAATTCCGTTTCATTATTTTTCTGCATGGTTTGGTGTTGGGATTACTTTTATTTTTATTTTATTATAGAAATTTATCAAAAATGCGACCAGAAGAGTATAGGTATATCTGATTTCTTTATGGCCTTAATGCCTGAAGTATCAAAATTGATACCTGTTTTTGTTTTCTAAATAAATATGTAAAATAAATATTGTGATTTTTTAGCTATTTTTCCCTTCATCTACACCCTCAAGCAAACACAGTAATATTAAAAAAAAATCACTTTCGTAAATCAGGCTACTAAGGGTTAATTTTAATATTCATTGTATAAAAATTGATTGCCAGTTGAAATTACAAGAGAACATTTCCATCGAACAGAGCGACCGGCGAACTGTTGGTTGAGTCGTAAAAGGATCGTTGAATAGGTTCGCGAGCCCACTTGTTCGCTAATGTTTGATGGACTGCGAAGCAAAAGTTACGGTAGTCAAAGCATAAACCGAATTCCCCTCGAGTCGGCACGCAGGCTGAACTATTCTGCGATTCCGCGAAACTTTCACTTCACTTCACCCAATGCTCCACGCCCCCGGCTAGTGGTACTCGTATAGTCGAAAATTTGAATTTCCTTTAGAGCCTCGTGGAACTTTGCGCGAAATTCCTGCACTCCGTGCAACTCGAAGACGTTCGGCATTCCGTCGAGATTCTTCCCCGCAAAATTCCTCGGGTTCCCGTCCCGTTTCTATAGCATCGACGCTGGTTGATCTTTTTAAGGAAAATTGCCAAATCAAAAAACGAGCGCAATATTCCTTTTGTTTTCTCACCCGGTAGCCGAGTTTTCTGAACTAGCTATTACTACGTCTGTAAACTAACGAACGATTTCCAGAATTCGTCTTTTAACGTTGCGGAGAATCAGGGATCGCGAGGGGTGAGCGGGCAGGTCCTTGGAGTTTTGCGGTTTCGCGAAGTTATCGAAAGTCGGTGGCACGAAAACGCAGAGTTTACAGAGGGGATGGTTTCGTACACACCTAATTTGAAACCGCGGCTGTCTCCCAGAGAGACAAACGAGACGCCTGCGTCCAAGTCCGAGAAGCCACTAGGACCAAGTTTCTAATTCAATTTGCAAGCTTGCAACGCGCCCTGATTCCGGGATCCTGATTCACCACTGTCTTTCGATTCATCCGTCACGTGTATGCGGTCTATCGAGGTTCGACGCAAGAAATACGCGCATTATACATAATCTCATGTAGACAATTTAATGCAAATGCGTACATTTTATTATTCAATAATCGCTAATGAAAAACTGTCAGACCTGTTATTAACGAAGGCAGCGTCACACAAATAGATCAACGAAACCGTCGTGTGAAGTAAAAACGAGCAGAGCGACCGATCGCGAGATGAACGCGAATAAGTTAACTCGCGCCGGGGCGTGGATCAGGGTCGCACAATTTGCATTTATAAAATCACGGACGCCGCGTCGCTCTCCAATATGGCCAGTCAATTTCGTCCCACCAATTAGAACGAAATTAGCGTCTGAATATTTTTTCGTCGAACTAACCGTTATCGCGCGTCTAAACCGTTGATATTCATGAGATGCGGAGAACCGAGGGTGATACCCAAACGGCTGTGCTGTGGCGCGACGTTTCACCCGCGAAATTGGATCGCGGGCTAACTTTTGCTCGCTCCCATTTCTGGTAATCGTCTATCGTTCCGCCTCCTTACTTTGCAAAACACAACTCTCCTAACATTTGTCTACCCTTCTCGATGAACACCTATAGCTATCAATTTCAACGTCCAAGTTCTCTCTATCCGTAAACGTAAGCAAAAATGATAAAACCAATTCCTCGTTTCATTGATTTCTAGGGGAAATTAATAGAGTTAATCAATTAAATCGTATTTCTTGTCTTTACCCTCTCCTTTTAATACACTGTGCAGTTCCTGTCGATGGGAAGCACAATGACGTTATCTAACAACGAGAGCCACTTTACTCTGGACAGTGGCCGGTTAATTAAACAGAATTACTTACAGTTCTGATTCAGCTGGGAGAGCTCCAATCCCGTGCATTTGTACCGATGCCTCGACTCCAGCGTCGGGATCACTATTCCGATGACCAGGCTCGAGTCCTTCTCGTGATAGCACACCAGAGCATCGCATTCCTTGCCATCTGCAATTCGTGTTCGTGATGTGTGATTAATTCGTCTTTCTCTCTCACGCTCGTTCGCTGCAGCAACCTTCTTGTACAGAAGTTACTGCCAGTATCTGGACGAGTAAATTTCAAATAAAGAGAACGAGACACAAAATTTCGACGGCTAACCAGTACAATCTGTACTGACCGTTGACTCGTCAAATCGCATTATTCCGGAGTAGATTACCTGGGACTTTCAAGGAAAACAAGGAGCGATAGTCGCGTTCGTGGCGAGAATCAACGGAGGAGATAATTCTTTGTTTCCTATTTACGAAAAGAGGTACTTGGCGCTAGAGAAATTCGCCTAGCACCATGTATTTAACAGTGTTTTCTCCTTCCCGGGTTTGAGAGGCCGTTCGGTTTCTACTTCGTAAGCGTGTACGAGGCCGCGAACACGAATTCCGACCGAGTGAAAGTAGCCAATTGTTCTTGCAACGATTCTCCGCGATTTCTGACGTAGACTTGGAAACATTTCGTCTACTTAAACCTGTATTGTACCGTTGCCGAGAATGATACCTGGTCCACCTGTTACGCGTCCAAATCGGTGCCAAGTCGCGCTTGTCCCGGAATAATTTTCAAAAGGAAAATCGTCTCGAGTGAAACGTTTCAAGAGGCGCGTCGAACGATGACCGATGAATGAAAATAAAATTCCTAGTAGGGACGAGTAACCACACGGTGGCATCCGCCGTGAATAATCAGCGTGCACTTCCACGCGCGTCGCGCGCACGTGCCCGCATATAAACGACGGGCCACGGGACGAGCTGAAAATCTCAATAAATCACGAGACGATCGATAGTCCCGGGACCTTTGACCACCGGCGGCCGTTCGTTACGGTTTCACGATTTTTCACAGTTCCTCGTTGGCCGAACGATGAAAAACTCTCTCTATCCGGTCTATTTCCCGGCCCACCGTCGCCGGGAACCAATTCGTCTCCCGCGTACGGATTCGAGGGTCGAACAGGGGAAAACGAAGGGCGTATCCACGCTGCTGCTGCGACGGATATGGAAATCGCTTATCGATCCTGCGTTAATCGCTACCGCGACAACTTCGATTGTCCCGTTTGTCAGTCGAACTGATTTCGGCTTTTAACTTCGAGATCGCCGTTTCACGAGTTTCGCGATCCTCCGTTGACGCGTTTCAGCCAGGCGAGCACCGACGAGTGACACGAAGGGAAAGAGACGGAACAACGATCTCCGTGAAACGTTAATGGGCAACGTCGCCGCTCTTCCTAGAATCGTCGTAATCGCGGTAATTTTCCAGCTTCCGTATTAGGAGCCACACTCGATCGCCATCGAGTGGCATCGACTAGATCCTGTCTCTCCTCTTTGCTTATATCTCCTTCTGTAACTACTTACACGTGTAACTAGTCGATACACGACTCCGATTTATCGCCCTCGTACCTCTGCTTCATTTTTAGGGACTGCTGAGATAATTCAATAACGGCTAATACATCATAAGCATATCGTGTAAGTTTTACGGTCGTTGATACTTATAAGGATGAACATTTGTGGAGTACGTATTTGTTGTAAAAGAGAACGGACGTTTAAAAAATGGAGGAGTTCGATAGCAGGTGTATCAAATGATAAGTGTTGAATAGATACCGATGCCGGCTTCAAAAGGTGCGCTCTAATTATTTCAAGCGGCGAACGAGGAGCGATGTTACGGTCGATTCGAACCGCTAAAAAGAGGAAAATGAATCGTTAACGCGACCCGCTTGGGATTAACCCGAGGATTAAGCGGGTGCGGCCACCTCGGGAATATTAGGAGCCCGATGCGAGGAGCAAGTTCTTCGAGACTACGGAGTACCGAGCGAACGCGGCTAGCATATCCTGGGATACATAAAAGTTGCACGAAATGGGAATTCGATATGTTAATTTCGGCCGAGTTAAGGTAACCGGCCAGGCTGGCTCTTAAAACGTGAAACCGAACGCGATCTCCGGAATTTGTTGCATCCGTTACACAGTTCCCGAAGTCGTTCTCCCGATAAATTAAAAAAGGAAAACCGAATTGGTTTTAGTAAAAAGTTGCCCGAAGGAAACGGGGAGAATTTAAGAACCTCGATGATAAGATATCTCGTGGTAACAGAGTAGTCTAGTTTCTGACCTGTTCTTCGAGTCGACGCACTCTTCCCAATCCATCGTTACGTTCCTATTTATAATCCGCATTAAATAAACATGATAGTTAAACGTTAAGGCAAAACTGATTGTTGAATTAAAGGTCAGACGTAAGCCACCCTTTACAATGGGATTAACTGATCCTTTTTCGCAGGGCTAAACGAGCGACAGGAGAACGGTAGAAAAAAAAGAGGTCGTAGGAAAGGACGAAGGGTGTTTAATTCGTAGAGGATCGCGCCGGAGCACAAAGCTTGGGCGAGCGCCGTGGGTAATTAAGAATCGCATTTACCCAAGCGAAAAAGAGTAGCTATCCGATAATTACCGTTCTCTTCGAGCGGGGCAAATTTGTCGCGACAGAGTAGCACCAGAGGCAGCCAGCAGCGAGCGTAAAACGCGGCGGCCGATATTAGCAGGAGCAGCACCAAGATGCCCACCAGGAACGATTTCCTCCATGATCCGTTCTGTAGACCCAGTGCGAATTGCGGCTCTGCAAAATGAAGAAGATATTCAACCAAACCATCAAAAGCAGTTTTTTGATTTTCACCCCAGCGAAAGCGTGTTTTATTGACATTTAAAACTCGTATCGTTCATCGCTTCTCGTGTGCGCGCGATCTCCAATTTCGTTTCGAGCTACAGTATTTGAATGATTTGAAAAGTAAAAGAGATTTTTTTCACCGTTCGCTAAGGCGATAAGTGATATTGATCGCGGAATAGAGTGCACGAAGAAAAATCAGGTGAATACAACGGGAACAGTTTCCCGGGTAGAAACGCGTTACGGTAAAGTGTCGGCACCGCGTACGAATTTCGGTTAATTGGCTGGAATTAATTGGGCCACGCTTGTCGGCTGGGTAACGAGCGACGAATTAAATCGGATACGATTGAAATCGCTGCAAGACGTCGTTTAAGTTACGGATCGGCCTGTTAATTAGTCGTAGTCAGTACAGGATATTGGCTCTCCCCTTTTTTTCCTGACTACACGCGTTTCTCCTTTGGATACGATCGAATCCACGCGCGGTGACTAGTACTAAAAAGGGCTCGTCGCAAAAAGCTTCCAGGTTATCCGATTATCTAAATACCGATTAATTGGATTCGATCATTAGCTCGTATCACTATAATCAAAATTCTGGTACGTTTCCTAATCACCCGTTCGATTGCATTACCTGTAGAAGAACATGAATTTTATGAAAAACTGAAATAATTGCTCCTTAAACGTATGAATTTAGTTACCTTGTCGATAGATGTGAGCCGGTAATGTAATCTCCTCGTCGACGCCGTTGCTAACTTCGCATTTGTATTCTCCATAATCCTCCAGAGTTATATCCTCAATCTCCAAATAGGAACCGATTATTTGATTGTTTTCCCTGAAAAGGCACACTCGTTAATCCCGTTTCCTAACGTTATTCCTTATTTCCAATTCAATCGTTACTTAATCACAGCGCTTTAACGGTTGACTATAAAAAAAAAAGGAATGAAATTGAAATTCACTCGTCGCATTAGCTTTGTGTAACGATCTGGGAAAAAGTGCATTTAACTGGTCGCTTTCAGCGCGCCTCTCTTCCGTACGGACTATTGAACTATGCACTATTTAAAAGTTGCAAATGCGTGTATTTTCGGCCGACGAGGGGGACAGACCAGCTATACGAGATTCGTTTATACAGGCGCATCGAAATCCAACGAGAATTTGATTTCACTCGATATTTTTACCTATCGGACAATCCATTATCTGGGATCGACTTTCTCGATACGCGTAACCGAACTCCCGCCTCGTTTTTCCTCCATCAGCTTCCTGCGGTACCGGGAGGATTACGTCGTAGAAATTTCGATTTGAATTTTGGAATGCGAGAAATGGAACAAATTCGTCGCCGCGATCGGTACATATACATGGCCCCGGCTAGCTGATGGTATGTATGCACGTTCGTTAGCCGAAAGTTACACGCGCCACGCGAATTTTAAATTGACCAACTTCGGGCCTGGTCCGACCAACTCGCGCCGGTTGACGATTCAATTCGACGGGAACTTTTAATTAAAAGTTCGCCCGTCGGAATACGAAACAATCGGTGGGAACGGGGGCACTGTTCGTTTACGGCTTACGATTACGGAATCGCGAGGCCAGATCCGTCGACGTGTTATCAACCTTTGAACGAATTTGCTAGTCACGTTTAATCGATCAATTACTTTCTATTGAGTTCGAAAAATGTCAATTAATTTCTATGGTCAACTACACGGTAATCATTATGTACGTTTTGATTTCTTTTTCACTTTTTTGTCGTTGGATGTTGGTATACCTTATCAGGTAGTATGTACGAACTAGATAGCAACACCCGTTCTTGTAACTCCTTTTTGTTGTATGTTAGAAAATTTTATCAAGTATTGATAAGATAGATTAAACATTAACCCTTTCGCTTCGAGCGCCGCTTATAAGCGGCGTCCACAACACGACCTATGGATACCTGTCCGTACAGTGGCAGTACTTCGACAGACCAGATTGCCGAAGCGAAAGGGTTAAACTAACAAATATATTGCTACTGCTAGCAGACAGGATATGAGATTGTTCACTTATGTCCGAGTTTTCAACGTGCCAGCTTCGAAAATGCTATCTCCAACTTTAGCAGGGATCTATCCTGTTCGGTTCGCTTACCGAGGAGATACTATTAAAAACTATGTCTGAACAGAAAATCAATTTTATCAGTTTCGAATATAATGATATTATAAAAATGATTAAATTCTGGTTAGTGAGTTAATGGAAATTAATTTTATTGCACGATCCTTGGTTAATTCCAGTTCTTCGCTTCAGCATCCGAAAATCAAGCGAAGAATTTTTTACGATTAGTATTACTATATTCACAGTTGTATGGTTAATACAATCTGTGTGATAAATGAATGAGAATGAATCTCTTCAAATTGATAATCTTACGAGTTTGTCACCCCTTTAATTATCCGAATAATCTTGTCCGATTACTATCTTTATTTTCCCATTCTTCACTAAATTACCAACCAGTATCTCAAATTGTATATCGATTTTTCAACAAGTACGTTAATTGATCATGATTTAGTAGTTAACTATCAAAATGTATTATAGATTAAAATGATTTACGTTTTGAAACGTCACAATTATATCAGATCCATTATTAAAAAAAAAAACAGTTTTCTATTCATCATGCTTTTAGGTTTGCATAGTTCATTCAGTGCACTCAAACATAGAAGCGCACTCGTAGCGTTGTCTCATTAAACGTCACTCAAATTCCTGTTAATTCGACGTTTTTAATGGAGCACGAGTGTCAGCTGCACGACGTGCAATAACTGCATATTGATCGCGCGCGTCTATCCACCGAAACCGGCGGATGTTTAATAAATTTTCATAGGACCGGTACATGTTGTTGTTTGCCAAACAGAGCTCCGGCTCCTCTGTGCGGCTAGTACGCGGAACTTGCGCGATAGGAGGTGGGTTCCTTCTGCCTAGCTAGATACCAGTACGGTCAACGCGGGAGAAATATCGCTTCCTGGTGCAGTTCCCAGCGACGACGCCACGGAAGGATATCGCAATTGCCCTGCCGAAACGCATAGATGCGCGCGAGCGAAATTCTCGAACGGAGGCGAATTATTATGCGCTCGGAATTAATCATCGCCGGGTTCCGACCATCCCATGGTGTAATTAAATTAGCATAGCGAAGCGCGAGGTTATGCATCGTAACGTTCGCCGGTTTTTACCCGTTCGACGTCTTTTCCTTTTGTTTAAATTCATGTAAGAAACCTTATTTTACATATAAGTTAGCCTTTGCATTGATCAATTCATTCTGTGGACATGTTACTTGCCCTAAGAACCCGAGGATGCATCTTAGACATTACTTTATAGAATATCAAGCGAAGCAACGGTGTTTAATCCTTTCACTTCGAGCGTCGCTTATAAGCGGCGCTCGCATGATGACCTGTGGGTACGAGCGCCGCTTATAAGCGGCGCTNGCATCTTAGACATTACTTTATAGAATATCAAGCGAAGCAACGGTGTTTAATCCTTTCACTTCGAGCGTCGCTTATAAGCGGCGCTTGAAGCGAAAGGATTAAACACTGTTGCTTCGCACTGTTGCATCCATAGGTCGTGTCGTGGACGCCGCTCATAAGCGGCGCTCGTACCCACATGTCATCATGCGAGCGCCGCTTATAAGCGGCGCTCGTACCCATAGGTCATCATGCGAGCGCCGCTTATAAGCGACGCTCGAAGTAAAAGGATTAAACACTGTTGCTTCGCTTGATATTCTATATTATTTGATATTCTATATTGTCCGTACAGTGGTAGTACTTCAATGGACCAGACTGCCGAAGCGAAAGGGTTAAACCTCTTAGTGCCAGTGGGCCGATCCATCGGCCCGCGGGCCTTGTGCGAAAACTGTCACGGGCTGATGTGTTGTGGCGGGCTTATGTGCTGATTACGTGCTTTTGGCTTAGTCCTTATTTCCGATGCCAATGGTATAGATCACATCACGCTTCGGTTTATTTATTATAAAGGTTTATTTATTATTATTTATTTCTTACATATATATTTGTTATAAAGCATATTTCTTATAAAATCGCCCCGTGGCATTTCTCGCATACATTCCGTAAAATGCCTGGCNGTTTAAATTCATGTAAGAAACCTTATTTTACATATAAGTTAGCCTTTGCATTGATCAATTCATTCTGTGGACATGTTACTTGCCCTAAGAACCCGAGGACGCATCTTAGACATTACTTTATAGAATATCAAGCGAAGCAACGGTGTTTAATCCTTTCACTTCGAGCGTCGCTTATAAGCGGCGCTTGAAGCGAAAGGATTAAACACTGTTGCTTCGCACTGTTGCATCCATAGGTCGTGTCGTGGACGCCGCTCATAAGCGGCGCTCGTACCCACATGTCATCATGCGAGCGCCGCTTATAAGCGGCGCTCGTACCCATAGGTCATCATGCGAGCGCCGCTTATAAGCGACGCTCGAAGTAAAAGGATTAAACACTGTTGCTTCGCTTGATATTCTATATTATTTGATATTCTATATTGTCCGTACAGTGGTAGTACTTCAATGGACCAGACTGCCGAAGCGAAAGGGTTAAACCTCTTAGTGCCAGTGGGCCGATCCATCGGCCCGCGGGCCTTGTGCGAAAACTGTCACGGGCTGATGTGTTGTGGCGGGCTTATGTGCTGATTACGTGCTTTTGGCTTAGTCCTTATTTCCGATGCCAATGGTATAGATCACATCACGCTTCGGTTTATTTATTATAAAGCTTATTTCTTACATATATATTTGTTATAAAGCATATTTCTTATAAAATCGCCCCGTGGCATTTCTCGCATACATTCCGTAAAATGCCTGGCACTAAAAGGGTTAATAAATTTCTCTCAGGTATAACGATACATAAATCATAGAATATATAGCAAATTTTTAAATCATTTTAACCCTTTGCACTCGCGAGGTGACTCTCAGTCACCATCTGTTTTATAGAACAATTGTTATATAAGTAAATAATTACTGCTTCAATATATTATTGATCGAATTAGTTATTATAAAATTCATGTATACATTAATTTAAAAAATGTCGAAAGAAAAAAATTATTGATAATTTTAATACATTAATTTGTATGTAAGAAATTCACGGAGTATTTGTGGAAAGATTCTTCGAGCGCAAAGGGTTAAATTAGTTGAAAGAAATTCAGTAAATCAGAAGCGAAAAAGACCAAAGAGTACAAAGTGTTACAATATATAACGACTGTTAAAATAAAGTTAATGAAACTAATACGAACGGTAAATTGATTTAGCCACTGATTGGACGTTTGCAACAACCCTGTAAACGGTGGATAGAGTCTCGGCGGCTGGCCACCTGATTTTTTGTCAATAATTAACAGGGCGGCGAGAGCGTCGGCTGTACGTCTTCACGATTAATCGACAGGAATGAAGATTGATGGGTCTCGTCGCGTTAGCGATGGTTCACAGAAACAGCAGCTCGCGCGTCGGTTCCCAGTGTATACCTCGGCAATTGAAATAGTTTAGATCGATTTAACAGATTCGAATTTATAGAGTGTTCGAAGAAGCGCGCGTAGATCTAATCATTTTCCCCTCCCTCTGTTTCCGGCGAATCAATCGGTACCTATCGTTTCTAGTATCAACATCGAACGGCCGCCGTCGCTTAATTAAGAGAAACCGATAAACTGGCTATCACTCTTTTGTCCTTTGCCGTCCCGATTCGAAAATCGAAAGCTACGCGCCCGTTCGCTTTTAATTAAACTTCCGCCTATTCTACACTACCAGACCGTTACTGCATTGTACGTATAACCCGAACTCCGACAATGTTACCTCGCAGCGTTAACATTCACTTTCTCGAATAGTTGCGACTCAGGCTCTTTTTACGCGCTCGTGATTTCACGAGATAATTGCGAAACGTTCGACGTACGGATATAAGTACGACCATTGGGAGAATTGATTTTCGCCGAAAGAATCGAATACCTGCAAATGGGTGTGCGCGCGTGTGTGCACGATTTCAATACACCTCAACTATCAACTATCTCATTCATCGATTGCCAATGTAAGTATGATTACTGGCAAGAATAAGTTCGCAAAGGGCAGCGTTTCGCCGAGAAGACATAATACGTGTAAATGAATGTGGGCACGATTCCAATGCTTCAACTATCTCATTCATGGATTACTAATGTAAGTACGACTACTATGAGAATAAGTTTGCAAAGGGCAGCGTTTCGCCGAGAAGTCAGAATACGTGCAAATGGGTGTGGGTCCGATTCCAATACCTTAACTATCGGCTACGAAGCGAACGATAAAATTCTCTTCTTAGAAAGCAACTCGGGTCTTTTTACGTGTTCGCGATTTTGTGAGATATTGCGAAACATTCGACGAATACAAATAAAACTTTTAGGACAACACGTAAAGGTTTCGCCGAAAAGATAGCGTAGATAAAAATGATTGTGAGTACGATTCCGATGTTTCAATTATCAACCAACTTATTCATCGATTGGTAATACTCGTAACCCAAACCCACGGATCAAACGGTAGAAAGAAGTCCCTTCGTGGAAATCTCCTACGCGAATCGATTGCAAATCACAGGATTTTCAAGGGATGTGCCCGCCTAGGCGGCAGCGTCACGTTCGCCGCTGGTTTTAATCCTTCGAACAACATCTCTGTGAAATCTCGTCCCACGGTCTCGCGCGGGCAACTTTTCACCGTAAAACGTTTAGCCGTGGAAAAGTGCTCGTACCATTTGGCAGATAATAAAATGAACGAGGAAGAAACGTATATAGATTTCAGTCGCGATCACCGTTGGGTTTTCATACACTTGTTACGAGGGCAACCGCGCTCGGGGCCCGACGTGTGCCCGAGTTTATTTAGGTTATCAGGGATTCTCTGGTTAGCTGAAGATGTGGACGATCCAGGGCGGTCTACCCCTTTTACCACACCCAAGTTAACCAGGAAAAGGTTAAGGTGTACATGACGCGAAAAGGTTCTTCTGGAATTCCCAGGTTAGACACGAGACATGGACGATCCAGGGCGGTCTACCCCTTTTGCCACATCCGAGTTAACCGCGAAAGGTTGTAAAGGATTTGTCGGGTTGCGTGGTGCCCTTCGTCGATACGTCTCGAGCGGCAAAGACGTATCGGTTCATGAGATACTTCCGTTATTTAAGCTAATGAGAAAGATTAGGATTTTGAAATGAATTTAAGCTAGCTAGAGCAATTGTTACACAAGACAATTTATTATTCTGCTAACTTAGTTACACTGGTCAACTCTCCTCTTACGAAGAGTATTCCTGCTTCCTTTAACGCAGAGAAGCCACGGGGAAAAGTTCAAATATTGAATCACTTAAACTCACTCTTTTATTCTAACGCGGAGAGACCGGGCCTTCAGCGAGTCAGAGTTCCAAATTACTACTAATCCAAAGAGCTATGGTTTATGCGCCCTTTTATACCCCAAAAATGAGCTCATTCCTCAGAGTAGGGAATGACCAAATATGGGAACAACTAGCACCCTTGACTCATCACCAGGTGCGGTACATATCCGTACGGGATGTTCATGTCGCCGGATTCGAACGTTCCGGAATGCGTAAGGGACGCGTATGTAACACACTGGCCAACCTGTCGAGCGAATACGGACACATTTTTCCACGGCTGCGAAAAGGAAACCGTGGAGAAGTCCGGTTGATAAACTTGCCACGGATTCGACGCGGTTAAGAATAATTTATCCGAAGAAAAAAGTTGTGCCCTGGTTGCGAGAATCAATATTTCAAGAGAGGATTGCACCGCCGCGCTAGTATTGTTCTCGTGCAAAGGAAATTTACTCTGCCGAGATTTCTTGGAACGCGTCCAACGACTTCCCGCTTCCTGCGTTCGCCTATCCCCTACCCATTTGCATGTCCGCGAGATATGTATTGGAAACGAGAAATCTCGATGCGCATCGAGAAAAAAAACGACGACTGCTATGGGAATTTCGACTGGAGTTGTAGAATAGCCGTGCTAATTAATTCAACGAAATACGATTCTGTTCGACCGGCACGAAACGTCAAGAATGAATGGCACGCGGATAGGTCGCAGTTTTCGGAGACGGCTCAGCTCGGCGCGGTTCAAGCAGACAGATTCTGCGAGCGACAGCGACGTTTTCATTTGGAACTACCTGCTCCCCAGCTGGCTGGCTATTAGAGTGGAACCAGCTGATACGTGGAATTCAATGCAAGTTCTGCATGTGGAAACGATAACGCAGTCACGAATCGGAACTCAAATTGAACCGGATTTCCAACAATGGAATCGCACCCTTCTCGTCCTACGCTACGATGATAAAGAGGGGAGACGAAAATAGTCGAATTTTTCTTCAAGCTATTACTTTATTTCTCCGTGTAAAACCGTGGATTATTTTTGCCCGCTGCTTAAGGACCGTTGTATAAATATCGTGTCAACGGGCTCGGAGAAAAATGTGCAAAGAAAAAAAAAAGGAAGCGGTTAGAACGGAAAGGGAGGTAAGTAGAATTTCATAAACGCGGTTGGAAAATTAATCAAGCCCTGGCGAAGCGCAAAACGCGTGACGTAATTTCCTGGGTTTCTCGGGCTGCGACTCGCGGGCTGGAATAATTAAACGGCACATTGTAATCCGCGATGACAGTCCCCGTTTGTTCCTCGTCGGGCACGACAGACGGGGTCTCGTCTGTCAAATTCCAGTCGGCTGAATCAGCCCCGGATTAAGTTTCGACCGAGGAGACAGTTTCGCGTGCGTAGGCACGGGTCAGACAGGATTAAGTGTCTCCTGCAGCGATTTCTCCTTCGTTTTCATGCCCTTACCCTCTATCTTGGAATCGTGACAAGTACGCGTGCGACGGCCGTTTTCGCTTCCGAGCAACGAGAATTCGAATCCGGGTTAACTCGCGGGGCTGGATTCACGTTTTTGTTTCACCCTGAGGGAAAGCTGTCTCCTTACGAAACGCCGGGCTAAACGGTGTTCGACTAAACTAGCTAGACTCGAGCTAGCAACGAGCTCCGAATCGGTCGACGCGTTTCAACCCTTTACGTGCTGAAAGTTCGTGTTCAAGTTTATTGAATAGACCTTTTGTTCCGCGTCGCGCCATTGTTCGGGCAATATTCTCTCACTGGAACGCGGCTCGAACGTCCGATACTCTTTATTCTCCGATGCACCGCTACCTTTAGTTATAATTGAACGCCGCGGATATCTTGCGAGCAGAGAGGAGAGTTGGGGTAATTGAGAAACGAGAAATTGACGAAACGTGTAACGATGGGAAAACGGTCTACTCTTTTGTTTTTCCTTTAAATCGTGAAACGTAGATATTTCAATTAAACTTGAACCATTCTTGGTGGACATACCTAAAGGATAGCAAGTGCATGTAGAGTCAAGTAGTGATAACACGTAGGAACTTGATGGTGGATATAGGATGGTTAATATGTTTTTCCTTAGAATTTAATGTATACAAAATCTTGAAAACTTGGATAAATGCTTTACTATAGGAGTACTATATATGTATATTTACTAATTTGTTTCAATCAGATCCGCGCACTTTTAGATATTTTCATCAAATTTGAAATGATAGCCTTTGGAACACGAATTTGTGACATTTTCACTATATTTTTTTCTCCGGATGTAGTGAATGGAATTTGATGAAAAAATTCAGAGTTTCACTTTTATATTAGTAAAATAACCCTAAAATTTT
>SHCU01000005.1:736742-751646 GCA_004307685.1 Ceratina australensis
CTCGCGATCCTTCTCTCTCTCTCTCTCTTTCGTATGCGTCTGCGATATTACCGGGGACGCGACGTGATTTTCTCCGGGATATCGAAAATTACACGTTGCGGGGAGACCCGCGGTACCTACGTGTATATCTACATACCTGTGGAAATACCGGGGCCGCGACGACTCGTGTGCGGTGTTCGATCGACCCACGGCGTCGTTATCGCTACGATTTATGTCCTGATTATGGAAATCATCGAGAGCCCGCTCCGAGTAACGACGGCCCCTTTTTACCCAGCCAAGACCGTTTCGCTACCTAATTTCGATTCACCGATTTCCGTTCGGCTAATAAACTTCGCGCGATAAACTCTTCCCTCGTGAGGAAACGAGAGAGGCGCGGGAACGGCGTAACGAAAGACTTTCCGCGGTAGGTAGAAGAGTTGTATCGCGATCGATGAGTTCCACCGTTAGAGTCTAGAGACGTTTCTTCGAATTGATGCATGCATAAGGAGAGCATTCGGCGAACGACATTATTTCACCTGGCTCCCCGTTAGTGGAACCGGAGATCCGATTCTGAGTATCGTTCCGGGTTCGGGAAAACGAGACGTGGCGAATCGAACGAGAGGCTCGTTAATCTGTACCCAGCAGCGTGTCGCATCGGTAATCGATATCGGGAGATAGCCGAATAAACTGAAACTTCTAAAACGAGCAGCGCGAAAGAAACGATCGGGAGGATCCGGCGTATGCGAAACACGACTGGCCGATCGATGGTCCATTAACGTAATGCGGTTAATAAATGAACGGCGAGGCGGCGGCGTGCCGCGGCGATCGACGGAATTATGAAAAAGCTCGCGTCCCCACACGGCTGCTGTACGTCTCCCGGTCGTTTGGCGAGAATTTACGAGCGAAGCTGGGTTATAATTATGCCGAGGAAGCGGGCTCGGAACGACGCACCGAAAGCAAAGCAATTAGAGTGTGCCCGAGACTGGCAATCATGTCTCGGGCGCGAACTTGATCGGATATCCTCTGATGAAATACCTACAAAATCGAGATTGCTCAGCCGTCGATCTTCTCGCAGGCCAGAAGTAATTAAAAAGCTCGGAGAAACCCTGTAGACTGTAGATCGTTCGGCGAGTATCGAGTTCGTTAACTTTCGCGGAGAAAAATTTCTTGCAATTAGTTTTAGTTTCGGTAGAAGCGATCAAACTTTTAGTTTCATCGATGGTATGAAAATTTCGACGAATTCTATGGTTCATCGGTTTATCGAGACCACATCAAAGAAACAGTATACGCAAAATATATACAAATATATATAACACATTTTCTATTGAACAAAAACCTGTAGGTAGATTTGATTATCTGACTTTCAATAGGCGGTCAGTAACGTGATGGATAAAAAGAGTGAAAGATAAGTTTCAGATGTGCTCAATTCTCTTTTTTATTAAAAATATGGCTCAAAGTGGATCAGAAGAAAAGAGGATCGAACCTCGCAAGGTTATTAGACTTGACGCTTGTTATCGGATCACCGAGCAGACGCCTAGAGAAAAGAAATCCTTAGCGAAACTCGATTTTCCGTGTCTTCACCTCAGAGTACAGCGACTGCAAAAAATTTGCCGGTATCGTTCATCGTTTAAATCAATTCGCCGTAATTCGTATCACCGATTCACTCGATGATTTAGGAATCGGTAAAAATGTAAATCTAATCGGGAGGCAACTCGTTCCGAAGGAACAACCGCTGTACTTTTTCTAGGCACTGTACACAAATCCAGTTACCTGCCGGCTTCCGGCTCGAGATCAAAGGCCGATCCCGCGTCCAAGGGACGTCGTCTCTGTTTCGCGACTATCCTTGCAACATCCAGGACGAGTCGATAACGTAGCCAGGGGAGAGTCTCTTCCCATTCCCTTCAGGGAATGTTTCCTTCTCCCCTAAGATTTCCCGATCGATCGATTCGACGCTTTCCAATTTGCTCGACCCCGTTCCCCGCGCCTTTGTACTCGTGAGAGGAGAAGGCGCGTCAAAATCTCGCCCCGCTAAGAATTTACGAGATTGAATTCCAGGAATCACCGAGCTCGCTGCAGATTCGATAATCATCTCCTGGTCTCCACCGCCGCTCTCTAAGCTTACCGAAAAGCCGATTTCACAAACAACTGATCAAATTTCGAAATACAATATTTGAGAATATCTACATTCTGATTATCTTTCATGAGTCTGTTGTTGCGCGTAATTCTGTCCTGCGAGAGATTCGTACAGTCAGGAGTGAGCAGGAGAAGAGTATAATATATTTTTGCAAAAATTAGGTAAAGGCACAAAATGTAGGAGATAAAGATAGGAGGAAGCGGAGAGAATACGTAATGAACTAAGTCAATTCCCGAGCGAAAAAACTGAAATATATTTGGTAAGTTTTTTATTCAGCTTGTCCTATTCGTTTTCGGAATATTAACAATCAACCGTGGCGACGTTAAATCGGATTTACGTGATAGGAGGTGACAATCGGTAGATGAAGACGGATGGATGGACGTCAAATGGACGTCCCTCCATCGTGTCCGCGTATTTCAATCGGAACGCAAACGTCGATGGTGTTTCAGCGATGCGCGCGAGAACGAATCAATTATCCAGGATTTCGAGCCGCGCGAGGGAATGCGAGAGTCGAGATCTCTGATCGACGGTCCGATCGACGGGGGAAGAATCACGGATGGGACGAGCTGCGTCGTCGTCCACTTTCTCGATTTCTACCCGTGACATTTTCGAAAGCACCGAGCACGGAGAGCTCGAGGGTAATTGCACCGCGGAGCATGATCAAGGGAGACGTGCATCCGATGCACGAATCGAATTACCTACATGCAGGCTGAGAGAGCAATTTCATCGAATGATCGGCAACTGTCGATTAAAAGAACTCGGGCCCGATGGAAATTCAATCCGTGCAACGCGGACGCAATTACGAACCGGCGACCTCGTTATTATTTAAAGTGCGCCGCTGTTCTTGCGCGAGAATCTTTTGACAGGGTTTCTCCCCGGAGAGAAGCCTCAGGTTTTTTCGGTAACAAGACGCGTGACACGGCGGCGCCGGAAAAAGACTGATCATTCGGGTTCAAGTGTTAATTAAATCGTGCGCTCGCTGTTAATCCATTCATCGGCTCTCTACCGGGACGGTTTCTCTCGGGGGATTATCATCCTGCGCGTTGCAGTTCCCGCGGGGAACGCGAAGCAACCGGGACAACTTGTCTCCTTGGTTCCCAATTTCCCTCACGACAGAAATGATCCGTCCAATTCTCACTATAATAGTATCTTTCATTTTAGACAATGGTAGACGTTAGTAACGAGATAATCTGACGAAAGGGATCGATCTTCCATGATGAAATTTCCAATTTCTATCTAAAGATTACAGCAAGCTAGTAGAAGCAATTAGCCGAGAGGCTATCGACGACCCAAGATCCTAATATCTAGCCTAGTCGATGTGGAACCAGAACGAATGAAATAGAACGTACTATTGACGGATGAGCTGGACGCAATTAGAACGGTTCACCGCGTAACTATACGATCGCTGGCTATGCGTTCTCCAGCAATTTCGATAGGAATAAAGGAGCGGAATCGTCCTTGAGATCCGGGATAGAACGGGATTGCGGCTATCCAATTATCCCGGGCTTGCGAAGGAATCTTATCCGATGCGGCCAGTTTAATTCATGCTCGGTATCTATCCACGTGCTCATATAGTTCGTGACATTTTTGACAAATTTCAACT
Organism: Ceratina australensis; assembly: GCA_004307685.1. Taxonomy (NCBI): domain Eukaryota; kingdom Metazoa; phylum Arthropoda; class Insecta; order Hymenoptera; family Apidae; genus Ceratina; species Ceratina australensis. The sequence continues at coordinate 740,459 of SHCU01000005.1, forward strand.
GATATTTCAGCTATCGATAAGGTTACCGGTTTATTTTATATATTATATATATTACCGGTATATATTAGCGACTTGTCGCCGGATGATTACACGTTCATCGAGTAAAGTGGCAGGGATCGTTACCGCGCAGACCCGATATTCAGACAGACGGCAATAATGATAAGCTAGACAGTTAGACTCTATTTTGTTCGAGTGTAAGGACGCGAATCTCGGAATCATCGGGGTCTGCCCAATTATCTAGAGATTATGGTTCGGACGAAAGCGAGCCACGGCCTGCTCTCGTCGAATTCCCAGCTGATTCCCTCCTCGGTCATTAAGTCGCGCGTGCATTCTTCGAAATTCCCACCGGGCCGGCGGATGAACAAAGAAAGGAACAGCGGGAAGGAAGAGGAACAGGCTGAGGGGTCTTAATGATCGATCCATTCTTGGGTCTCGCGACGTTATCGTCGCGACCCGTACTAATTGCACGACCGAGAAACAACGACGACCGACCGGAACCAGTCGACGGAGACGCAACGGAATAAACGAGCATGCTACGGCTGATGTACGAACTCTGTCCGAACGATAAGCTTCTTCTTCTTCTTGTTCTTCGCTTCGACGCGGCTCTTCTTCCCGCACGGTTGTCAACGATACGGCCACGCTAATTCGCTATCGAACGTTCTCCTCGCGATTCGCTTAAGTGCCATCCGCGATTTTCGAGCAGAAAAAGCCTAATAAATTGATAGAGAAGAACGGTTTCAGAGGGGAATAAGGTAAAAGGCTATGAGCTCCGGGACAGAAATAATCTTCGTCAGATACGACTCGTGGGAATAACTAATCGACGGGAATAGTTCAAATTTTCGAGAACTCTGAATGGGGCATCTCCGTTCGCGAACGGTACTTCCCGGAACGGTTGCGGTGGGATGCAGCCGTCCCTTTGGGAGGAACGACGTGTAACCGGAGAAGGTGAATTTTATTTATTTATTTTTTTTTTTCTGCATCCACTTAGCATCGGGATCGATCGTCCATGAGGTCTAATCATTTTCACGGAATAAGAGGTGGGTACAAACGTGATAAACTCGCGGCTTCTAATATTCAGACAATTTCGGTTATCTCGGAATCTAATGGATGAAGAGTGCTGTAATCCTGTGTGAATAAGTTTCTATCAGAGGGGAACATGTGCGTACACTTTTAGCCTGACCGGTGACCATGAAATTTTGAAAAAATGGATTTTTTCGATTTTCGAAAACTCGCTGTATCTCGGGAACAAACGGAGCTGGAAGGCTGAAATCATGGGTACATTTACTACTATATGATCCCAATATGTGAGCATCATTTCTTCCCCATCTGCAAACTTTTAAGGTTTTCAGAAAATGTCGGTTATCTCGGAATCTAAGCCATGGAGAGTGCTGTAATCGTGCGTGAATAAGTTTCTATAAGAGGGGAACATGTGCGCACACTTTTAGCCCGATCGGCGACCATGAAATTTTCGCCCGATTTTGAAAAAATGGATTTTTTCGATTATCGAAAAGTCGTTGTATCTCGGGATCCAATGTGGCTAGAAGGCTGGAATCGTGGGTACAGACGCTCTTATATGAGACGAATATGTGAGCATAATTTCGACCCGATCTGCACACTTTTAACATTTTCAGAAAATTTCGTTTTTCTCGGATAAATTCGCGGCTATCGAACTGAGGCGACGCGCGACGATAAGCCGATCGATTCTGAGAGGCCACGTGGCCGCGGAATTTCAGGGAACGCGCTCGCCTCGCCATATTTCAGAGAAACGCTTATGGAAAATCGATTTACCCACCGGCGCTTCTCCGCACGCCTTCTGCTACTATTTTGTACCTCCTATTATGTACACTATCGTACCCAAGTATTTGGACAGTCGATAAAAATGTATGCTCGAATGGGATACAGTACACATGGCTTTGAAACGTATATCGTAGTATACATAAATCAAGGGTATTCCTCTGACAAGTTGCAACGGTAAATAAACAAGCAAACACGTGATAATTGTCAAAAGAGGGTTGCATAGTAATAACCTGATTAAATGTGCATGAGGGGAAAGAGAGAATGACAGGGGATCTGGCTGCGGGTTTACGACCCATTAAGGAAATTCGACTACTCGCTAGTTAGGGGATCGTTTACAAGTGGCAAAGGTGTCGTTTACACGATATGTCGAAACCGAGGGGACCTCGCTGGTCACGCACCGAAAAAGATACATGCGTCTAATTTTGAAATACTACATACTTGGAAACGAAATCTACCCAAGAACCCTACCCTAAAATCTGGTTTAGAGTCTCTGCGTATCGTGCAATTAAAACATTTGAAAATTTTTTAATTCTGATTAACAGACGGATGGAAACTGATCTGTGTTTTTAGTTTGCGATCTTTGCCCATGTTTAATCATCTATGAAAAGAATTTACGTGTTATAGAGAGGAGAAATTTCATCGAATTTTAATATGTCCATGTAAAAGAGTCGAGGTATTTTAAACACGTCTGGTTGTGTCCATCAGGAACGATGCGAGATAGAAAAGCAAATTGTGAAGTGAGTATAAAAAGGAGTTTGACGAATAACGTGCTCGGCCTCTGCTACCTGTAAAGCTCCATGTCATTCTCCGATAGAGCGAGCTGAAAGAAGGATTTCCGCTCGGCTCCTCCTACGTTTCCGTGGCGAACGGGCAGACCGGAAAATCAGGCAGCTGAATCTACGAAACTCGAAACCACCTCTCGTTTCGAGCCTCGTTTTTCCGCGATTTCAACGTCGTCCGCTAACTTGATTCTTATCGCAGCCCACGAGTTGACGCGCTCTATACTTATTTCCTCTCAGTTTGAACTTGTTCTTATATGGGATCGTAATTTTGAAAATTAGTCGATATTTATTGGACCTCTGAACGCAACTACAGGGAGAATAAGTTCCCTGTCCCTTGAGAAATTCCTCGGGTCTCTTGGGAACGCGTGATCCACACACCTTGACTAGCACTTTCATCGTCTTATCTCGCGTGACCAAAATAATTGGCAGTTCCATCGGGTTTTCCCCACCTCGCAATTTTCTTCGTCGTATGGATTGAGAATCCGAAAGAAATCGTCTCCTGCGCTCGTTTCTCACGATCCTTCGAACGGATAAATGACTCTCGTTTCAGAACAGAGACTACGTTTCATTCCCTAAGAGGGACTCATTTCCGCGAGCAGAAAGAAGGAAATCGATGAATCCGTTTTTGTCCGGAATTTATGAGATCCTTCTATCCAGTTGAAAACAACCTTTCATATCTAGCTTTTCATTTATTTGTACGTTCGCATATTCAGAATCGACGTTCAGAGACAACCGGGCAAACGTATATCCATCGAATTTATCAAATTAATTTTATTATTCATCTATTCTTGATTGGCAGAAATATCCTCGAAACCGCAGCGTGCAAAACAGTACGATCCATTTGCAAACAGTATTATTATCTTGTACGTTACGGTTTCGCGAATCGGCCACGGATTAATAGAAAATAAAGTACAAATGCTTTCAGGAGAAACGCGTCAGAAATTAACCCCGGAGATGGACGAGGGTAGCTGAAAGCGTTAGCTGAAAAAAGTGGAACACGAGCGGGAATTCGCTCGCGGGCAAAGTTGTAAACACCATTCGCGAGGTTGTCTGTCGTTAAACCGGAATAAATCATTCACTTTGGGTAAAGAAAAGACGGCAGAGCTTTTCGCGGCTGTTTCGGGGGGTGGCTCGCTCGTTTGCTCGTCGTCGAGCCGCCTTGAAAAGATCCCCGCGACCGAGTTTTCCATCGCTTTCGGCGTTCTCAGCGGGAAAACAGTCTCCGCGAGAAACTTTCTACCGGTTGAAATTGGACCGCGCTGCCGCTCTTTTCTCTCCCCGTTCCACCCCGAATGATCTTTCAAACGCGCATTTTTAATTGCCACCGCCTTTATTCCGAAACTGTTGCTTATAACCCAGAAACTTTCCCTAGTTCTTCTTTCGAGTCAAGTCAACCGGGAACGCCGATACGCGTTCGCGTCCGTTAGTTAAATCCGTTTCATTTTTCATACGGAATCCCGGATTAGCCGACATCTGCGCCGGTGCTCTACGAAATATGCACGCTTGTACATCGCTGCACTCGATGGCCGAATAAAATTTGACTAGAATTCCCATTCACCAAAAAGGTAAATGAAATGATTAACACTTTGCCGGCCGCTGTCACGTACGCGTGACTTATGTTCGCCAACAATGATGCTTCATATCGACGTTTGTATAGGTAAACATATTATGGCAAAGTAACATTTGACGATCAGGAAACATTGGTTTCAACTGTTTTCCCCTCGCTATTCACCCGACTGTTTTTTATTGAAATCATTTTTTCATTGATGTTTGTTTTGTTAGTTTGAGACTGTCTTTCACTGCATACAAATATCGGAATCTTACGTTAGATTTTTTCTTTTTTTTTTATATGAAAGTTTATTTGCAATCTATTACAGAGTAATAATAAGCAAATTTGTTGATTGTCGAAATTGAACAATATAAGGAGTAGCATCTAGGTATTTCGCCCAATGGCTTATACCTTCTTAATATTAATATCACATGTATGATATATCTTGATATAACAAAATATAGTATTACATAGTTAACCTTATTACAGACTACTTGAGATATACTTAGAATCTAGTTATGTTGTCTAGCGGTTTGAATCTTTTTAAGCGGCGCAAGTCGTGTTCTTCGTTAAGCAGTTCGTTAGCTAAAGCATTTGGGTGGGATTGGAGTTTTTCAGAGTACCTAGCAGTGATGTTTTTAACAACTGTCTTAACAGAAAGTATTTCAAGGTCCTTAGAAATGTTTTTGTTAGTGATATACCATGGAGAGTTTGTTATGGTGCGAAGTGTCTTTGACTGGAATCTTTCTATTTAGTACAAGTTTTAAAATACCCCTCATAATGCTCTACGATGAGGAAATATATGCTGATCTGTTATCAGAAGATGATAATTACTCTGATAGTGAAAGTGATTCGGACAATGGGAGTGATATAATTGTGAGACGATTCAAAAATAAAGGAAGAACAATAATTAGTGAATCTGAAAGCGATGAAGAGAGTTCTGTGGCAAATGATTGGTCAGAAGTTGATTTTAGACCTAACTTTCATGCTTGCCTGGATAATAATTATATTCCAACTACTTATGTTGCGAAAAGTTGTGTAAGTATCACCGTTGGCGAGGAGTAGTACTTGCGTGAATCTCGCCGGCGGTACCGTAACGGCGCTTCGATAAATGCGCGGCAGGCAAAGTGTTAACAGTGAATTCGTATCAATGGAGAGACGACGAGCCCCTCGCTGAAAAGATCCTATAATTCGATGCGGACACGTCCAAAGCCAGATAAAACGTCCCCCGAGGGGATAGAATCCGCGCGTGTGTGCGATCTCGGTCCAAAAATCGTACGAGAAATCAGAGAGAGAGGCCGTCCGGAACGGCATCGGTATCGGTGCATCGGGATCCCACGAGCCTACGGAGGAAGAGAAGACAGAAGAAAAGGAAGAGTTCAGTTCGAGGAAAGGTAGGAGCGCGCGGGTCATGCACGTGGATTATTATCGGCAAATGAGAAGACGAGAGGCAGGGGGTGAACGGTAGGGGGGGGGTATGGCGTAGGACGATGAGGAAAGAGGTCGGGTAGTTTGTTTTCTGGGGACAGGTAATAATGGCTGTTAGGCCACGGGCCTCGGCGCGGAGCGCAGACCGAGAGAGGATGGTTTGTATGCAGACAGGCATCGGTCGTTCCGACACCCGGCACGCGTGATGAAATTTCCTCGCCGTCGACCGTACCTTTTACGTCGACGAACCGAAACGAACGGAAACCTCGACTTTGACGGCCGCCGCTTTTGACAGCCGCCGATACCAAATGGATCGTTATCCGTTTATACGTTCCCGACATAGAGAGTTGATAAGAATAATCGATATAACCAATTACTCCGGGAAAAAAATACGCTTTATATGCATTCTCTGTTCGACGTAGTTCGCTGAATTTATTCGCCGCTACGCCTTGACTCGGGCCGCGGCACGTTTCCGAGTTTTCCAACGCGATCAGTAATTATGTAAGAATAAATAGAATAATCAGGCGCCCGATACGAATACAAATTATTCAATTAGCCGGGCTACGGGAAAGATACCCGGACCCCGCGCCGTATACTTTGTTTCGATAAAGTAAATATATTATGCCGGGGGAAACAAGAGACGCGCGAGACGAGAAGAAGCGAGCTGGAGAAACATCGTTCGAAGCGGGGTTTAAGACCTCGCTGCAAGTTAATTTAATTGCATTTGCATCCTTGGCGCGGACCTTCCGAGTTTCTCGAGGCGCGCCTGGGGAATTGAAAGGCGTACACCACCCGGGGACAGCTGGCTTCCGGTGTGTACCCCCCCGCCGACTAGTTAACCTATTTCGAGGAAGGAAATTACCTGGGCTGTCGTCGCGTGGCAGAAAGCTGGAACGTGCCGAAGTTTCAGTTTCGGCCCCGTTCGACGTTCTCGCGAACGATAATCGGTTCGGAATCGTCGGATAACGACGGAGAGAGGATCCGATCGGAATCCCGGCCGATCTCGATGCAACGAGTCGTTTCGGTGCGAAGTTACGAGGTGTCGAAACGATAAGAAACCGAGTCTCGCTGCGAACTCGGGGGGGTTAACTTTATTAAACTTCCATCGTAGCTCTACGGCTTGTTAAGTCGCAATTATTAGCTCGTTACGAAAGTTCTGTTCGTGCGAACGGCGCAGACGGCAACTTTTACGTGTCCGAGACAACTTCCCGGCGGGGGAAACCGGAGCGAGCTTCTCGCCGAGGAATTACAACCGCCTCGACGCGGAATACGACGTTTCCCCCGTTGGCCCGCGACTCGGCGATCAACTCCGACCTGTTGTGGATTCAAGAACATCCCGCTGTGTGCCTTTCGGTTTTCAACTGGTCGGTAAATATGAATAGCTCCCCGGAAACGAGGAGCGAAGAGAGAGAACATTTCTTTTGTCGATCGAATGAAACGGCAACTTGTTGTTAGCCGTGACTCTCTCGCGAGCTCGAGAGAGGAGGCACGAAGAAAAGGGGCTGCCGAGTGGAAAAACGAGCGAAAAGAGGGAATAATCGAGAGGCGATTGCAGGCTTCGAGAGACGCTTAGTTTCCTTTTATTTCCCTCGAGAGAGAGACAGTCGCGTGCTACTGAGGCTGCTTCGCACGTTCTAATTATATAATCGTTCTTTTAATTCCTCGTTCTGCGTTCAATCTCGCCGAGCGCGATAAAAAGTATCAATTGTAACGAGGGGTATTACTCGAACGTATGTTACGAGAGCCCGACGTGTGCCCGAGTTTATTTAGGTTATCAGGGATTCTCTGGTTAGCTGAAGATGTGGACGATCCAGGCGGTCTACCCCTTTTGCCACACCCAAGTTAACCAGGAAGAGGTTAAGAGGTAGATGACGCGAAAAGGTTCTTCTGGAATTCCCAGGTTAGACGCGAGACATGGACGATCCAGGGCGGTCTACCCCTTTTGCCACATGCGAGTTAACCGGGATAAGGTTGTAAAGGATTTGTCGGGTTACGTGGTGCCCTTCGTCGATACGTCTCGAGCGGCAAAGACGTATCGGTTCGTGAGATACTTCCGTTATTTAAGCTACTGAGAAAGATTAGGATCTTGAAATGAATTTAAGCTAGCAAGAGCAATTGTTACACAAGACACTTTATGATTCTGCTAACTTAGTTACACTGGTCAACTCTCCCCTTACGAAGAGTATTCCTACTTCCTTTAACGCAGAGAAGCCCCGGGGAAAAGTTCAAGTATTGAATCACTTAAACTCACTCTTTTATTCTAACGCGGAGAGACCGGGCCTTCGGCGAGTCAGAGTTCCAAATTACTACTAATCCAAAGAGCTATGGCTTGTGCGCCCTTATATACCCCAAAAATGAGCTCATTCCTCAGAGTAGGGAATGACCACATATATGAACAACTAGCACCCTTGACTCATCACCAGGTGCGGTACATATCCGTACGGGATGTTCATGTCGCCGGATTCGAACGTTCCGGAATGCTCAAGGGACGCGTATGTAACACGTACAATAAAATATTTCCAGCGGTTTACTGGTTTGATAAATTACGATACGTGATGCGCGTAACTCATCGCAGCCGGAAGAGTTGTTGCCGAGTTCACAGTTCAGATATCTCCCACCGTTTCTCATTCGTCATCATCCGAGGAACCCACTTAGCGGCGAGGAAGGTTCTTGGTCGAGAAATATAATGTCCGTTGCGACGCGGAGCACTCGGCCAGTGGACCGTGCGCCGTGGCCAGGATTAATTAACGCGGATGGGGGTACGCCACGGAGCGGCGCGGTTCGCTCTAATTTGCATAGTGTTTTGCGCGAACCTGTCCCTCGGAAGTTCTGTTCCCGAGCACCCGGTACATGCTGGAATTTCACTAGGTCGAGACAGGATCCGCCTACCGTCTCTTATGCTCTCCTTTTGCTCCTTTTCTCCTCCTCCGCAACCCTTCTTTCTCTCTCTCTCTCTCTCTCGACTATCTTCCTCTTTCCCTTCTATCTTGCTTTTTCATTCCCTCGCCGAACAGAATACCGATGGTCGGGATTCTCTCCTCAGACCAACAATTTAATATGTACACTATCCAGACCAGATAATATCGGAACAATTGATATGAAGCAACCGGAAGTTTTGTTCGACTACAAATTTCCTCGACGAAACGACGACAACGTCGAAAGAGAGAAAAAAATGGTTCTTGTCCTATTGTTTCAATAGGACGGAGATTTTCATCGAGCCTATAAATTTCACAGATAGATCGGAGTACGAATTCTGATACGAGACCTTTGCTGCCGAGCAGGCTACTTTTTCAGGTAGCCGGCTGTCTTTCGACAGATTCCATAGATTTGTACCCGGGAGGCTGCAGAAAGAGAGAGAGAGAGAGAGAGAAGTAGTGGGAGCAACCCGTTGTTTCCGCCGTTCCTTTTTCCCGTCCTGTTCTTCTCTCCCCTCGATCACCGCCGCCGCCACCCTTTTTTACGGCCTGTTACCTGCTCTCGCGGAACGTTACAAGTTGTTTCTGTGTTCGATGAAGTCGTCTACGAGCCGGGGTCGGACTGGACTCCCTTTTCCTCGCTAATTTCGCCCTTCCACGTGTACATCGATAATATCAGAAACGGAGTACTGCAACACGTGTCCGATCTATCCTTTCGGATCCTAATCGACCACCGATCGAATTACCGTTACCAGCTTTTATTTGCACCGACGTTGGCGAAATGCCATCGGCGCGGTATCGTAAAACAAAACTCGTTAACCGTTCCTCCCGGCGGATTCACGGTACACGAGATGCGACTCCGTCAACAGCGTGTTATCTAATCGCGGAACGCCGAGATAGTTGTCGGTAAGACTGATGGCCCGATGTTTCTACGACTGTTTAATAAATCGGTAAAGATTAATGAAATGGCTCCCAGCGGGGAGCCGGCAAACACTCGTTAGTTTTAATTAATCAATGGAAACACTCGTTGCTCGGAGACGCGCTTCGGGTAATCTCGTTTACCTACCCTCGGATTACAAAGGCACAGAGAGAATGATAGAGAATGCAAATCCGGCGACGATAACAGCTCCCGTGAAATCCGTTCGCAAATTTCCGCTATTTTTGAAGTTCCTCGATCGGGCTCCGCGTTTCGCGTGACCGGAAACCCTCGCGATTTTTTATCAGATCTGTTTCCCACGTTTTCTACTCGACGTAAGAGCGAATGATACCGACGTGAGTTGCACGATGGACGGAATTTTGGGTGATCGAAATTCGGGGAAGCCGCGGGATTTAACGTTGCCGGAGAATCTCGAGCATCCTGATGCGCGGTGTAAATAACGGGGCCGCATGTGTCCCGGGATTACGTAGGAGGCATTCGAGTGTTTTGCAACCCTCGCCCGACCACGAGGATTTTATTACGGATGCTGGAGGCATTTAATAACTCCTCCGGGCGGGAAATTTATTAATCCATCCGTTTGTGCCTGGAATTTCGGCAATTATTTTGAAAAATTCGCAAAGGCCGACCGCGATTTAAAACCATCCGCGGGTACTTTCCTAACCGAGTACGGAGATATATGTGTAAGGGTAGAGATTAAAAAGAAGAATTGAACCGCGCGGTTTGAACTCGTTCGTAAAAGTTGGCGAAAGCTGAAACGGGAAGCTGATTAGAATTAGAACGCGGTTGTTTTTGGCGATTTGCCAAATGGAACAACGGCGAGAGGTGGACCGCAGGAGAAAAAAAAACAAGTAAAACTATTAAAGCGTTGAAGAGAACCGTTTTTGGCCGGGGTCATCCGATAGAAAATTGAATTCCCGTGTAATTGAAATTGGATTACGAGCCGAATGGCGGAGTCAACCCTACACGTATGTGTATATGTTATGCCTAGCTGGGGATAAAAATGTTCCGTCGATTCACCGAGAGATCTTGACGCCGGCACAGCATCATCGCTCACCGAATAGGAACATAGATGTAGAGATAACTGTACATTTTCCGAGTTAATTTCAGTTTCGTTATCCATTAAATATTAATCCCTCTTCCAAGAAAATATCTACGTTCCATTTATCTTTCATCTCCACTGAAATATCGCTCCAATGAAGCTTACATAGTATATTAACTTCGACTAAAATAATTTTCTTTTTAATATCCACAAGAATATGTACAAGATTAATCTGTATATATTATTAAGGCTCAACAATTAAATAAATAATATTGCATTGCTATGAAGACGCAATTGCTATTATTCTATTACTTTAATTTTGAAGTTCGCTCTTTCCTTTTCTTTCTATCACAATCAGTTTTCCCTCGATTAAATATCATACGTTTTCAACACATTTTACGTGTCCTTTTTTAATCTTTCTCCAAACCTACCCGTACGGTTTAGACGGACAGGCGCGGGTAAAATTCAAATTGTAGAAATACACTCTCTTTGTACAGCTAGGGACAGCGAAATCGTAGCCACCTCGTTTGGCTGTGTGCGTCCTCTAGGCGGACGAAATTTAAAAAGAGTATGAAGTCTAGGCTTTGATATTGCAATGCTCGAAGCAGAATATACTGTTTGACGTAGACATAATTTTCACGTTTGAAAGTGACAACATCTTTAACCTGCGTGAAAATAAATATTTGTATGTACAATTTGTTAATGTGAATTGTGAAATTATTTATATAAAGAGACGTGTAC
>SHCU01000005.1:751706-762439 GCA_004307685.1 Ceratina australensis
CGGGCCTTCGGCGAGTCAGAGTTCCAAATTACTACTAATCCAAAGAGCTATGGCTTGTGCGCCCTTATATACCCCAAAAATGAGCTCATTCCTCAGAGTAGGGAATGACCACATATATGAACAACTAGCACCCTTGACTCATCACCAGGTGCGGTACATATCCGTACGGGATGTTCATGTCGCCGGATTCGAACGTTCCGGAATGCTCAAGGGACGCGTATGTAACACGTACAATAAAATATTTCCAGCGGTTTACTGGTTTGATAAATTACGATACGTGATGCGCGTAACTCATCGCAGCCGGAAGAGTTGTTGCCGAGTTCACAGTTCAGATATCTCCCACCGTTTCTCATTCGTCATCATCCGAGGAACCCACTTAGCGGCGAGGAAGGTTCTTGGTCGAGAAATATAATGTCCGTTGCGACGCGGAGCACTCGGCCAGTGGACCGTGCGCCGTGGCCAGGATTAATTAACGCGGATGGGGGTACGCCACGGAGCGGCGCGGTTCGCTCTAATTTGCATAGTGTTTTGCGCGAACCTGTCCCTCGGAAGTTCTGTTCCCGAGCACCCGGTACATGCTGGAATTTCACTAGGTCGAGACAGGATCCGCCTACCGTCTCTTATGCTCTCCTTTTGCTCCTTTTCTCCTCCTCCGCAACCCTTCTTTCTCTCTCTCTCTCTCTCGACTATCTTCCTCTTTCCCTTCTATCTTGCTTTTTCATTCCCTCGCCGAACAGAATACCGATGGTCGGGATTCTCTCCTCAGACCAACAATTTAATATGTACACTATCCAGACCAGATAATATCGGAACAATTGATATGAAGCAACCGGAAGTTTTGTTCGACTACAAATTTCCTCGACGAAACGACGACAACGTCGAAAGAGAGAAAAAAATGGTTCTTGTCCTATTGTTTCAATAGGACGGAGATTTTCATCGAGCCTATAAATTTCACAGATAGATCGGAGTACGAATTCTGATACGAGACCTTTGCTGCCGAGCAGGCTACTTTTTCAGGTAGCCGGCTGTCTTTCGACAGATTCCATAGATTTGTACCCGGGAGGCTGCAGAAAGAGAGAGAGAGAGAGAGAGAAGTAGTGGGAGCAACCCGTTGTTTCCGCCGTTCCTTTTTCCCGTCCTGTTCTTCTCTCCCCTCGATCACCGCCGCCGCCACCCTTTTTTACGGCCTGTTACCTGCTCTCGCGGAACGTTACAAGTTGTTTCTGTGTTCGATGAAGTCGTCTACGAGCCGGGGTCGGACTGGACTCCCTTTTCCTCGCTAATTTCGCCCTTCCACGTGTACATCGATAATATCAGAAACGGAGTACTGCAACACGTGTCCGATCTATCCTTTCGGATCCTAATCGACCACCGATCGAATTACCGTTACCAGCTTTTATTTGCACCGACGTTGGCGAAATGCCATCGGCGCGGTATCGTAAAACAAAACTCGTTAACCGTTCCTCCCGGCGGATTCACGGTACACGAGATGCGACTCCGTCAACAGCGTGTTATCTAATCGCGGAACGCCGAGATAGTTGTCGGTAAGACTGATGGCCCGATGTTTCTACGACTGTTTAATAAATCGGTAAAGATTAATGAAATGGCTCCCAGCGGGGAGCCGGCAAACACTCGTTAGTTTTAATTAATCAATGGAAACACTCGTTGCTCGGAGACGCGCTTCGGGTAATCTCGTTTACCTACCCTCGGATTACAAAGGCACAGAGAGAATGATAGAGAATGCAAATCCGGCGACGATAACAGCTCCCGTGAAATCCGTTCGCAAATTTCCGCTATTTTTGAAGTTCCTCGATCGGGCTCCGCGTTTCGCGTGACCGGAAACCCTCGCGATTTTTTATCAGATCTGTTTCCCACGTTTTCTACTCGACGTAAGAGCGAATGATACCGACGTGAGTTGCACGATGGACGGAATTTTGGGTGATCGAAATTCGGGGAAGCCGCGGGATTTAACGTTGCCGGAGAATCTCGAGCATCCTGATGCGCGGTGTAAATAACGGGGCCGCATGTGTCCCGGGATTACGTAGGAGGCATTCGAGTGTTTTGCAACCCTCGCCCGACCACGAGGATTTTATTACGGATGCTGGAGGCATTTAATAACTCCTCCGGGCGGGAAATTTATTAATCCATCCGTTTGTGCCTGGAATTTCGGCAATTATTTTGAAAAATTCGCAAAGGCCGACCGCGATTTAAAACCATCCGCGGGTACTTTCCTAACCGAGTACGGAGATATATGTGTAAGGGTAGAGATTAAAAAGAAGAATTGAACCGCGCGGTTTGAACTCGTTCGTAAAAGTTGGCGAAAGCTGAAACGGGAAGCTGATTAGAATTAGAACGCGGTTGTTTTTGGCGATTTGCCAAATGGAACAACGGCGAGAGGTGGACCGCAGGAGAAAAAAAAACAAGTAAAACTATTAAAGCGTTGAAGAGAACCGTTTTTGGCCGGGGTCATCCGATAGAAAATTGAATTCCCGTGTAATTGAAATTGGATTACGAGCCGAATGGCGGAGTCAACCCTACACGTATGTGTATATGTTATGCCTAGCTGGGGATAAAAATGTTCCGTCGATTCACCGAGAGATCTTGACGCCGGCACAGCATCATCGCTCACCGAATAGGAACATAGATGTAGAGATAACTGTACATTTTCCGAGTTAATTTCAGTTTCGTTATCCATTAAATATTAATCCCTCTTCCAAGAAAATATCTACGTTCCATTTATCTTTCATCTCCACTGAAATATCGCTCCAATGAAGCTTACATAGTATATTAACTTCGACTAAAATAATTTTCTTTTTAATATCCACAAGAATATGTACAAGATTAATCTGTATATATTATTAAGGCTCAACAATTAAATAAATAATATTGCATTGCTATGAAGACGCAATTGCTATTATTCTATTACTTTAATTTTGAAGTTCGCTCTTTCCTTTTCTTTCTATCACAATCAGTTTTCCCTCGATTAAATATCATACGTTTTCAACACATTTTACGTGTCCTTTTTTAATCTTTCTCCAAACCTACCCGTACGGTTTAGACGGACAGGCGCGGGTAAAATTCAAATTGTAGAAATACACTCTCTTTGTACAGCTAGGGACAGCGAAATCGTAGCCACCTCGTTTGGCTGTGTGCGTCCTCTAGGCGGACGAAATTTAAAAAGAGTATGAAGTCTAGGCTTTGATATTGCAATGCTCGAAGCAGAATATACTGTTTGACGTAGACATAATTTTCACGTTTGAAAGTGACAACATCTTTAACCTGCGTGAAAATAAATATTTGTATGTACAATTTGTTAATGTGAATTGTGAAATTATTTATATAAAGAGACGTGTACAATGAATAACAACTGATAAATTGCACGAATAATTATTTATCTGTTCATATCAATATTAATCTCGAACGCAGATTATAGTAACTGATATTAAACAATAAATAAGGAAAAGTTTCAACAAATTGACGTTGCTTTCTTCGTTAAGGCGCACCTCGTTTTCATCTCGGGATATTCGGCGAATTTACTTAAATATACCGCAGCGATATTAATAAAATATTTATGGAAGCGAAATTAACCCTCGTTAAGATGATTAAATAATAAATAAAAATATCGGTAAACGAATAAATTAACGCATTGATTAACAAAACACATTTATTTTCTTCTACATTATATAAAATACAATGTTCGTACACGTCTCTTTATATAAATAATTTCACAATTCACATTAACAATTATATATACAAATATTTTATACGTACATTATTATTATATTATATACATACATTTATACATAAATTATACATACAAATATTTATTTTCACGAAGGTTAAAGATGTTGTCACTTTCAAACGTCAAAATTATGTCTACGTCAAACAGTATATTCTGCTTCGAGCATTGCAATATCAAAGCCTAGACTTCATACTCTTTTTAAATTTCGTCCGCCTAGGGGACGCACACAGCCAAACGAGGTGGCTACGATTCGTTGTCCCTAGCTGTACATCATACGTATCTATACATATTCACGAAGCGCAAACATAGGGCGCGTAGTGGTAGGCTGTTACTAGGGCGAGTTGCCCGAAACAAACGAGAATACAGTTACCGCGAAATATAGTTATCGCTCGCGTGGGCGATAGTTATGGGTGCAGCTCGCGCGCGCAATTATGCAAATAGCCGGTACGAATGTCAACGCGTGTTTACGACGGAACGGTCCCGTCGCGGTTGCCAGCGAGGTGTTACCGAGGTCCGTCAAACGCGGCTGAAAAAGTACCGGAGGTCCCCCGTCGCTGGCTATTAATCGACATCCGTTTAATTACCACCGTCCTCGCCGATTATATCGAATTACGACCGCCTCGTCGACAGATAGCGCAAAATGGATTACCTCGCAATTATCGAATACCGTTTATACCAACATCCAATTAAATCGAGTTATCGCGCCTGTCTCTCATGTTTTCTACTTCTTCCCCCCCGTCGCATCTGACATCGACGTATGCCAGGCGAATTTCAATTTAACGACGCGTAATTACACCGAAACAATACGACCCGGACAAGGATCGAGTGGATAGCTATGACTGATAATGAATGAAAAAAAAAAAAATTATATTTAATGATAGTTAACAAAGTTATTATTATTATTTTTAAGTCGCGTCCCGAATGCTCTTTAACACGTTCGGCGCCCCGTAACCCAGATCTGGGTGACGGGTGTGCTTCCGGGTGGGCCCCGTCACCCAAATATGGGTTACGTTCTTCGTGTTCAAGTTAATAGGATTTTCAGTTGTATTTTTAAAAGGAATTTAATGGAATAAGTACTGAATTATAAATATAAGATATCCACCATAAAAATACTAAAAATATACACATTATACTATACTTTTTACTAATTTATATTTAGTATGTAAGGAAGCAGGGACAATGAAACTCCCAACTGCGTAGTATAACTGAATTGTGTTCGTCCACGTCCACTAAGATCCCGATAGTTAGCAAAATGATAATGACGTAGGTCGTATGCCACGAAAGAATACTAACGTAAAGGCCTTATGCCACCAAAAAGAAACTGAATCGGGCCGTATGCCACAAAAACAGGAAAACTGAATTAGGCCGTATGCCTCCGATACTCTGTAACCGATACTTCATGCGTCTAATCTTCGACTGCCCGGTTCATCGGTATTCGCGATTTCGGCAGCACCTATATCAGTCTCTCGTACACTCCCACCACACTTACGCACATACACACTGACGCATACATTCTAATTCTTACAAGTAAAACATATTACATTATACTATCTCGCACGGTGTTCGTTGAAACACGGAGTTTGAACTCGATGAAATTCTATTTGTCACTTTTCTTCTAAAACTCACTACTTCGTCATCACTACCCTCCTCACTTTCAATTATATTTTTACGCCGTTCAATGGACATTTTGAGGATAGAAAAGTCACCGACGTGTGTCTCAAAAGAAATATGCTTTTCGATTAAACGAAAGATCTGGGATAACTGCAGTAAGATCCCACGCAGTTCTTCTTTCGAAAAGCTTATCTCTTTCCCTATATCGCAACTGAATACTTTGTAGTGAATCGAAGGTTCGAAAACGATACTCGAGTGGCTATTTAGTTGCATCGTTGCTATTTCCCACTTATCGCTCCGTTTCGGTTCCGGCGCTCCGGCAGTCGGATTTGGGCCCCGCGAGAAACTCAACGGAATCACGCTGGGCGATGAACGTGAATTATGAAAATAATTCCTGACGATTGCGATGCTCGTGACTTACTGCCTTTCATATGCGAGACACGCGTGAGAGATATTGTGCCCTGTAAGCGACATCATACCGCGAAATTCTCACGGATGCGACGATTCCCTTGGTAGAATTCTTTTCACCAGGGAAACTCACGAGTATTCCTCAAGGCAAGCCGGCCTCGTTTTTGGTCTGGCGACGATTTAATAACGCGCGACGATGGTTCAAGCGGGATCCGAACTATTACTGCTACCGGGAAATTGATCGTTCGCGGGAATTTCATTGCAACACTCGATTTATCTCGAAACGACCAGTTCGTTGCATGCGCAATTCGGCGAACTCGTATTTTCCGAAGGATAAATCGTCGGCAACGGCGCGCGACTTCCGAATTCTCGGCCGATGCGATCCCGATCGTCACGAGACCGTGTCCGAAACCTTAACAACGCGGTAAATCTCGGGGTGGCTAGTAAATTCTAATCTCGGCTCGGTAAACGAGGTATTCGACGCCGAAGGGCTGTGACGCAACGCTCGGGGAACAACGAAAACGTGCCCGCGAACAAAACGTCCCGCGGCATCCGCGGTGGCAACGATAAATCGCTTTACGACCACTTCAATGCGATCTCAGCCGGCCGTAAACAGTCGTTTGCCGAGACAGACTTCCTGGCTTCCACCTATACGCGTGTGTATCCTTATTCTTCCTCCTCCCTTTTACCCGCAAGACCAACCGGACTTCCCTTTATATCCTGCCGAGAAATTATTAACATCCCAGATGGAATTTCGTTCCACGTACGGGGAGCATGTTCCATTAAACGATTATCATCTCTCGTTTTTATAGTAGCCTATTCATCGACACGGTAGAATTATGTCAGCAACTTCTTTATTTTATGAGGATGACTCGTTCGAAGTTCCGTTCTTTCAGGTACGTATGTCTGCGTATAAGTACAGTAGCAGAGAGCATCCATCGATGAAAGTGCAACGGTGTATTCCGTTCGTTCACAGCGTAAGTTTACTCGCAAGAAACGTGTTCGTTGATAAAAAGAGAAACGCATTCGCTAAAAAGGCGAAGAATGAGCGGAGTTTCGTTAATATTTCAAATGCCGTCTCGCATCATGCAAAGGAGCAGCAAATTTTCATTCCGAGCCAGGGGCGAGAGGAGACACGTCCTGTGAATCGAGGAGAAGAAAGTGGGCGATGCAATTTCAGGACACATCGCAACGCATAAGAAAACGATTGCTACCATCAGAGGGAAGGTCCCCGAGTTTACGTCACCGGGATGAAACGACTTTCCACGATTTTCCTCACTGCGACAGCCGCCTCCGCACTCCCCTTTTTGTCCCACCCTCTCGCGAGGAAATACAGTGGCTACAAGAA
The DNA here is from genome assembly GCA_004307685.1 of Ceratina australensis. Lineage (NCBI taxonomy): Eukaryota > Metazoa > Arthropoda > Insecta > Hymenoptera > Apidae > Ceratina > Ceratina australensis. The sequence goes on from SHCU01000005.1 coordinate 758,816, forward strand.
GTATCGCGACGTTGTCGTATTTCGTTTAATTAAGTTTACACCCGTAAACTCCATGCCTTATTATTCGGCGATATTCTTCCGAGTAATTGCAGTGATTCGATTAAACGTGCAGTCTGATCACGAACTGACCTCGTAGCAACGATAAGCACGAGGATCGTACTTTTTGTACCCAATGTACACTTGACAACAACCGCCTCGCCACCCTTACGCTCAAGGATTAGATTTCTCAACGACGATGGAGTTGCAGAAGGCGGAAACGAAACAGCGTGGGTCCCTCCCAAACAGACAGAAAGACGTGTGCCCCAACGAGAAGCGTAATTTTATAGAGCAAAATTATTTCGACGAGATCATCCTATCTCATAGATTATTTTCAATCTAACGTCAGCATAATTATTGTTTTCCGAGCAGAAATGGAGTTGGTATTCTGAAAAAAAATTTTTAGACCTCGTCTACTCGGTATCGTCAAATTCGAAGCTGAATTCATTAATAGTAAATACGATTGGCGTCCGCACTACAAGGATTGTTTAACCCTTTAACCGCGGAATTTGATTTTAGAAATCTTAGTTTCTACTAATTCAAATATGTAAAGAAAATAGACTTTCTTAATTAAATTTGCCACGCCTTATTATTGCCCGCGTCTTCTTCAGTAAACTCACGCCAGATGGAACAATAATATGACTAACAGATTTTGAGAGAGTAAACAATACAAATTAAACCGACAGTACGTAAAACCGTTACAACAAAGATAGATTGATTTAAATTAAAGAAGTGATAAATGAGTATGATAGAAGTGATAAAGAAGTGTTAAATTAAAGAAGTGATAATAATATTAATAATATTAATAATAACTTTAATTGTCGTTTCTTTATTTTACCGGTAAAAGTGTAATTATTGTAAATAAATTGTGTACATACTTAATAAATAACTTTATTTTACAGAGAAACACAAGTGGTAATTATCAACTAAAATATATTATTTAACACCCTTATAAATATATAAAAAATCTAATACTCTGAATGCTATAAATTAATTCGATAAACTCTAGCAGCCACAGAATTCATGAGAGCAATGTTATAATAAAATCAATTGTTTTATACGAGTCTCTTTATATTTAACCCTTTGACTGCTACAGACGCATATATGCGTCTGGCGAAAGCCATCGGTATGGCCTAAGGACGCTTATATGTGCTCGGCGATTTTCTTATTGTTCTCGTTTCTTAGATGAAAGTCTTTGCTTGTGTATACTTCGGATTTGGATAGTTTATATAGTTTTGTTTTTTGTTCATTTTGGAGGGGATAGTGTAACAGTAATTGGACTTTGTACTATATTATAATTTAATACATCGCCGAACTGAAAAAGTATTCGGTCCCCAATGATAGCTTCGACTCTGAGTATTCAGCAGTCAACGGGTTAAACAGATTAACGATATTATTCGAAAGAGATTTAGACTGACGTGTATACACGTCGAACGCAGTTAACACTAAATCTATCACGGTCAAATGACCCTTCTTAAATTCCTCAATAAAAGTAAAGCGCAAATGGTTTTATCATATTGTTAAAATTATAACTATAACTTAATTTGATGTCAAACTAAAATATCAATGCCAATATTAAATAGCATTCAAATGTACAAAATGTCAATATAGTATACTTGTCTGTAAAATCTGTCGGTAGGTTTAGTGTCAACTGATTAAAAAGTCCACGATTGAAGCCGCAAATAATAACTTGTAACGTATCCATGTAAAAAAAGATCTTTCACCGTAATTGGGAAACGAATTTTCTGTAAGGTGCTAAGGAGTGGCGCTTCTTATTACGAAGGGAACGAGGAATGTAAGATCGGAACAGCGATGCGACTCGAGGGTTCAAGAAATTTGATGCCGAGTTCCGTGCGTCACTCGACTCGGGGCCAAACGGGAAGAGAAAGCGAACTAAAGCGTGGGCGTTCGAGATTCAGCGGTAAGGGGGGAGGGAGAGAACGAGAGGCGGCCGGTGAAAGGGGAAGGGCGAAAGGTCTGAGCTTCGAACAAATGCGATGGGAAATTTGCATTTGCGGGTCACGCCGCGGTGAAAACGAGCCCCGCGATACGAAGTGAAGGAATAAAAGTATCGGGGCGCACCGTGGGCAAAAGAAGAAGAAGAAGAGGAATAAGAAGAAGAAGAAGCATTAAACAGCCTGCATTCTTCTTATCTCTGGATACAGAGTCTTGATAAAACGACCGTGGGATTTGCATGATATTTCCCCTTATACCGCTTTCTCGACGTACGCCGGTGAGAAAATGTAACGCGGCTGGATGCATTATTCGTAATTAATTGAAAAAGGAATCGTGAAAGACGGATGACTCATTGAGCGAGGTAGTGAATCCGACGACACCTACGCTCGCGGCTTGATCCGGGAGAGGAGCTTCGATAAAAATCTGAAACGGACGTGGCGGTGGTGCAAAAAGTTTCTGGTGTAGTACAGGCTCATGTACGGTGTGTCGGAGGTACGCGAAGGACGACTATCAATCTCCGATGGCGACGAGCACTTCAAAAGAAACCCGACGATGGTAAAGCCCGCTTCGTACCGGCAGGGTTAACACTTTAACTCGGCCGTTTTTCCTGCTGCCCGCAGCAGAAACGTTTCTATTTGCAACCGCGATTAAACTCCTTAACATTTCTTAACAGTTTCTTAATAGTGTAATAATAATAACAATATCTCACGGGTTCGTGGCAATTTCTTCTAGCGTCAGGTGTGAAGTGGTGTTTAAAACCCGGAGACCGACTGGAAAATCGGACCGAAGTAATTGCTACGCGAGGGTTTTAAGAGACACGAATTCTTTCTAGTCGATTTGAACAACGCTTCCACGGAGAGAGCGGGAGTCGAGTGGCTCGCTTTTGTCTCGAAGCGCGCCTTTCGGAAAGCCGTTTATTTCCTTCCATTCACCATTCTTCCCTCATCTTTTGTCCGCGTCAAGAGAACAATCTCGGCCGGCGCTGAGCTTCGTCAATGCCTCTCGAAGCAACAAGTACCTATCCCAACCGTTCAATAGACTTGAACGAAACGAAGAAAATTTTCAGGACTCGGTCGGCTCGTTGTTTCCCGACAAAAAATGTGTACCCCTTTTGGCGGGCAGGTACGGAGGTACTTCGCGTGATTGGAATCCCGCGTGTAGCACAAGTTAAATCACGGTTCGATGAATGCGAGACGACGAAATTACGCGCGACGGGAAACAACGCTCGGAATCGTGTAACCGAGGGACGAGCAGGAAAGTGGAAACGGGAACTGACGTAACTCGCGTTCGATCGAGCAGTTCCCGTTAAATTACACCTTCTCCCGGTCGAGTACACGGGTATATATCCGCGTACACGGACGCGAGGTGTACGAGGTACGAGTACCGATAGCCCCGGACCAGAATCGCCCTATAAGTAATCTTGTCGGGGGGGGGGGGTACAGTCGAGGAGGAGCTGGTCGCCTTTAAAAGCGGCCGTCTCCTGATGGATTATTCAGCAACGAATGCATGGCTCATCGGGGTCTACCGGTTGCCGCGTGTAAATACAAACGATTCTGCTCCTGTTAATGTGCATCGAAAATAAAATGGTTCTTACCCGTTGAAAGTCTCTCAGCGTTAAATAGATTAACGAGC
>SHCU01000005.1:777017-797012 GCA_004307685.1 Ceratina australensis
CGATCCCGCTGTTCAAAATATTTTACCCACCCTATTACGTAACATGCGAGTGCCTAAACAGAACTGGTTAAACTCGTGGAATTGTTTAATAGCTCCAAGTATTATGAGCCCTTGTTACATTGATCCAACTGCAACCGTGCCCCTACACAGCGTCTTAGAATTCTGGTCACAGTATTGATTCACTTCCGTTCAGTTTAGGCGCGAAGTGAAAGGAGAGCACCGACTAATTAGATAACAGGATAACATGTTGCAACTAACCATAGAGACAAACGATCAGGCTCGACGAAATTTAGCTAGAGAGAAAAGAAATCATTTCGATAGCCCCTATTCATGTAATGTTATTTCAGGAAAGTATTTAATACCTAAGAAGAATTCCATTTAAAAAGTCTCTGCTATTATTCGGAAGATGAACGCAACACGGTTCTAGTTAACACGTTCCCTGCCAGACCGTTTTTTGAAGACTTTCCGTTCAGGCCGCGTGGGGCCTATGCGCCCCACGCTTTACATTGTATTATTTTGTTTCTGGCGAATGTCTTACAATAATTAAAATAATAAAAAAAAAAAAAGCAAAAATCACAATTATCAAGGAAAAGTTGTATAGTTTAGCATGCATAACACAACAAACCAATAAATTTATTTTTCTAGGAATTAGTTTAACAAATACCTGGCTGAACATTACAAGGCAAGTTGCATCCATGGCTTGAACGGAAAGTTCATTGACGAATAAATGGTATATAAATAACCATTAAATAAGTGGGGCGTATACGCGCCACGCGGCAGGGAACGTGTTAAAACGGAAGCTCAGTAATATTGACTCGATATAAAATTAAAACTGGATTTATTGCGACGTAATTTTAATTTAAGCAATTTTGAAAGCGGATTTCGAGGACTCGTAGACGCGCGAGGCGAAAAGAAGATCGGTTGGCGCAGAAGCCATCCACTACCTTCTCGCGCCTACTTTCAGGATCGCGATAAAACGTACCTTCCTCTCCTCCTCCCCCACGGCGGGGAGCGAGAGGGACCCGAAAGGCCATTTACCTCCGGGTTCGTGGCATGTCACGCGAGATTACGCCAGGGCCCCACGTGAAACGTTTTAAACCGCGGCCGGATCTCGTTCGAGCTTTATTGTTTCACTCTTTTCTTTCGTCGTGTCCCAGTGGCGTTTTCTCAAAGAGATCTCGACCACTGACAAGCTCTCTTCCCATAACCAATGACCCATTCGTGTGACAACGTTAATAAACACAGCCAATAATAACCAGTTCTTCAAAATATATGTATATATGTATGACTACATTATCACGTGATTATTACTTGTAGAAAAAGTGCATACAGGAGATGCACCGTGAAATGGATATCATTTTTAAACCGTAGAAAACTCTGTTTAATTAGATTAAATTCAGAAACCGCAGATATGATATTCCGCATGAAAACGCACCGGCTAATTATTATAAAAGTTTATTCCATAATTCACGTCACCTATTTATGCTCCCTTTAAACTCCAGCATAGGAATCACACATCACGTATATTTGAAAGCGTCGTAATAAATGCTTTCCGCGAAAACGAACCGCGGATTTCGGTCAGAGGAATATCTAACAGACTGACGACAAAGTACATGTTATATCCACGCGGTACGTATGTATCTACGTGTCTGCAAAGCGAATGTCGTGTACAACTCGCAGATTTGTCCCAGGGTTTACCATGCGCTGTATTAACGACACGGTCTCATCATTCCATTGCTTCGGAGCTCAAGAATGGCCAGCGCGTTTCGCCTGGCGAAGAGGAGACACACGCGCGATACCTCGGACAAACGGTGACATGATTAATGCCCCGCTCGTCTACCACCGCGCCGGCTGGATTTACGCTGGTTCGTTCGAATATTACTGGGCGAATGGAAAACATCAAAGCCCTTCGTCCGGTTATCATGTTTTCATACATTTTCCCGATCATATTCGTATCAACAATGATAAAGAAATATAAAATGAAATTTTTATATTTTCATATCAAAGCGCGAAAGGTTTTTTTTCAAAATGAACCTCTATGATCTTTTCGAGCGAAAAATGATTTTGAAAGATAGTGAATATATAGTTTCGCAAACTGTGCGCACAAACTCGACAGTATCGTAACTCGCGTTGTTCAACCGCTAAGGCGGACCGCCTAAAATTGCCGATTCGGGTTCGCAGTGGCCCGGTATTACACATAACCGAGGTTGAGCATGCATGCGGCTGCAGCTGCGCGGAGATACACACACATACTCGGTATGCATCAGCCGCAGCTTTTACGCCACTTCGACGTAAATGGAGTTTCGGTACGGAGAACGATCGCCATATATTCTGAAGGGCTTCGATGTGATTAGTCTTAGAGAAGCTTATCAATTTCCCCATTATGAGGCTAGGCTAAACAACGGTCGAGCGAGTTTACTTCTGAATGTACGTACATGTGATATTTCACCTACTGACTCGGCGATTAAAGAGGTGAATAAAACATACGAAATGTTTCGCCTGTTCAAAGATTGATCGTCAACAATTAATCTATTCTGGTTGACCGAGTCGACGCTCGATGCAAAGCAATTTAACTCGAAGATTCGCATCGATTCTGCACGATATTTGTGCAGGAGACAAAAATTCACGCGAGAGTTCATCTATTTTCGAAAAATACGAGAACGAAATCGCCTCTTCTTGGACAGTTTCAGTTTTAGCACGAGAACAGGCCGCATTACACTAACGGGAAAACTCTTCCGACCGAGTTTCGCGAAACGTAAACTCTCCGCCCATGAACAGAGACTCTAAAACGTTCTATGCTCTACCGAATTACTGTATAGGGTTGGGTAACAACGTTAACAACGATAACTAACGTTGAGCGTAAGTTATCCTATGTTCAATCAGAGCTTAATCAATTCCCAATGAACGGACCAAAGGGAACACGAACTGGTCAAAACTGTACAAGTACCGAATCTAATTAAAAAGAATTTAACTAAATCTACAATTGACAAATAATCATGATTCCCCTTAAGTTCGATACGAATATCCAGATCCATACGAATCACCAAAGTTCTAATTCGTACTAGTATTCCAAGTCCATCAGCATAGTTCGATAGTTTGAGAAACAGAACTGGATGGTCAGCATTCCAATTGGGGAACCGGAAGAATGTCCAACTTCTCGCAAATCGCAACTATTTGCATGCTTCGGTCTGCCGGCAATTCTGCGACCGAGCGCCCTTAAACCTGCTTAGATCTCAAGCCCGGTCTCGTTGTCAACGCACGGAGAACATTCAGGAACCCTGGGTTCCCAGGTGATCTCCGGATTTAACCCTTCTCTTCTTTGATATCAAATTATCCTGCGCACCGAGTGGAAAATATCGATTAAACCGGGACAGTAGTACAAACCAAACATAATTTGATAACGCCATTGCTAGAGTAAGGCAAGACACATTTATCACGGAGTCACACGGCCTTCTTAATGGCATACTTTTAATTTCCTAAGCGGTCGCCGTAAAAATATCCTCTTACGGCTGCTGTTTAATTACCGGTCGGCACTTTATTTAAAAGGAGGCTTCCATTAACGAGGACACGAATTAATACGCGCCGGTGTGAAATTCAACTAGGGAGTAGTTAAAACGATGCGCCGGACTGCAGGAAATGGCATAGACAAAGGGACCCGGTCTTCCTTTAAAATCGAACATTTTCCGCGTGCTGACTTTTTCCAATAAAAAATCTCGCAAACGACACGACTAATTATTTTTTTTATTATCGATGCAATTAAGCTACGGGTAGGAATGGCTGTACAACGATCGAACGATTCCATAGAGACGACGAGAAATAATTAGAATAATAATCTTTCGGCATTGAGACCGGCCAGCTAACGAGAATATCTATAAAAGCGTTCATGGAACTCGCGATACGCAAAACAATGGTCAGAGAGGAAGAATGACTCATTCAGTTTTTATGTATTGCATTTCGTCGAACCTTTCCTATTAAACGCGATTTCAATTTTCCTCGTCGCGATACCGCTTTGACGCGTCAATGACGCGAGATCGAACTATGTTAAACGGCCGGGAGAGAATCTCGGTCATCGTCGTTGCTGTTTACTTTCACGGAGGCCAGCCGCGAAAAAGGACGAAGCCGAACGAGGAAATATGTACACACGATCGTCTACCAGTTCAACGAGTCGGAATATTATTAGCGTTGATCAGCTGTGACTATTTATAGATTTCACGGCAGCCGCGAATAATGCGCGTACCACGACATACTCATCGTGATCAACGAGTATTCATACACGCAGGATGTTCCTCGAGCTTTTTACAACGTCGGAAAAGTACTTCGCGAGGAACTTGCCGGCGAAGCGCGGCTCGGTGACGCGGCCTGATCTTTCGACGAATGGAATTTCACAGGTGCGGTTCCCGGCGGAAGTGAAAGCAACCGGGGGCGAAAGGGTTGCGAAAGAAAAGGAAGACGAGGCATCGACGGGACGACGCGATGGAAATTTATTGCGTATATGAGGAAGAAAGTGGTTCGACCAGTGCACGTGCGTCTCTCTCTCCTCGGCTGCACCTGCGTTCCTTCCCTACATACATATACATGTGTATACCCATGTAAACAGCAACATTCGTGCAGCACACGCGTTCCTTCTTCGTTCCTCTCCCACATCGGAGTTCCATCGTTCGACGCTCGTTACCGGTGGTTACCCGAGGATCGAACAAATTGCAGCCAACTAACTCGCCGTTTAACGCGAGGCTAAAAAATGTCCTGCAAAATTAACAGCTACTTTTTTCTATCGACGATGCCTGGGACCAACACGCGAGGATTTACGAGTTTCACTTATGATACAATATCGGAGGCAAAATGTGCTGCGGAGTGGTAATAGGTAACGCTGGTTTCCCGAGAGAGATACAGGTTGCATTATCGGGTTTTTCGAAGATTCTATCCCGCGGGGAGAAACATTCCGGATGCAAATCGAGCATCGCGGCGCATCGCGTTTTCCTACGGTCGTGCAAATATACATTACTACAAACGTCGATATGCAAATATCCGCTTCTCCGCTGAATTAGGTGCCGACGAGTAAACCGACAGCCGCGGCCTACTTATTAACCGTGATTCTCCGAATCTACTTGGCAAAAGTCGAATGCCGTGGCGGGGCGTCATTTTCCTCGTTTTCCACCCCGCGATCGTTTTCAGGTGACGTTATTTCGATCAGCGAGACAGCTCGGTGTCCCACTTCACCGGTTCAAATTGTGTTCGGCGAATAAACGCAACGGGAACACAATTTCCTGTCGGCGAAACTACAACATGCATCGCTTTAATCGAGATTCATATCGCCGAGGTGAATTCCCCGATCGATACGTTTCAACCGGAAAGATTTCAACGTAACAAATAGGCGTGCGGCTGTGATAGTAGTTGGGAGCGGGACGTTTTTCGTAAAAATCAATTTCTGGTTGTTTGTCTTTACGGCAACGGAAATAACAGGGACAAACATCGGTAAGTTTGTTCAACAATTTCGCCCGTAAGAAGAGATTTTTCTACCGATTTTCGTATCGCGCGAGTGGTTCTCGTTTCACGGTCGGTCAGTAATTAGCAAAGCATGACGCATCCAGAGAGTCGAGTGGTGTTTTGCTCCGAGTAACGGTGAATCCAAACTCGTGACTCGCTCGAGCGCAAACAGGGAAGTATCGGTAGAAAAATAAACGAGGCTCCCTCAAATATTTGCGGCAGTGGATATACCCCCCCAGCCGGACGACGCTTCCCACGTACTCCAAGGGTCCTAACCAAATACAACCGGAATCATTTACTTTCGCTGAAACTGATGCCCCTCTCTAGATTTTCATGACCCTCTTCGCTCCGCTCCTTTCCGTAGATACACACATCGCTATTCATCGTTTGAACAACGTTGACCGTCCGTCCACATTTCAATTTCTCTTTAATGCGTTTCTGCATATGAAGATATCGTCGCTCCCTCTTCAGCTATGAAAAACTGTCTGGTCAAATTAGAAGCCCGAAAAAACTGCTCTTAAATTGCTGTTAAATAAATAACGGACGATCGGTCGGAAATCTCGCGTGATTTATCGTCAATAGAAATTTCAATGAGTCTCTGCTCGGGAAGCAAGAATGTGTCGACGAACCGAAGTGAAGCGAGCGAAACGCAACGCCGTTGTTTCTTTATCGCACGTTTTTACTTCTTATTTATCTTGCCGCATTCGTATTCGTGCCTCTGCCTCGAATATTATCATACGTCATCGTCTCGTGCCATCGGATACTTTCTCACGGTTTCTTCGTCTTCTCGTCCCGTGGATTTTCGACGCGATCCTCCGCGGCCGACTAGTTCCTGTCTCCGCTTCAACGCTTCCCCACCGAACTCGACGCTTACTGGAATTTACGTTTTTCAGCATAAATTACTTCACGATTCGCAATTCGCACCCAAGGCCGGATCGATGAGGGAAGAATTATCGTAATAATGATTCATGCAGGTGCAATGGAAAAACCGACGTTTACCGTATGTATACGTTATGCGTTTCGCGCGGGAATGATGCTACTAGAAACTCGCGTAACGTAATAAATCGCCGGGAGACGCAACGCGCAACCGGTAAATATAATAAGTCTCTCCTTCGATAAGAGACAGTTTGAAGAGTAAAAAGTACAACGCGAAATGTAGGAATGCGCGACGTGCAACTGTTATTGCCTGGATTCGTACGAGAAGTTTGAAAATTGCTGGGAATTCGATCCGACCGCGCCGAGTTCGGGGAAAAGCGAATTACATGGTCCGTCGGGTGAGTAACGAGATGTAAGTATGTACGTGATCGTACAAACTTATTGCATTTGTGTGTTCACTACGCAATTATATGTTGTATTACCAACTATAGTACTTCGTCATATTTAATATCAAAGAATCATGATGTACGGATAGTTACTGTAACAGTTAACAGGACATCAAAGACGATATCAAATGCTGTGTTTTGTGTGTGTGATTGCTTGTATTAATTAACCTCCTTTCCATCCTATTTTCATGAATGGATTCGATGACTGATAGTTATTTCCTTATAATTTTATTGTACTGTTCTATTTCTGCGTTTTTTTTATTTTATTTTTTTTTCATATTTTTACTGTTCAATCCTGAAGAATTTTTTTTTGTTCTTATTTTTATCGTATATTCTGATTCTCATATTATAATGGGTTCCCAGGAATGAAGTATTACTATTATTATTAATATTACTAAAGGTTTTTATAAAAAACAAATAGTGCCAGTTCAAAAGGTCAAATCATGTATTCAGCTTTTGATATTCTGAACCGTCTTACAAATTCAACACGGCATTTGTTATTTCTGCACAATCGATTTTACTGCAGTACGATGCATATATTATAAAATCCGCAAATCTAATCATTATTATCACGTACGATATCAAACGCGATAGTATACAATTCGTCGCTGCATCAGGTAGCATGTAGAAACAAGTATAACAGTGGAGACAACTTTGTAAGTACGTATACCGTTAATCGACAAGCGTGTTAGGACAAGTCGGCTCGTTTAATAGGTCTCGGGGAACGAAAAGCGATTCTTTGGTGGCGTCGAACAGAAGGTACGGGCAAGAAGACACTCCTAAGCAAACCAGGCGATGCTCATTGACCGAGAATGAAATTCGACGCTAGATCGGTTTGTGGAACGTTTTCTAAGAACCCGTGCCGTAACTTTTGACGCGCATTTCCCTGTAAACGGATAGAAACAACTTGCTCGTAAATTGCGACGGATGTGCACCAAGGTGAAAAGAAATAATTCCGTGAAATCTACCTCCTACGCGAATCGCAAGACTGATCGAACTAAAAAAAAAAAATATGCGTCACGTCTCGACAAAAAAGGACTTAAAAATGCACGCTCCCGTGAGTTTTGCAACTAAACGAAGTTTTCAAGGAACTGAACTACGTTTCGCAAGCAACGCCCCGCGCTTTCACGACTGGAAAAGGACCACAACGATAGGATCTCGCGGTGTTTCGTAACCATTTCCCATTGTTTGAGAGCAACCGCAAAGTTTCGCGGTACGATCGAACCCGGCAGAAAGCCAGGTAGTTCACGTGACCGCAAGCTCCGAAGGCAGGGAAGGAAGGAAGGAAGGGAGGAAGAAACAGGAAGCTGATTTTTCCGTTCCGGGAAAAACCATTTCCGAAAGACAGAGACTTCTCTTTCCGCGTTACCGTGCATCTTCGACTTGCGACGTATTTGTATCGGCGATGTCGGGAAACCGCGATACTCCTTTCTACTTCGTAACCTTACCTGCTCCAGCCTCCTAAATTCAATCGCATTGCCAGGACGTTCACGTGCCGCGATGCGCATACGCGTATCGCGTTACCAGACAGATAGCGAAAAGGGGAAAATTCTCCCGTGTCGCGTCTTCTCGATTCGACTCGCGTTTCCCGGAGAAAAGCCGCCGGGGGGGTACCGGTTCGAAACTTTTCCGTTGCCATAGGACCGTGAAAAACTTGGGCCTTGAAATCCGTGGAAATATCCGTCGCGGTTCCACGCCGACTGGCAATTTTCTCGGTGACTGCCCCCGAACACGATTTTTCTTACCGCGACGAGGGGGATCGTGAGCCCGGCAAAAAATACGAATTACTGCCGGTGGCCTCGACGAGACACGGGAGGTCGGGGCGAAAAATGGAAAGGGTAAACCAGCGTCCGGCGTAGGCAAAAAATTATCGAGTTATTCGTGTTCGTAGACAAGATTTCTCGAGAACCCTAATCAGGGGACGGGCATGGTCGTCAATTTGACGCTATGCATCGACCGGTTCCCATCTTAGGAATTACATACTCCCTCCTCGAAAATCGTCTTAAACGCATTCTGCGAACGAACGAGAGAGAGAGAGAGAGAGAGAGAGAGAGAGAGAGAGAGAGAGAGAGAGAGAGAGAGAGAGAGAGAGAGAGAACGAACGGCTCCTCGTCCCTTTTCCGATGTTAAATTACAGTTCTGTTTCTCTGGCTTGTCATTATCCGAGCCCCGAGGCACTCCGTGCCGACGCAGACGCGTACCTATACGTGCCCTCTAACTTCAACTTTCCCTGAGACGCGACGTTCCTGCAATCGCGATTTCTTTTCATTCCTCTCTGCGTACTCGTTTCGTGTTTCGACGCGACCCTACGTCGTCGCGTTGTGAAAATTCTGCGAGCACGTAACCTCGGCCCGTGATTCTTTTTTCACTTGACGCTGCCGGTCAATGAGATAAGCGGCTCTCACGACACCGGAAACGGTGATTTCATTGTATAGGATTAAACCCCATCTCGGACGCGATCGAACGAGAAAAACGTCGATGCTCGCGCCCGGGTACGTATACAGGACTGTTGCAACCGCGAGGAACGACGCACGCGAGCAGCCGTGATCGCGTGCCGCGATGGAAAACGCACGAAAGGGAGACACGTCCCCGGCTACAACTGGGAAACAACTTTCCGCAAAACGATTACCGACTTCCGTTACATCGAAAGCGTGTCCCCGCGACGCGGCTGGGTCCTCGTTCGCGTTACTCACGCAATCGTCATTAAGTCACGACTACCATATATTACTACTCGCGTGCTATTTCCACGGAACAAAACGCTCGTCGTTTTCGGTCTACGAGCAATTTTCTATTATATTGTTAAAACTATGTCCGAGAAACTAGCAGCCAAAAAAACGCTAAGTTGAGGCGTAAATAAACATTACCGCTCGCCCTCCGGACCTTCTATTCTCGCTCGATAACTATAATTGTCGTGGTGCAGTCGAATAAAAACCGGTGATAACACGGCGTTTCTACCTCCTTGCAGACGATCGCGGAAATATCATGGAACAAGAATTCGCTCCGACGAGTTTCGAGAAACCACGGTAAAAAATACGGAATAAAACGCGGCCACGTTCTCGGTACGCGAGTTCACAATGGATGCAACCGGATGTTCGAACTTTCTACCGGTGAATGTGCATCGAGTTCGACAGGCGATATTCGCGCATCAACGGTCTCCTGCCTGAATTTTCGCCCTTTGTTCCTTGCGTCCGTCTGTCGAGAACGAACACAAGACCTAGCACTTTATATGATTTTGCTCTTCGCGAAACTAAATTCCTTTCAGCAAATTCTTTGCTACTTCCGAGTTCCCTCGTAAAAGAAAGAATAAATGTATGATCTGTCGTTTTAACGAACGCCTTACTTCGAACATCACGACTTTGAAATCAAAGAAATTGTTACACTACGTACAGCTCATTCCCTTTACCGAGTAACAATTGACAAAATTGCGTATTCTATTCTCGTGATAAAAATAAATCTATTCAATCGTATAAATAGCCGATGACACAAACGAGACATGGAGATGAGATGTCGTACAGACAGTTGCCTTTCACTTCTAATACATCGTAGTAACTTCGTGATATTACATCCAACCTCGTAGCTGCTAGACGCTTGATCCAAGAATTTCAATGTAATAGGTATGCATCAGAAAAGCGAATTAATCGTTCCGGAAGGCAACAATGGAATTTCATTTATTTGGTTTTACTTTAAACTGTGTCTGGATGAATGCGACCGATAATAAAGCGCATCGGTCGGATGTTCGTGCAACGACGATTTCGTCCTTTGTTTCCTGAAGCCGAAGCCTCTCCTTCCTTTTCTCGGAATCGTCATCGGCGTGCATCGGTTCGGTAGAAAGAAAAGGAAAAATGAGATGGGGAGAAAAATAGCTAGGAAAATTTCCAGTGAACTGGGCTTTATAACCTCTCCTTCTCTACTTTCTAAAACTCCTCTCTACCTAGTTATTGTTCCGCGGTGGCGAATAAGTCAGCAGGTAGTTTACGGAAACGTTTGTGAATTCGTATCGGACACGTCGATCTTGAGTACCAGCGCTTCGGAGAACGCGAAGCAATTAATAATTCGATTTTTCTACCGTTTAGCTACCGAAAACAAAACCGAATCCAGCATACAAAATATATGCAAATCAATCTCTCTACTCCTACTTCATCCCTCGGCATTTCCTAGTCCATCGAATTTCTTACTGCGCCGCGCGCAGGGAACAGGTGCAGAGCTTGTCTCTGTTGGAATTAGCTCGAGTGGGAATCGATAGGAGACCGAGGGTAGAGTTGGACGACCCACGCAAGGAACATCCGCATAATTTCGCGCGTGTTCATCGCCGGGAAGCCGGCGCGGTTTAGATGGACACGCACGATAGTGACGTAACAGGTGTGGACGGACCGAAAGGCCCTGGCACACGTCCGTTACCCTCGGAGTTTTTCGAGAAGAACCGGGCACGCACACTTGCGACGTCACCACTCGAGGCCTGAGAAGGGAATAAAGGAAGGAACAGAGTCCGGATGAATGCGGTGGAACAAATGTACCGTTTGACACCTGGAGAAGCGAGCGGACAATAGACCGGAGTGTATAAGGTCCCACTTTGTCCCGCGAATAATAAAGTCCCCGGTACGGAAGGGATTCGGCAAATCGGCCCCCACGGTCTCGGGGACCCTTTTTCTTTCCGAGCTACACTTCTCGGAAGCGTGTCTTTGTTAAGGCCCTCGGCTTTTGCGGTTTACGAAGGAAGGGACAGTCGAACTGGAAGGCAAGCGCGGCCAGGACCCCCTACAGCGATTTCCATCTCGTACCTCGTACCGTATTCCTAGATTTATCGCGGAATAAACAAGCGTTTCGTGGAAATGTTATTACCGTGACTCGGCCGGGTACAATGGCAACGCGAGCGCAGCGATCGCTTCTTTAGCCTCGCTCGTTTTTACGAATATCGGCTGACAATCGGCTCGTTTGCCACGCTCACGGACACGGCGCAACCGTTTTTCCTGGAAACCTGTTACGCGCTCGCCTCACTCGCTAGCTTCGCTAGCTTCGCTTGCTTGCTTGCTCGCTCGCTCGTTGACGGACCTTACAATTTAGGGGCAAAATAACCCGACCTACCATCGTACTTTTCGACAATGTTTGCTCCTCAAACCGCTTTCCTGTGTCAGTCGAAAGATTCTATCGACGTTGTCGCTTCACGGAATTGCCTGACGATTATACATTGTACGTACGTATGTATATGCAGACGAGACTCGCAACGGACGAATTACGCGTAATAACCGTTTTAGCGTACGTATTTCCAGTAATGTAAGAAAAATAGTACACACGGATTAGACCGACGATAGCTTCTAACTGAATATCAATGAGACAGGAAGAGCTTTAAGGACATTACATCAGCCTGAGCGTCGTTCGCACATACAAAAATCATGAGTCATAAGTAGGTTGAAATAAAACTAATTCGACATCGCAGTCTATAGGTTCTACTCATGTACGCGACTACGACGCGACGCTTGAAAATGGAAATAGGCCGTGACACCAAGTAACGTATTAATTACGACTCGAATCAACTCGCAGACGCGTCGCTTAACCTTCGCTCGTCTTTCGAAATAAACGCGTATTTCAGATTCCACGCGTTTTCTGTGTTTCGCGCACCGGCCCCCCGACACAACGATTTATTTTACATACATTTTTCTTTCGACTTCGAACCCCTTGATAATTTCCGTGAACGTTCAAGTTAGTTAACATTTAATTAACATACACATATATAGACAGTGCTCATGTTCTGGGAGCACTCGCAATAACTGCGAACGCATTGGCATATAACTATGCACCTTTCTAAGGACGTGCTTTCTGTTAGGTTTTACCGTTTGCTGCTGTCAAATATCAATAAATTCCGAGTGACAAATTGTCTTATCTCATGTATGATATCGAAATCGGTCGAATTTAACACTAAACCTACCGACTCTGTTTACACACTGATATAATATTATTTACGTTTGAATGCAGTGTATTGTTGACACTGGTACTTTAATAGATACTTAAATAATAATTGCAACTATGACAATATGCGAAAAGAATTTTCCTTTCCTTTTCATTCTTCATAGAAGAATTTAGGACGGGTCATTTGGACCATGGGTGGTAGATTGAGCGTTGAATTATTTTAATGGTAAATTAAATAGGAGAAGCACGTTGCAACTTACCATTCGATGCTCCTGTATCCTCGTAGGCAGCAATGAAGGGCTTTGAAGGACCCTATGTTGGCGTACTCCGTCGTGACGACCTCCTTCGTAAACCTGAGGCCTCCCTGTGGTAGGTTGTCGAATTTATGCATCGAACAGTAGTCTTTGAGTTCGTTAGCAAAACACGTTGCAATCAGCATGGTCAGGATGATGCAAACGCGTTCCAACAGTGTTCGCGTCATCTTGAAGTTTATACGAAAATCCATTTATCGATCTATTCAAATGTGTTTCAAACTTCGTGTCGTTCGAACTCGTGAACCGCCATGACCGGCGAGATTTTCGCGCGAAAGGAGGCAACCTCTTTTGACACCGGTAATGTTACGTGAGAAACGACGAGGTTTTCGTTGCACGCACTGAACTTTAACCGATTCACTACGCGATTCGTCTTCGAACACATAAACTTTTGTCCTGCTCGATGTAAAGAGCCTGTTTACTCACGTCGCGTGTCTATCTCGTATTAACCGACAAACCGTGTGGAACCGTTCAGTCTACTTCCAGGAAACCCATTCTTGTTGAACTTCCATCACTGTACAGCAAATCCTTCCGATTTTCACTGAAACACCTGCCGATCGCAAATAACACGTAACCATCGACGATCGTCAATGTTTCTGGTTAAAGCATCGTGACAGATTTCGATGATCGCTATGGAAATATATACTTGTACACAAGGCGAAGTCGACACGTGACATAGAATTCGTGAAACGAAACGAGAAACGAGCACGCGAACAAATGTGTAGGGAACCAACCGCGAACCGTGACCAAGGAGAGACGCAAAACACGACGCACACACTACGGAGACCGGCGGCTTACTGGCACTCCACGTACGCCGCTATGAAAACTCCCCGTAGGTCACGGGTTTAAAACGAGCCGCCTGTTGCCTCGGGCTGATTCGGCCGTCTTCGGTCATCCTCGGGTCTCGTCGACGGGACACCGGCGCTGGTTGCCCTTTACTCGCGAATGTTTTCTTCCGAAAGGACGTGCTTCTTATCCTTCTTTTATTCTATTCCTTAATTCGTTCGATGTTCCTAAGACGATGTGAGCCGCAGCTGTTACACAAGCTACATCTGTACTTCCCTCAACAAACAGCCAATTCCTTTCAAGGGAAGACGGGTTATCGAAGATTTCGTTACGAAGTCGTGAGTACGTCTTTAGTAAAACTACAAAGTTTTGCCACATTTCATCTGTACTTCGTCGCGACTAATACTCAGAGAAAGTAATAATAATAAGAAAGAAATATATATATATATATAATACAATAATATAATATATATATATATATATATATTAATACAATAATAATATACAATAATATATAATACAATAATAAGAAGAAATAAGAAGAAAGTAAATAAAGAACATTTATTATTACTTTGTATTTGTTGTTTGCTGTAGAATTAACTTGGGATAATATCGGTCCGATACAATCTCCTGTTAAGACGCCATTAATTAGTCATGCTGAACGAAAAGTAATGGATGTTGGATGCACGTTCGTATGAAGCATGTTCGTCGATAGTGAGCTGTGCCCAGTACTACATATCTTGGTATGTCATTGTTTGCCTCTCGTACGCGCTCTAATCATAAAGCCCGTAATCATTTAGTTTCCAACCCAATACATTTGTCCTGGATCATCATCATTATCATTATTATTCTAAAAATTAAGGGTGAAATAAGATATTTATATTTGTATTTGTTTCATTAACACTTACTAGTGAAGTGCAATTCTAATTTTGTGTTTTGTTTGGCCACTGGTGGGCATTACAAATCACGTCTCCCATCGCTCTGTTGAAAGCAATTAAAAAGAGGTATCTTTTTCCTCTCGGCCATCCTAGTAAAGATGCCTAAAAAACATTTTTTATCATTAGGTATAATTATATATGTTTATATGCATATACGTAGTGTCCCGGATTAGCCGTGTGAGTCTTTTAAAATTAAGAGATCGTTCTTATGAAAAATCTGAAACTCTGTATCTATATATAGAGTCAGTTATGATAAATGGAATACAGATGTTTTCAATAATAAAATATTTATTTTTAATGTTCCTCAATGTCTCCATTCGATTCAGAGTAACTGATGTACTGTGCAGATATTTCAAAATTTATTTAAAACATTTCAAAAATGGTCGTTTACTGGTCATTTACTGGTCAAATTTCTACTCGGGGTAGAGCAAGGATGTCGCGATATTTGCTTTCCGTTTACTCCTCGTTCGAAGGTAAACAATCCGTGCGGCCAGTTTATGTGTACACGCACAAAAACAAATAACTGAACGAATATGAGTATTTTTTAACATAACATTGCGAAAACTATTTGAGGTTTCGAATAAAGGAACGACCGGGGTAGATCCATCTTCGCGAGAAATTCGATTACAATATAACATGCGTATGATCTTTCTGCGAATACGATAAACTTCGGATTTCTGTGTTTAACGACATCCGCGAATTGATAGCCTTCGCGGATAAGATACTACTATAAATACTAACAATATTATTCACCGAATTTCTGCCTTGTGCTAATTGGTATTGTGTGTTAATTCTATACAATATACAGTACGTTCAGTACATCAATACATTAGCTATTTTAAAAATATTTCTTTAAATTATTTTTGCATATTTAAAATGTACTATTGAGATTAAAATTTCGAGGTTCTTAAAAGAACAATGAGATTTTATGGTCTCATATCGTTTAGCCGTTTAGACTAATTGCTTTGTGCTTTCTCCCGGTGCGCAATCCCAGGTTATCAGAGGTTGATTCCTTGGAAGCAAGTACGTACGTCGCGTTCTCCAATTTCTCCAGGTTACCCAGCCGCTCGCGTTGCTTGTTTACCGTCTGCGATTCGGCAGCAACGGACACCTAACCTCCTCTCGTGATGGGTACGTTCACTCGTGTGTGTACAGACAAGCGCTGACTCTAGGAATTCTAAGAATTCGAGTACGCGGTCAGTCGTTTCGTGCCGTGTGGCAACGATTATGCCGGATGGTCGCAGCCAGACCCATATGCATTCACGTGCGCGTGCACGTGTGCATACGTGCACATGTGTACGTATGCGAAGCAGCGACACATGGGACGAACTTTCATGCGCGCCGACGATGAGTCTTTCTCGTAGAACCAGTTTCTTTTTTTTTTTAAGTTGTGCCACGCCGGTTCGGGACGAACCTTTCAGCTCCACGATATGTCAGACAGAATCATCAACACCCGGCTAATCATAATCAGGGGATGACAGAACGCCCGTGGAGTTCTTTGATCCCCGATTTTCAAACTAAGAGATAGCTCGTTAACGTGATGCTGCTTTTCAAGGATTCTCCTCGTAGGTCAGATCGTAGGTCGTAGACGTCAAACGATACCTATACATATAGGTGTCTCGCAAGCAAGTTCCAAACCAGAAGACGCTTGCATAAGCAGAAGCTTTTTTCGGTTAGCTCTTTCGTATACTTTGAAATGAATACGACTGATATGGTTGACAGTAAGTTTAAATTTATATCGCATAAGGCGGCCGAATTGGAGTAGTCTTCTGTGCAATGCAGGCATGTCCACGCGGAATATACTTGGGAGGAGTGCTTCGTGAGTTGCTGACGTAAGACATGCATGACCAAACCGCTATTATTTAGAGGGTTGACTCTGTACTGATGCGAGGAGCAAAGCAAATATCAGAAACAGGAGACAATATTAGTCTGTGACAATACACAGTCTGATCATGAATGTTCTATCCTAACTGGACATAATTCCATTTCTGCTTCTCGGAATTGAACAAGATTCGACTGATACTCGATAAGCCAAGTTTAATTAAAGCATTTCAAAGCTCTCGTTTGGCAAGTTGACGTATCTATCACAATCGCCACATGAGCTCCATCTATTTTATTGCTTATATGATTATATATCTAATTCATTCGATTTTTAGACTATTGGATTACGTGCTATCCTGCACAAGCACAATTATTGACTTCTCGCGTGGAGTGTGAGCGCTCCCATTCTCTAGATTGTAGTAGAATTTAGACATGCTTGATGCTCTGTATTTAATGCCACATAATTGAGTTTATACTGTAAGGCATCATACAGCGGCATGCTTATCGCGGTAGCGTAGAAATATTTTAGCTCTTTAAATTAGTAGACTCGTGGCAGTCCGATTATAATTGAATCCGACGAAGTAGCGTGAAGCAAGCTTTTGCATAATTATAATTATAAATATTCGACGGGTAATTATTCTATTATGATATTGAAACGTTTTCTCAGTCGTTTTGCAGAATTATCGGATCACCCCTCGAACCAGACTTCAAAGAACGGTCGTGTTATCAATTAGAGTTCCGAGATCACGGTGCGCGTAACGAAATTAATCTCCCTTTAATTAATGACGTTAAGCCGCATCCAGACGTGCAGCCAGTACGAGTTTCCTGATTAAGACGACGATGCTTGTTCTAAGAACAGACATCGAAAGAACCAGGGAAGGTTCCGCGCGACCAGTCACACGTTATTGAAATCTTGTACCATAAACAGATAGATTTGATAATTCCTCAAATCATTTCACGTAAGAAGCTTGCTGGTAGTAGACGAGACTCTACCGCGGTAGTACTCAGGAAAATAGAAAAATAAAGCATGGTGTTAGTAATGATAGGTACGTTTATTTTGCGATAAAAGAATGTGTACATATGCGTAGGTGATACGCGTGATCGGGGCACGCGTAAAATAACTGGTAAAGAGTTTTCACCCGACGGTAGGAGGAGCGAGAACCTTTGTCCTCGTACATACGCGTAGATATCTCTGTCACGGCACGGGGATATCGACGTTTCGTTCGAACATAAACGGCTCGCACGGCACGTTTGCCCGTTTTCCTTCGCTTTACCAAGAACCCGTAATTACATGGGGCACACACGCCACTTACAAGAGTTCTCGGGCTGCACATAGCGGGTGTCAACCAGCTGAACGGTCCCGTTAAAAAAACGAAGCCGCCGTTACGAGATTAGTCCTTAGACGGCGAGCGCGGGCTCGTTTTTACTTTCTCGCGCGCGAGATTCACACAGGTGTCCCACGGAGGAAACCGCTTCGCTTATTCGACCGTTGTAATTGTCAGCTGTCCGTTCGCCGTCGCTTATTTCGCGCTCCGGCACGGCCGGTTTTCCTCGAATCGTACGCTATTTGTCCACGCCACCGCCCTCCTCCATGGGAATTAAGTTTCAAACCTATTTCTGACGGAACCGAATTCCTTTGTCCATCTGTTTCCTTCGACAGCTTACTGTCACGTTTCCATTGCATCCGCAATGCTAATTTACTCCTCACAATTTGATCGAGTCGTTTCGCAATTATTATTCAACATGAATTTCCGTTTCTCTTTCTCGTTATCATATCATTTATTTAACTGCTGTTTACATTGCTCGCGGAATGACATATCCTATCCGTCTACTTCCTTGGATATTCATGTAATATAGATACTAATTTATTGTCCACGGTCTGATTAAATCGTTTTGCAATAATTACTCAATTTTTGTTACTTAGCTATGTTTACTTGGTCCGAGTGAATACTCGGTTATTTCCCATGGCGAAATCTTTGTTAACACCTTCGCGATTGATAAGAGCGAACTAGAACGACTAGACAGTTTTATTGCTGGGAATCGTGCGTGCGCTCGTTTACAAACGTGATACATCGCTATTGGACATGCTCGTGATAGCGTAACGTTGCGTTAATCGTGGTTACATCACCGCGCTTCTCGGAAAAATTATGGCACGACGATACCGGCCAGAGGTGATCGAGGCGCGAATGAGCCTTTCATTGTCAGTTACCAACGTTCTCGCCTTTGGTCTTTGGTTAATTGTCAGATCCCTTTCGATCTAGTTTGTATCAAGATTAAAAATAAAAGCTATCGTCCTATTAAGCTCCGTTTCTGTCATCAACGGAAGGTGTATGTTGCCGACTGGTTTTCAATTAATTACACCAATTAAGGACGGTTTACTGAACTGGAGGATGACCGGGTGAGTTAATCAAGGAAGAAAACAAAAGATCAAGATTTATTGGCTTGCAGAATTTTCGGGATCAAGTATAAGTACAAATGATTTTAACAAATCAACAGAGATCTAACTTTATTTTATTCTTTTTCGTTTAGTGATATCAGTGCTATATCGAAGAATTAGTCAGTCTCGGTTTGTTGCCACCAATTATCTCTAATAAATCACCCAGCGTAAACTTACCCAATATGTTGTTCAATAAATTACGAACAATTGGGCTGACATTTTGTGATATGAGGCTCTGATAATCGCTCACTACCCCGGGCACTATGTCGGAAATGATCTTGCTCAACGTTTCTGATAGGTCTGGATCGTTGTACAATCCGGTGATCTTAAACTATACAATATTTTATATAAATTTTCGGGCCAACAACCTGTATCGAGAACTGCTCTTACATTAGCTGTTATGCAATACTTACATCGAGCTTATCAACGTAAACGTGTACTACCAGTTGGTTAACGTACAGATGCTTCGTTGTACTATTGATTTTTATTTGCATATCTACTGTGACGTTTAGGTTAACTTTGGCGCTGAAAAATTAAAATATTTATCATTTCTATTCTGTCATGAATTCGAATTGCACGATGGATAAAATGAAGGGTTAGGTGATCGGTGACGAGATGCAGGGTGCAGAAACCTAGGGTAGGGAGCGCTGATACTCGATTTCGATAATATTGCTTCGCTAACGTCAGGGAACTGCAAAACCGACCGCGTGATACCTTCTCCACGGATCACTGAAGCATTCTCTTCGAATTCCGCGTACACCCAAGCTTCCGAGCTTTCCCGGCTGATTCAAAGATGCGGTTACTTGCACGAAAGACTCGAATGTTAACATTTTTGAACGGAATCACAGTTTCCCAACGATTTTTTGATTAATATAATTTACTTACGATATACCTCCCTCCCCATAGAAATTAATATCCTTGTCAAGCGTTCCAGTCAAGTTGTACAGAGCCGACAAATCTATTTCGTTCCAATGTAAACCGACATTAACCTT
>SHCU01000005.1:801516-816423 GCA_004307685.1 Ceratina australensis
TTGTTTCGATTTCCCCTTTCATCGTCGCGATCTACGTCGTCGTCGTCGTCGTCGTTCCTCCTCCTCAGCTGGTCGCGACCTCCGAATTCTGAGCACGAGCCATCGAATTCTGGCGGCGATCGTTCGCAGACCATCGAACGCGGGGATCGTAACCAGAAGAGAAAGGATTGTTGTCGGTGTTCAATTCGCGCGACGAACTCGGTAAGATACGATCAACACTCATTAGGATACCGGGAAACTCGAGGGAAACCTAGGGGAATAGAGAGAGTCTGAGGCTGAAAGGAGCATCGCAGCCAGTACATAGATATTCCGATCTACCGCTGCTGTCGGTAATTGTCGTCGAGCTGGACGCAGAGGCAGGAGAGGCAGCGACGGTGTTTGCTCTTTTGGAGAATCTCGTAAGTCTCTCCTCTTAATTGTACGAACACTTAGCTAGTTTTTTAAAATCGATCTACGGTAGCGCGTGCAATCGAAATCGTCGCAGTGTTGATCGGTGAACTCACGGCGTCGTGTCCGTAGCGAACGAGAGATCGACGATTTCGATTAGCGTGAAAATTGCATCATTTCCTGGTCCAGGAATAATTTTTCAACCAATCATTCCCTCGTGGTAAGCGCTCGCTGAACGGAGAGATAAACTACTGATGAAATGATAACTCGTGCAGAGTCGCTTTGTACTCGAAAGAGATCGATTTTTCTCCACGTTTTGTCCTTGCACCGCATCAGACAACAAAACCGATCGTTCTTTTTGCGTCTCGCGTCGTTTTAATCGAACGTCGGTTGTTGCGCATCGAAAGGACGTAAGCAATTGGCACCCTCGTGGATGCTTAGTGTCGCGCAGGGAAATCGGGACGATCTCCCGTGACGACGGCGTCTACGAAATTCTTGCCAAGCGAGAACGTGCGTTGCTGTTTTTTTTCTTCTTTTTTTTCTGTACGCCTGAAAGTAGTTAACCGGAACGATCGTCGAGTAATTATTTTCAAGCACGTTGCAAGAATTGTAGGATGCTGTGCACCTCCATCACTCCGCGTAGAGTACGTCTATAGAACGAGCACGTAGGTATACCTATATTGGATCACGATACAACGTTATTTCCGTGATTCCGTTTGTTTCAAGCGTTATTACTCTCTCGTACAAAATATCCTTTCAACAACCGTTCGACGAGGCTCGCGGATCGAATCGATCGCGGGAGCTTGCGGGTTCGATCGAGGATTGAAGCTTGACCCTTTTTTTCCTAAAAAAGATTCTCGCGTTCTGCCGGGAGGGCTTGGGAAGGGTCGGATCGATTTTTAAGGAGAGATTGCCCCGCAATAGTCCTATTAGTCCGCGTGAGTTACGACGACAAAGCTGCCGGATCGGCGATAAGATCAGCGAACGGATATCGAGGTATATGCGGCGTGGATTAATGGCAGCTAGGCTTGCCAGCTCTTTGGCGATAAATTTCGATAGGCTTAAACTGGCTGGATACACTCTCTCGGGGATCAAACATAGGATTTTCGTATTCGAGGTCAACTAGTAAATCTCCGTTCCCGCGAAGGTCGACTCCCCCTTCTCTCGCTTCATCCCCTTAGCGGGAAATTTTGTATTGCCGGTTTTGTCGCCCGCCCGGGAAAACAGAAGCAAGAGGCCCACTATATTATTCCTTAGCCCCTTGCCGTTGGAGATCGTGGCCTACGTCGCAAGGTTTGCACGAACTTCCAAGCATCACCGCCTTTTAATATTCCACGCAGTTTTCACGTGCATCTCGACTGAGGCTGACGGGGTGGGCGACAGGAAGAGGAAAATACGACGCGACGCAGGGAGGACAGTCAATTGGGAGTACAGGTACGACAAAGGGTGCGAAAAACGAGACTTCTCGGAGAGAATCAAATATTATATTTTATAGAATATTTTATCGATCGGTTGAAGTTCATTTTTTATTGATCAGCGCGTATCGGATTTTTCAGTCGATTTTTCAGTCGGTGAAAAAAAAAGAAAATTTTACGATGAAATATCAAACAATGCATATTCTCGATTTTAATCCATGAAAAAATATGTATGTACACTTAAAAACAACTGATATGTTGTTGAAAGATGATTCACGGTGAAACGAGTATCGAAATAAACACTCGGGGTATCGTCGAGTGGTTTCAGCCTTAATTTGTGTCGATAAGGTTCAGATAGCGTGCAACGCAGCTGACGTATTAAAAGATTTCTAAACAAAGACTCTAATCTACGAGAACAGAGAAATCCTTGGCGGAGATGAACGGATCGACGTTGAATTGAATTTAATTGAAGAGCCGCGCGAGAGATTCTCGTTAGTTTCGCTTTTTACCCGAAAAACCGTATGGTTTCGCGTGACCCATAATATATTTAGCACAACTCGGGGTGCGCGACGCTCTCATGGTCGTCGAGGGCGTTGAGAAAACAATGACAAGGTTATACACGTGACAAAAGGAAAATTGATGCGCGCGCGTTCTCGCTCGCGGTGACTCATTTTTTTCGTGGTTTCGCGCGTCGAAGCTTTGTCGGATCAAGGGTCACGTCAAAAGGCCCCGGAAAGAGAAAGCGAAAGGGTAAGAGAGAGGCTTGAAGAAGCGCGAGGGAAAACGGCGGTCGCCGGGTAGGTGGTAGGATCGTAAGTAAGCGAAAGAAAGAGAAGTGGCAACGGACGGAGAGTGAAACACCGGCGTAAAGTAAACGTTGGACACACACAGGGCTAGCCTTTGCTTTCGTTTGAACTCGCAATCAGGTACCGGACTAAAAATAGGAACCGTGACCCAACTACGCTCGATTCCACAATTATGCATTTCCTCCCGTGTGTGTCCGACTATTTTTCACTACCTCGTGGCCGAATCAATGCACCGTTAATGCGGTGTCTGTGTGTTGCGACGTCGATCGGCGAGCATCCGCCTATACAAGTATA
Source organism: Ceratina australensis (assembly GCA_004307685.1). Lineage (NCBI taxonomy): Eukaryota > Metazoa > Arthropoda > Insecta > Hymenoptera > Apidae > Ceratina > Ceratina australensis. The sequence continues at coordinate 804,419 of SHCU01000005.1, forward strand.
AGCATCGCTGAAAGTGAGATGAATTTCAGACGACGACGACGACGACGGGTTGAGGGAAACAGGGTCGAGTCGATAGTTTTTTCTCTTCAACGAACAGACCCTGACGTCGCCTTTCTTCGCGTAACAGCGATAACTATGATTCCTCTGTCCTTTGCAATCAACGCGGCTAGTAATGTTAACACGTTTAACGTGTTATTGTGATCGGCTCTCAAGGAATGAACTACGCAGAGACGCACGTGCCGGGCTGGAAGGTAGCGGACAATTCGGGCCGCAAAGTGTTAATAGGCGATCTTTAATCCAGAGCAGGATACGTTATCGAGTGTAAAATTGATCGCGTTACGCGAGCTACGTAAGCGCGATTCGTTTAGTTTACATAAACGCCTAGGGTGAGGGTTCTCGCGATTTTCTAATAAGCCCACCGCAATTGCCAACTCACGTTTGCGCGCAAATTAACTCTCCACGATTCGGGTTAATTTTCGTCAAGTTTTCGTCGAATCTCGTTTCATTTTCCACTCTCTCTGTCTCTCTCTTTCTCTCTTGTGGAAATTTACATTTCACCAGCCGCTGATTAACTTACCATTCGTCGCGCTCGGTGACTTAATTTCTTACGGAGTATCCGTTCCCTCGCCAGAATCGAGGTTTCAATCCGAGAGAGATTTCATTTAACATCATCATCCGACGAAAGATAGTTTAATTGTTTCTCTAAAAAAGATAGTACATCTCGATATCGATAAGTGCCGAGATCAACGGCCTGATAAGGACGTTGGCCTTTATTCGTTATCTGCGGCTGGATCTGCGCGCGTCCGCAATTCCGGCGAGCCGTCAGAGCCACGCCGTGCTTCCACTTTAGCTCGCCTATTATTCTGCTTCTTTCCTGCGAAATCGACCTTTTCGGCGCACTCCTCGTTGCATAAACTCTTCGTAAAAAGGGAAGCCTACTCGAGCAGAGGCGAAAGTACGTGTATAGTAGTTAGAAGAAAGCCGGTTCTTAAAAAAGGAAAGCGTTTATAAATAATGAAAAGATGGCAAACGACCACGCGACAAGCCGGCTACTGCATAGGTACGCGAGAAAGGTCGTAACGCGTGGCGCAATATTCCCGGCGTAACGCGCGAAACTTGGATGTGTCTCGCGGTGGACAATTTATTGGCCCGGTAAACATATGGATAAGGATTAAAAACGGTTCGAAGATGTTTAGGGTCGTCGTAGAGCGGCGGGGATAGGATGGTAGCTGGGGCTGCAACCACGGTCGCACCTGCAGCCAGCCCTCGAGGCTCTATTATGCCGCCACATTCTCCTCGGATCCTTATCTAACCAGGTTAATTTATCCTTTCCTATCCCCTGCGACTTACCACCGGCCGCGTTCACCTTCTCTTCCACGGTAATCTACGGCCCCCTTTTCCACCGGGACTTTATATCAGCTGACACGTAACCGTTTATACCATTTCGGGCCTAGAACGTCGCGTGACGGGGCTCGCGTTCCTAAATTGCCCAAATGGTAGATTAAACCAGCCGATTGTCGATCACCAACATTCGTTACGGCCCGTCCCGATAACGCTTCGACGCCTTTTCACGATCTTTCTTCATCTTTCACCGATCCACTCACGACACAGCTTAGCTCCGCTGCTCAGAGATCCAAAAGAACGTTCTCTATTTTATGAATATTCGTTATATAATTTAATTTCATATTTATTTTAATATAATATACTTTATTTTATTTTTTATATTATCAGAATGGCGAATTCGCTATGTATCGAGTAACAGAATGTAAAAGCATGTAGGGTAGGGATCCGGAGCGTGCTGATATTAGTAGTATGAGTCGCTCACTGGTAGGCTATAGTTATGGGACCGCGATCAGTGGAACGAGAAGGTGCCTAGTCAGCCAGCAAGTAGAACGTAGTCCTGGCAGGTGCGACAATGACTTGCTCCTTCCTTCATTCGTTATACCGCAACCCGTTACGCTCGTTATGTCAGCTTTCACGGCATATCTTCATCTAATCGGGTCAATCTACTTTTCGCCGTTCCCGTAGCCTGATTTTTTATGCATCGCTTAAATCGTCACGTGACTCCGTTAACCGGCGAGGACTCGAAATCAGATCCGCACGTTTTTCGGGTGCACGTATGACAGAACGTTTATCACACGGTTCTTAACACGTTCCCTGCCGCGTGGGGCGTATGCGCCCCACGCTGAACTTTCCGTTCAAGCCATGGATGCAACTTGCTTAGTAATGTTCAGCCAGCTATTTGTTAAACTAATTCCTAGAAAAATAAATTTATTGGTTTGTTGTGTTATGCATGCTAAACTATACAACTTTTCCTTGATAATTATGATTTTTGCGCTATTTTAATTATTGTAAGACATTCGCCAGAAACAAAATAATACAATGTAAAGCGTTGGGCGCATACGCCCCACGCGGTCTGAACGGAAAGTCTTCAAAAAACGGTCTGGTAGGGAACGTGTTGAGGGAAATCGATATTAACGAGCGGAGACGGATCGCGATCATGGAGATTCGTCGAAAAAGTTCACGACGGAAACATAATTGGGAGGTACAGGGGACGGTGGAAAAAAGAAGCCGGGGCGCATCCGGGCACACGAACGATTTTTCTTCGGTGCCGGAGCTGCATTGCGGCTGCAGCAGTTTCCGACGCATTGCCACCGTGAACTCGCGTCGAAAGGCTGCATCGAACCCGATGAGAGGCCAAGTGTCCGAGCGAGAACGGCACCGGATACCGCGGTAGCTGGGTTTACGCGTAAAAATTCAATAGACGAGTTGATTCTCTCTCCGGTAAGTGGGTCGAGTTACTCTCGGTGTCGCGCTATAGCCCCGTAAACATTCCGCTGGTGAGCTTTAACGAGTTGGAAGGAGTCGCGCGCGCAAACACTTTTCGAGTCGAACAAAAGCAAGAGGGGCGACATCGAAAGAAAGAGAACAGGAGAGAGAGAGATAGAGAGAGAGAAGGGCAGGGACAGAGAGAGAGTAGGAGAAATCAGCTTTCTTTTATGAAGTCGCACGTTGTTCCGGTAACGCTTATACTCGATATACATATGTTTCTCTTCGCGGAGTGCTTATAGCCGCGGAGAGTGGCTCGTCGACGTAGGCAAACAGAAAGTATTTTCCAGGCACGTTAGCGTGGCGAGCACCGACTCCGAGTGGTTTCAAAGAGCGGAAACCTCTCGCGGGAAAAGAAGAAGATGAAGAAGACGAGAAGGTGGACGAGGAGGAGGAGGAGCACTGGTCGCGGTCCTTTGAGTCTGGCGATTAACACTCGACTTAGTCGAGTCGCGGTGTTCTAACAGCTTTTCAATCTGTAGAGCGGCTCGAGGATTTCCGTCAGGCCGCTTTGATGTCACGAAGAAGAACCCCCGATGCCCCGGCTTATTCCCGACCCGGGAGGACCATCGATACCGTTTCCAAGATTCACCGCCGTCTCTCGATACACCCGGCGCTAACGAATTTTAATAGAGATCCGCACGGGAGTTTCTTTCGGGAGTTATCGAACGGTCTTTGACAAACGCTGTCGTGTTAGATTTTCGAGGTCAGTCATAAAAAGTCAAAGGAAGATTAACGAGTTGGTCGAACGAGTTTACGGGTCTCCGTGTCTGGCTCCGGCTGGCACATCACCTCCGTTACCAGTTCTCCGTTGCAGCTCGCGTGAACTTTCCGTTGCTACGCTATTGCTTAAAAGTTTCGGCATGCATGTTTAACGAAAAAAGATCCGTATTCTTTGATAAATTAAATCAGTGAATGCCTCGCCGAAGATCGGTTCGTGTCGATGCTCGAGCGGTTGCACGAATCCACGTAAAATTTTCAAATTGATCCGCGTTCGCGTCGCGATATAAGTAACGAAAAATATTTGACGATATAAAGTTAGAACTGGGTTAAAACAATTTCAAGGATATTCGTATCGAATTCCTTCGAAAATGGAATCGACGAATATAATGCATGAGAGAAGAAAAAAGTCTTCGTGGCGGGACTGCATTTGCATGTAGTTGTAGTAACAGCGGGACACTCTTCTCGCTATCGATACTAACTTTCATCGTATAGCACGTCCACACAGGTGACGATGTGTGCGTGTGTGTGTGCGTGTGTGTGTGTGCACGTATAAGTATGCAGACTTCCGATGCGCAAATATTTAGACTCCATTTAGATGAGAGTGGTGCTCGCTCGCGTGCCTCGCGCGCATTTGCACGTGATGCACCGAAACGATCGCGACACGTTACGTTGTCCAGAAAATTCTCTATCAAGGACAAGCGGCGAGAAATCAGACCGCCGCCGCGGATGCTTGAACCGAAGTTATTTATCGAGCTTCTGCGAAAATATCGATCCCCGCTTTCGTACACGTTAATCCTGCTCGAGATGTCTATTCTAAAATTGAACCGACTTGTCGCCGTATAGATCTTCGTATCCGATAGCCGGGAAATATTAATTAACTACAGTTGGATGTATCATGCTCTCAACGATTATTATTATTCTTACCGGCAAACACTAAACGCTCAGTGCCGATCGATACGATGTAAGCAACTGTGTTTCTCTCGTTTAATAAATAACCAAGCGGTTCGAGTCGCGTCGCTTTTACTCGGTTGCGTGGTAGGAGTCGTTTCGTTTGCCGATCATCCGGTCCCGCGGCGTTTCTTTTCGCTAGTTTACCGTCGGTGTGCACACGCTCCACATGTATCGGATCGCGATCCGTTTGTGTTCCGCATTTCCGGTCGCTGCAGCGTCGAACGAAACTCGATAGGACTTTACGTCGCCAGGGATGTAGACACCCACCCTCATTATTATTTTAATATATGCCAGACGAACCTCGAGCCGCGACAGTAACGAGTCGTGAAACGGTGTCGCGGTTTAAGAACGGGGAGACCTTTCGTTTTAACGACTTCCTAAAGACAGGCTTCGGACACGAGTACAACCTACAGGCTGGGTTAATATTTGTCTAGGTCGCAGTAACCGGGTCAAGGATCAACCGATGCCTCGCTATCAGAATCCTGATCCTTTATTTCTTTTACATCTATGTATTTTTTTGTTCGAATCTCTTAGCTTATCTTCGACTTCGGTTAGCCCGTCTTTTTCTCACTACTAGACGATTAAGTACAGAACAGATAGTTACAATTTGTAGAAATAATTGTACGGTGTCTCGGGCCCTTAAAACCGAAATTCTCGACGATTGTCTCGTCAAGTACTTGCGATTTTTGATACTCTTTCAAACATTGATATACTCTATTAATGTGCATTGGCAATTTTGAAGGAGAAAATCAAACCACTTCTAGAAACCATAACCCGATACTGTGTTAAATTGAGACAACTAGGTGCGAGATTCTCGAACTAATTGCCGATCGACCGAGCTCCGCAGCGCCCGGGCAACCAGCCAAGAAAGCGATGCCACCGTAGCTGGGGGGCTCAGCTTCAGGCAATCGAACGAACGGATGTAAAAGTCAGCCCAGGTGCATTTTTTAATACCGAACTACGTGTAGCTTCGGCACGAAAGTATCAAACGAACAAGCTCCGCAGCGGCGGAGTAAAGTGAGATCACGTTGGCATCGTAACAGCCGAGACAGGCTGTACGGGTGATAGAAGTCAGTATAGAGCTACTATAAAAGTTGCAATAACGCATTATTAGAAATCGAGAGGACATGTCACACACACCTCATCTCTTTTAGGAAAATAGTCGTGGATCGAAAATTAGATCTAAATCTGATAATGCTTAATGGATTCGATAAGATGAAGAGGCTGTATAATCTTCTTATTTTATTCTTTCGTTATTTTCTTCAAACGCTTTAGAACGTAGTTCCAGCAATTTTCTCTATCCTATTAGAAATGTTAACTCGAACGAAAACGGAGTAACACGGTGAAGGTTGATCGGAGAACGTCACTCGTGCTTAGACAAGGTCAGTGGTGCACCCTCTACCGCAACTCCATCGTGGGTCACGGAACTCCGGACCAGGTTGCGTGCTAGAGTTTGCATTAATAGAGCACTTGATTGATGAAGGTATCTCAGATATCATAGGTCAGAGGAGGGGAAACTCGGAGCTAAATGTTTGCTTAACGTTTGACGCGGTCTCAGCATGGGCATTAGAAACTCCTTGTTAGCGTGGTCTTTTAGCCATGAGCGCTTTGGACGAGTAAGTCTCTGTGGTGCACTGCCCGCGTGCTACGAAACCACCGGAAGGGAGAACTTGCGTAGAATCCCGATATTGGGAAACCCCCTACTGACGATCTGGCCACTCGCCTAAAGATCCGGTGTACTTATAAAACTCGTAGCCCGATCTCTCAAGAAGGTACATAATAATTTCATTAAGAAAGAAGCTGATTTCCAATACTTTCAATATTGTTCCAAAATATAAGTCAAAGCCCGCCTTTACTTAGAAATGTCTCAAGAAACGTAGTAATAATTTCGCTAAGCGAATGACGATTTTAATTTGTATTTTCATTATGAAAAGCATAATGTCGTTGCGTGAAATGGGAAATCCCTACTGTCAGTAGCCTAATGTCACTCGCCTAATGACTCGCCGATCTATACCCATAAACCTCCTAGCCCAAGTGCTCTCTCAAGAAAGTACATAACAATAATTTCATTAAGCGATCGATTAATCTTTATTTTAAACATGAGAAAATCTTGCCTAAAAAATACGTATGAACATAATGATAAGACGCAAGATGAATTTTTTCCCTAATGGCCTAGTACACTTAAATTGCGGTTACTGGCACGGACGGCACACGAGTTTGCTACAAGCAGTCCGATAGGGAAGCGGCAACCCATAAATGTGTACAGCACACGGTGCAGTCGCTACGAATGTAGCTTGTACTGCAGATACGTTGCGGTCCTGGCCTCTACCTATTTCCCGTGCCGCGCCGCGCCGTTTCGTTCCGTTCCGCTTCGCTCTGTTCCGCGCACCCCGCGGAACGTGATACATTGTTCCTGCCAAATTCATGCAACGACCGAAAATTTCGCCGGCATTGTCAGGGAAACAACGGGGTCGAAGTAGTCCTGGCCTCCGATCCTACAATTATTCCGACACGTGACATACGGGATACGCTGGCTTTACCGTCTCCCCCGCTTCATATCGTTCCACTTTTACCGTTTTAATCGCTCGAAATCAACGCGAGACGCTCCGCTATCGAGAACTTTTTATTCTCGGACAACCTTCGCCGGTATTGTTCCTTTCGTCCCATTTTCGACGATTATCCAACTTGTCCCGTTTTCGCTGTCTCACTGTCTCGATACGCGAGTATAACGAAATTTCGATGTACAGATTCGGGCAATTATTCTGGACCTACTACTACTTATGCGTGAGTTCCCTAGCGGAACAATATTCAAAAATAATAATAAATCTATCATTTTTTTGGCCTCATTTTTTCAGTGCTCGATCTGGCATTAATGCTGTTAGCTTCTGACATAATTTTCGCGTTTCGGAATAAAAACAGTTTTAATTATTTTGAATATTGTTCCGCTAGGGAACTCACACATAAGCAGTAGTAGGTCCAGAATAATTGTCCGAATCTGTACAGTGGTACCTCGATATACGAGTGCCCTAATATACGAGTGTTTTGAGATACGAGCCGCCGAGCGAGCGATATTTTGCTTTGAGATGAGAGCTAGATTTGAGATAAATGGAATCGCACACGAGCCCAAAATTCTAGGCGCATCGTGGTGTCGTGAAAAACAATTGCTTTGAGATACGAGCAATTTGACATACGAGGTAGCTTACGGAACACATTAAGCTTGTACGTCGAGGTACCTAAGTACGCACCCCGTTTGAAACGCGTGGAGAACTAAATAAATGAATACACACGTATTCCCGCGCGATCGTAACGTATGTAGTTATTCATGAAACGCGCGTGCTTGGAAATTCCGGCATTGAATTTGAAACGGTTTTCGAAATTCCTATTTTCCCGTCTGGTTAGCTCTATAAATAAACCGACAACGGGACCGCGGCGCGCCGCTTTCGTCCGCCGGCTGTCTATTTCCAGCCCGCGACTCCGATATCCGAAAATTCGATTAAGAGGATCGATTTTTGTCGCGCACGTGGGGGCCCCGATAGACGCCTCGATTCAAACTTTTCGCGGTGAACCCGATACCGTGAAACCGCGTTCCTTCTCAAAGTATCCGGGCTACTTAAAAAAGTGGCTCGCAAGCTGAAATCGATGAAAGCAATCTCGGTAGCGTTTCCGCGGCGGCACCGGAGGTCTCGGCGTCAGCGAGCGAACGAAACAGCGACCTAGCCGGCAAATTGAAAATTAATCCCTCGACAGTTGTTTGTCGCGATTTTATTGCGCCGGCTCGATTTTCTCATTACGGGCCCGCGGCTGCGCCTACGCGGCTTCCGAAGATTCGCTGACAAATTCGTAACCCTTTTCTGCCAGTCCGATACGAGCACGTGACACCATTTCCATTTTTACCGCTGTAAATCGAGAGACCGGATAGACCAGACGCGGATAGCCGAGGGATTAGAATGACAGAAAATGTCAGAGCCCGTGCACAATGCAGGCACGGCTGCGCTAATAAAACTGGCTGCTGAATGCGAATGAATGGATTTCGGAGCGGGATTCGTTTCATCCCCCGATGCCTTGCCTCTCATTACGCTACTTCTTTCTCCTTTGTTCGATTTTCCGCCCGTCATCCGATTTGAAATCGTAACCAATCCTAATTCGTTATTGTCCACGTTTATCACTGCCCAAACCGGGCTTCGACACATTCTTTACAGTTAAATCGAATCCCGAATGTTCATCTACCGTTAATATCGTTTCACGGAATTAAATCTCGAATACACACACACACACACACACATACACACAGAGTACCAGTTAATACTCCCGTGCGCCCTGTACGAATGCCCGGATTTTATTGATGCATTCGCTGCGTCGTCAGTGCTCAACGTGTAAACGAAAAAAATAATTTATCACTCGAATCCCTTTGATCCTATTTCATCCCTGGGCTGTGTTACATGTTCCGTTCCCGGGTCAAATCAGAAGTCCGACCAGGTCCCTGGTTGAATCTTTGCTCATCGATCTTGTTCGGCTCTATTCTTATTGGTGACAAAAAGTCGCCGTTTCTCGTTCACCCTCTACCCGTCGAGCTAATTCTTTCGCCAGGACGGCTAACGAATAACCATCGGGCGGGTGAAGCCTGGCCAACAAAGGAAATTATTTGAAGAAGATTACACGCGAGCTCAGGGCGGCCTGTGCCTTCTCCAACTCTTAACGAATCAATACGATCGTGTTGATAACTGATTCAGATATCCTGTATCCACTGTCAATTGCGATCCGTTCGATGGGCGATCTACGAGTTGCGTGCAGGACCAGAAAGAACACGCAAGTGGGATACGAAACGTTCGTTCGTTGATATGAAAGGCTCGGAGAGGACTGTGTTCGCAACCTCGAAAATCGAGTGTGCATCACAGTTATCAGAGTTACAGATTGGATGGGACAAAACAGAGCGTGTACGAACGGTATCAGGGTTATAGCATTCAATTTACTTTCACGCGTACGCCGAAGCCTTTGTTCGCGATCGATCGTAACAGTGGACGAGATAGCGATCGCGATAGCCCAGTCGATTTTTCACCGATCGATAGATAAGCAGGTAAAAAAGAAAAATAATAATGGGAAACGTACAATAATAGCGAAAATGTTCGATGATAAAAATATTATAGATCGATGGTCGCCGATGGTGAAACGTGGGACGCGGAATCGAGGCTAGGAATACACGAGGCGGCACGTAAATAAACAGGCTTTGTGGCGGGTTCGATGCAACAAAGTTCCCGCCACGCGTAGGCAGAGTCAGCGAGCGCACTGTCCTCGCGTGTTATTAGAGGTTGAAATCACGGATGAACGCGTGGACTCTCGCAACCCGACGTTGTTTAAATTCGCCGGCTAACGGAAAAAGACTCGAGGTCGAATACTCGGAGTTCAGCTATCTCGGGGTGTATTCAACGGAAGGAAGTTAATTAAACGGATTCCCAGCTTTATGAGGTTTACTTTCTTACCGGAGTCGGAGTTCGCGGAGAGATTAAATTTTCCTTCATCGTTCGAAGATTTCTGGATCACGTGGCACAATGCGCGTTCCCAAGCGGCGCACTCCGCGTCACGCGATATCTCCTCGAATTACGGCGGCTTGCTCAATTACCGAGAAATTGTGCGTGCAGGATTGCAAAATGCGAGATTCCGTTGCGTATACAATTTCAAACCTCTTCTGTTGATATTGGTTTTCTGTTGATATGCTCGAGAATCTCAGCTATCCAGGTATATAATTGAGAAAGTTCTCGCTGCGAGCATCTGTATATAATACCTGAAGGATCGACGTCATAATAAATATCCTTAAAGTCCAAATATTAAAAATGCTCGAAAAAATTATTCCCAATGTCATCCTCAAATAAAAAGAAAACATTCCCAATAGAAACTACAAATGGTTGAGAAAGTTCTCGCTGCGAGCATTCTACACACACACACACACACATACACACAGAGTACCAGTTAATACTCCCGTGCGCCCTGTACGAATGCCCGGATTTTATTGATGCATTCGCTGCGTCGTCAGTGCTCAACGTGTAAACGAAAAAAATAATTTATCACTCGAATCCCTTTGATCCTATTTCATCCCTGGGCTGTGTTACATGTTCCGTTCCCGGGTCAAATCAGAAGTCCGACCAGGTCCCTGGTTGAATCTTTGCTCATCGATCTTGTTCGGCTCTATTCTTATTGGTGACAAAAAGTCGCCGTTTCTCGTTCACCCTCTACCCGTCGAGCTAATTCTTTCGCCAGGACGGCTAACGAATAACCATCGGGCGGGTGAAGCCTGGCCAACAAAGGAAATTATTTGAAGAAGATTACACGCGAGCTCAGGGCGGCCTGTGCCTTCTCCAACTCTTAACGAATCAATACGATCGTGTTGATAACTGATTCAGATATCCTGTATCCACTGTCAATTGCGATCCGTTCGATGGGCGATCTACGAGTTGCGTGCAGGACCAGAAAGAACACGCAAGTGGGATACGAAACGTTCGTTCGTTGATATGAAAGGCTCGGAGAGGACTGTGTTCGCAACCTCGAAAATCGAGTGTGCATCACAGTTATCAGAGTTACAGATTGGATGGGACAAAACAGAGCGTGTACGAACGGTATCAGGGTTATAGCATTCAATTTACTTTCACGCGTACGCCGAAGCCTTTGTTCGCGATCGATCGTAACAGTGGACGAGATAGCGATCGCGATAGCCCAGTCGATTTTTCACCGATCGATAGATAAGCAGGTAAAAAAGAAAAATAATAATGGGAAACGTACAATAATAGCGAAAATGTTCGATGATAAAAATATTATAGATCGATGGTCGCCGATGGTGAAACGTGGGACGCGGAATCGAGGCTAGGAATACACGAGGCGGCACGTAAATAAACAGGCTTTGTGGCGGGTTCGATGCAACAAAGTTCCCGCCACGCGTAGGCAGAGTCAGCGAGCGCACTGTCCTCGCGTGTTATTAGAGGTTGAAATCACGGATGAACGCGTGGACTCTCGCAACCCGACGTTGTTTAAATTCGCCGGCTAACGGAAAAAGACTCGAGGTCGAATACTCGGAGTTCAGCTATCTCGGGGTGTATTCAACGGAAGGAAGTTAATTAAACGGATTCCCAGCTTTATGAGGTTTACTTTCTTACCGGAGTCGGAGTTCGCGGAGAGATTAAATTTTCCTTCATCGTTCGAAGATTTCTGGATCACGTGGCACAATGCGCGTTCCCAAGCGGCGCACTCCGCGTCACGCGATATCTCCTCGAATTACGGCGGCTTGCTCAATTACCGAGAAATTGTGCGTGCAGGATTGCAAAATGCGAGATTCCGTTGCGTATACAATTTCAAACCTCTTCTGTTGATATTGGTTTTCTGTTGATATGCTCGAGAATCTCAGCTATCCAGGTATATAATTGAGAAAGTTCTCGCTGCGAGCATCTGTATATAATACCTGAAGGATCGACGTCATAATAAATATCCTTAAAGTCCAAATATTAAAAATGCTCGAA
>SHCU01000005.1:823887-839844 GCA_004307685.1 Ceratina australensis
GATTTAACCCTTAATAACCTAGAGTTTCAATTTTGATACCAATCTTTTAAACCGAATGTTCACATTACTATTAGTTTTTTTTTATAAGTTGGCTGTACGTATTTTACTGTTGTATAATATTCTTTCCAACGAAATTAAAAAAAAAAAATCAAATGTCATTATTGTTTTATTTTATCTATGACATATTACTTGCGCGGCAAAGTGAACAAGTAAACACATTTTACTAAAAGTTTTGTTGAATACAAATTTGATATAATTTCTGTAAACAGTGTAAAGTGTCATTATGCGATAATAAAAACAACCAATGTTTCGCATTATTTCATGCATAGGTATATCCGATTTCTTTATGGCCTTAATGCCTGAAGTATCAAACTGATACCTGTTTTTTTTTCTAAATAAATATGTAAAATAAATATTGTGATTTTTTAGCCATTTTTCCCTTCATCTAGACCCTCAAGCAAACACAGTAGTATTTAAAAAAATCACTTTCGTAAATCAGGCTACTAAGGGTTAAATTTTCATATTCGAGACCTTTCGATCTTCTCGAATCATCTTTCACATCAATTCAACAGCATCATTCGAGAAAATTTTTGCTCCAATCTCGTATTAATGAATCCAGCTTAAACAGGACCGATTTATAAAAGATCCGAAATAGCAAACGCGAGATTGACTATCCTCTCGGTATAGCGAGTTTGAAAGCGATCGCAGTAGACTACTTGCAAGCTTTTTTCCCCCCTTGATCCGGAGGGCTCGATTACCGTGATCCACTGGATGGATCGAGGGTGCTCTATGAACTTTTCGAGTGTAGCGCAAACCGAGCTGAAGCCAGGCAGGCGTATTACGTGGAAGCGGAAAAAGAGACTGGCAAAAGGGCATAAATAAATGAGAAATAGGTATGGCTGTATCGATCAGTCAGGATAAACCGCGGGTCCCCGGGCTGGATAGTGGTCACCGACTTCAATATCCACTGTCCCGAAGGAATCGGCGATTCGAGAAACGAACGGCCGAGGCGTGTGACGGACGAACCTCCTTTCCACCCGTGCCATTACCGTCCTCGTCGGAGTTACCTCGCTAATCGAATCTCGCAGTGAAAACGAACCTGACATTTCGCTTCACGATTTTACCTCAATTCACCGTCTCTTTCGACACGGGCCGCGAGATTGAATGGGAAAGGGAAAACATTCGACGCGAAGCGTCGTTACGTATCCTTGGAAAGTATTCCGCGTTGCCGGATGGCCAAGCAATTATTCAGATTATCGCGGTGGTCACGCGTCAGCTGTTGCTTGGGATGTCACACGTTGCACGATGCTGCCACCGCGACACGAGGGGATAACTAAATTTTTCCATCGGGCCCGTCCGTGGTCTCTGTGTCTGCCTATGCCTCGCGATAGAAAGGCACCTCGCGTTTTTAGCTCGAACTTCCTGCTTTTTCATCCGATCCGAATCGGAGTCTGTGACGCGTGTCGGTAATCGTTCGATCAACGCGATAATAGGATCTTCCTCGGCGGCCTCGTGCTGAAAAGAAACAGCAGGGATATTGAAAGAAGGAACCTGCGAATCACCTCGTAGTCCCGTTCGGCCCACAGTTTCGGTGAGTAGAAACAACATTTTTCGATGGTAAATAGACGATGATGCGACCAACTAAGATGACCGAGTGATAACAGCAAAAAATCGCGAGATGATATAGTCTGGTAAAGATCGAGTACAAGAATACGTGAATTCGTATCTTTAAATCACTTCTGTTACGTCTTTTCGATGAAATCTAAAAACGACTCGAGATAACGTCAGACTTCCCCACGGGCGTTAATTAGCGGGTAGTCCAGCCGGACGACGATAAATCGTCATTCCCGATGACAGCTAATACGCTATTTTCTCTCACGAACGCTTCCGCGTGTAACACCTCGATATACTACGTGTAATCGTGCGTTCCACATACACAGAACACGTACAAGGAAATGACCAATCAACGCGGACCTTCGTAACAGAACTGCACGATATATTTCCTTTTAAACGTGTACGAAATGCGAAGCAGCACACGAACGAATGCGCCGACTCTTTAACTTAATTTTACATTTTTCGAAAGTCACTTGCTAATAGAAATTCATTAAGATCAACTGTTGAACCAAAATTTCCTGACTGATCCTTTCAATTCCCGATGGTTCGAGCTCACGAATTTCGGTAGGGACGATCGAACAAACGTGAGAAATTCCGCATGGGTTGAAACAAAAGGCGCACGCTTAATTATCGAGTGAATGACGCGAAGCATTTATAGGGGAGCGCGTTCGCGTTCGAATAAAGGGCAACACCGTTTCCAATTAGTCGAACAACAGTGCGAATTGATCCCGGCCCAAATCGCAATCCTCGCCTCAAGAAAGTAACAATCGTTTCCAAGTGATCTGTTCCGCACAAAGCGTGCTCGTTCTGCTCGTTGCGAACTTCTCTCCAACGAGGACGATTGACGTGCCGCCACTCTCACAGTCCAATTCTCCTTAAAATAACTTTTGGATTGTTCTGAGACTTTATTTTCTTACGCAATTAAATAATCCACGTTAAATGAGAATATCAAAAGACTGAATGAAAATATGTATTAAATTCATGATGGTATATCTTATCGTGTTACAGGCGAGGACGACACGATGCCAAGAAACCGAAGTTCCTTGACGAAGTTCGAAGCCCTGATGGTGCTAAGCCTAACTGTGCTCGTCCAACTGGACGTATGCTGGTGCTCGCCGTCGCACAGGAGTAGACACCATGCGGACATGTCCCACGAAGACACCAAGAGTTTTCGGACGAGCGAGGAGCTGCCGAGACCGGCTGCCCTCGGCTCGACCGACGATCCGCTTGTGGTGCAAACCAGGAAGGGCAAGGTCAGGGGTAAGACCATGACTGCGACCACGGGAAAGGAGGTCGATGTCTGGTTCGGGATACCATACGCCCAGAAACCTCTCGGTAGGTGTCGAACTTTGACGGTCTATCGGGTATCGGGTACGAACACGTGATTAATTGAACGTCTACCCAAGTGTCTTGGTGTCGCCTGAAATTTAGTTCTCGATATCTCCTAAAGATCCCGAAGTTCGTTTTACGATAAAGACTTAGCGGTAAAATACGGAGAATAAGAAAATAAGGCAAATAAAAAAAAAAATACAGAGGCGAGATAGGAGAGAACCGTAGGAGACGAACGGGACGGGATTATGTTTCAGGACCGCTGAGGTTCCGACATCCGAGGCCAGCGGAGCGTTGGTCAGGCATCCTAAACGCGACCACGCTGCCGAATAGCTGCGTGCAGATACTGGACACGGTGTTCGGGGATTTCGCAGGTGCGACTATGTGGAATCCGAACACGCCGCTCAGCGAGGATTGCCTTTACGTCAACGTGGTCGCGCCACGGCCTAGGCCTACCAATGCCGCTGTTATGGTATGGATATTCGGTGGTGAGTTCCAGCCTGACACCTGTTCCATCCTTAATTACGTATAGATTACGGTAGAAAGAGAAATGTGACCGCGGTTGAATCAGAGTGTACCTTCTTACCAGCGTTCCTCTCTTTGACGACGAGCTTCTCAACGAGAAACGTTTATTTTTTCGTACGGAATTGTACGAAACGCGGACTCATTAAACGATCCGTAATAAGCGTTGTTCGAGGAGAAGCCGAACAGTCTCCCTTGGAAAAAGTTAATTAAATAATTATGTACATGTAAAAAAAAAGGAAGCGCAGATATTAATAGAGTAGAGACGATCCGCGCGTAGAAATTGTTTGAGAGAATGAGGATGAGAGAGCGAAAGAGAGGTTGGCTTTCGAGAGATGGACATCGCGGCGACATCCTTGTAGGTGGCTTTTACTCCGGATCGGCGACCCTCGACGTATACGATCACAAAACCCTGGTGTCCGAGGAGAACGTGATATTAGTCTCGATGCAGTATCGAGTCGCCAGCCTGGGTTTCCTGTACTTCGGAACCTCGGATGTTCCTGGGAACGCCGGTCTGTTCGATCAGATGATGGCCCTTCAGTGGGTTCGCGACAATATCGCTGCGTTCGGCGGAAACCCCGACAACGTGACCCTGTTCGGAGAGAGCGCGGGCGCCGTTTCCGTTTCTATGCACCTCCTTTCGCCTCTGTCAAGGTGCATACCTTTAAACTCCTTGTCACTTAAAAAAAAGAACATTCTCTTTTTTTTTATTTTATATTTGTTTGTTTTCTTGCTTGCCGCTGCCATGTGTCTACTGCTACTGTCGATGCTACGCGATAGCCGGTTGGAGATCACCACCTTCTCATCATTCGCGTTCTCACACCGGAGCTCGATCACCGATCGATCCGGCTGAATCCGTGATGCGGGAAAGCGGTGATCTCGAACGTGTTGTTAGGGCCGATGGATCTAACGATCGGTGGCCGCTTCGAAAACTTAGAAAACCCGTACCTCGGTCTCTGTTTGAACGAGGGCTTGTTCGATCTGCGTTTCAGGCACCTATTCAGCCAAGCGATCATGCAGTCCGGCTCTCCAACAGCGCCGTGGGCGATTATCTCGCGCGAGGAGTCGATCGTACGCGGTATCCGGCTAGCCGAAGCCGTCGGTTGCCCGCACGATCGCAGTAACCTTCAGGAGGTGATCGATTGCCTGCTGACGAAAGACCCGATCGAGCTGGTGAAGAACGAGTGGGGCACCCTTGGCATCTGCGAGTTCCCGTTCGTCCCAGTGATCGATGGCGCCTTTTTAGACGAGACCCCGCAAAGATCGCTGGCCACGTCGTCCTTCAAGAAGGCGAACATCATGATGGGTTCCAACACCGAGGAGGGTTTCTACTTTATCATTTACTATCTGACCGAGCTATTCCGCATCGACGGGACCGAGGACGTAAAGGTCACGAGGGAACAGTTCATTAGCGCGGTCTCGGAGCTGAATCCGTATGTGAATCAGATCGGGAGGCACGCGATCATTTACGAATACACCGACTGGCTGCACCCGGATGATCCGCACGTGAATCGCAACGCCCTCGACAAGATAGTCGGCGACTACCAGTTCACCTGTAACGTGAACGAGTTCGCCGATCGGTACGCGGACACGGGGAACACCGTTTACATGTATTATTACAAGCATAGGTGAGAAAATTCAGGATTATCTTTGTTTGGTTGTTCTCCGAAAAGGTGGGATGGCCTCGATTCATAATAGATCCGTTAGTTTTTATCATTGATTTCTCGATGGATATCGAAAGATGAAACGCACTTGTTTACGTCGCGGGAAATCGGGGTTTTCAATCTGTCGACAGGTCGGCAAACAATCCTTGGCCGAGGTGGACCGGCGTCATGCACGCCGACGAGATCAGTTACATATTCGGCGAGCCCTTGGATCCCTCGAAGGGCTACACACAGGAGGAAGTGAACTTGTCGAAGAGGATGATGAAGTATTGGGCGAACTTCGCCAAGACAGGGTAAGTCGATGATTATTCGTCATCCATTTTCCCGGGTTGAATTTCACGTTATTCACGGAGTTGCAAATGGGATTGTTCGCCAGGGACCCGAACATCGGGGACGCCGAATCGTGGACGATGGCTTACTGGCCGCCGCACACTGCCGCGAAAAAAGAGTACCTGACACTGGACACCAACAACTCCGAGATCGGAAACGGGCCTAGGATGAGACAGTGCACGTTCTGGAAAAAGTACCTGCCGCAGCTCCTCTCAGCCACTTGTAAGTTACCGTTTTCTCGAACGTTATATTTTCACTCGAAATCTTCGCGTGCAAGCGCAGATCGTAGCGGGAAATTTCTCGAGAGAGAAATAACGTTTACTCGCTCCGCTGACGCATGGCTGATCTCGTTTAAGTCGTTCATTTCGTGCGTCGAGTGGCAACGAATTTAGAAATCGTTAAGCGATTACCAACTTTGACCGTTTCCAATTATACGCTAGTTAACGAAAGTAATCAACGTTGAATATGAACGAGAAACCAGATACTGGTGATACGGCACGCGAAAGCGTTAAACGAGCGTTGAAATTTTGAACGCGTTAACTCGTACGCGAAGCGATAGGGCGGGAGAACGATCTTAACGAGCGGTTCACCGTTTCCCGCCCTCCGATCGCACTTGGAATTGTCTTCTGTGACACCTGTTGAGTGGAAAATACGTTTCATTAACCGCAAGGCGGTCGCTCGTGGCCGACGAAAGCAAATCAATCGGCCCGATTACTTTTCCCGGGCTTCAAAGATTTTAATCGACCTACCGTCGCGTCCCACCCGTTGTTGAACTTTGAACGCGACTCGTTCCCGATTAAACTTCCGGGACACGGAGCTCGGGTACTTATCACCGGGGCGGCACAGCGCTCGCAGGGGAATCGTGCGACTCGAAGGAACAGGGAGGACCGTAATTTCTTCGAGAAAGAGAATCCGGAGGATAGCCAGAGACGATTTTCGTCCTCGCTGGGGGAACAAATGCGGCGCAGTTCGTTCTTCCATCCGGCGCTTTAATGAGGTCCTTAACGAGACCCCGTGGCTCGCCACGGAATTAAAAGCGAAATTAAATTGCGTAGCCTTTTCACTTCGAAACGCGAGTATTCTGAAAAAAAAAAAACACTCTCACCTCGTAAAATCCCTGTCGCTCATCAATTGATCGGGCTTCGAATTTCTCGAAGCAAACATGTTCGCTGCTATTTTCTAATATGTTACATTTATTGAAAACCGTTAAACGACGAGAATTTTCGTACTCCACGTCGATTTTATTTGATGACCTCGTGCGTATTTTTTGGTAGCTTAGCGACGAAAATGATTATTTGGAAATTGCTTCCCTGGCAATGTTCTCCCCGATAGAATTATTCCATCCCAATTACGTTATCGTAGGGCGAGTGCAATTTAATGGAGAGATATTCGCGGTTTCTGGCCCGGTGCCATCTCCCATCGGGTTCCCGTCTGATGCCCGAGAAGAACTCGATCCGCTTTCTTCGTATTTCAATTCGTCCATTATGCAGATCCGATTATTGGTCACGTCGCCCGCTGCGACAAAGAAGGCCGACGAGATCCGCGTTCAATCCTACGTGTTTCTCTCGAAGGAGATATTTCCTCTTCCGACGTAGTAATTGCATAATATGTAAAGTCATGCACCTATACCGTCACTTGATCCACGGCCGTTTGCTTAACCGCCGCAAACGTACCTGAGCGAGCAACAAGCAACCACAATCAATTCCGATTGATTAACCGATCAAGTTTAGTTAAACGTAAGAGAGGTGGGAGGCGCGTCGGGGAAGGAGAGTTCTCTTCTTCGGAAAGCAATTTCGCATCCCATTGACTTCGAAGGTAGTCTACTAATCGAGAGTGCTCTCAGCCTTCGAGGAAGCTGGGTCGCGGAAGAAACGCCGCCGTGGCTAAGAGCCAACCGACAATATTCATTCAAAGAATAATCTCTGTCCGTTTCCAGCAGTCTTTGATCTCCAACGGAATAGTCGCGAGCCTATCAGCGATACTAACAATGGGACGAGCCAATAAAAATTGGCACCGGCCGCCACGTCTTCCGGCAAATCTTTCTTTTATTTATTTACTTTTATTTACCAACGGACATAACATTACATACCAAACATTTTTTCATTAGTCGAGTGGCTACGGGGAACGCGATCGAACTGCCAGGTCACAAAACCCGGCGACGGGAAAACGGATTCGTTTTTCCTCTGCTTGCTCGCGAAGATGGAAAATGAAATTTCGCCGGAAATGCTCGCGGGCAAACGGAAAAGGAGAGTCGCGTGTGCGCTGTTGCTTGAAGAAGTTTCGCTCGATTCCTTTTTCGAAAAAGCAAACGCGTTTAATTAAGTCTCCTCGCAGAGTTTTTCAAACAGGTCGACGGATTGATAACAACGTTTGTCAATTTTGTTTCCCGTACGAAGAACAAAGATATTCAGCTTGTCCGTATCTTTTCTTCGACGGAGAATTCATTCAACGGTAACGTAACGTAAAATCGTTAGTTTTTGGCATAGATCACTGGTAGGTCGAAATTTTTGCGGTGCGAAGGGTGGAAGCAGGGTGAATCTATTTTACGAATAAACGACTCGCGCGATCGAGTCAACGGATCAAACGGCAGAGAAAAGGTATCCGTCGGGAATCGCGAGTCAAAGACACGAGATCTCGTGAGAACAAAGGGGACGAGAAAAGGAGACACACATAGGTGGTGCGAGCCGCAGAGGGGATGATGATATCACGACGGAATAAAAACGGCGATGTAGCGGGAAATTGCGATCGCAGCGTCTTTTTCCGCAGCTCCCCTCCGGCTGATTTTTCGCTTTTTTTCGCTTCACATAATATCCACCGTGCTCACGGCTACCCATCGGGCATCTCTCGATCTCTTTTACCGTCAGATCATTTCTATTGTTCCTAAACGTGAATCCTGACAATTTTCACTTGGAAATGGAATACCATTTTTCTTACGCTGAAGTGCCCCATAAATTTCTTTCAGAAAAGCAAAGAAACTTAATAGACAGCCTAACATATAATTGCTCGAGAATCACGGATGCTTAGGAACGAAAAAGCGAGAGAAGCGAAGGTGCGTGAGACGATTCGGTGGCGAGAGATGAAGGCGTGAAACGTATTGCGGCTAAATAAAATGTCCGCGTACGCGGCAGATGCGATGGGTCTGGCGCATCGACGACGACGACAACACTCTAAATAGAACAACGACGTCGCGGTGGCATTGCTTTATAATTACGTCGGTGAGCTTCGAAAGGTTAACCGCACGCCGGCGAAGGTAGACGTTTACACCGCGACATCAGGAACGTGTCGCTGTTACCAGGCACTAATGACTCATTTACACGACGAGACATAGGCGTAACCACCACGGTGCTATCCCAGCCTAAAAATCTCTGACCAACAAAATGCGGATCACGCAGACTGGCATATCCTTATGCCCAAAGTATAAATGAATTTTAAACAGTCAGGTTTATTGTGTCAAGAATTATCTGATTATCTGATTATTTATGCATTCTTGTATTCAAATCCGTAATTTAGATAAGCTTGTTCTTATCTGCGGTTCTACGTCCGACCATCGCGGTTCGCAATGATTTCTATTCTTTCGACGAGTGCCCTCGCTTCTCAACGATGATTTATCGCTTCGTGAAACGAGCGAAGCTTTTAGGCGGGCAGGCGCGTAAGTAGGTACGGAGCGGTAACACCGATCGGAGCGGACTGGAGCGGACGAAGGTGTCATTTTCATCATCGCTAACGATCCGAATTCGAGCCATTGGCGTAACGCTGCCGCGGAACCGTGAGACCGATTCCACCGTCGGTTACAGCCGGCCTGACAGCCAAGAGTTAAACGCAACCCCGGCTCGTAACCGAGGCTTAAGCGTAATCGTAATCTATGCGGCAGAACGCTGCCACCGCGTTTGACACCGCGCCAACCTGAAATCCGCTCGAAACAGCCGAAGTCCCGGTCCCGTTATCGCGCCCACTATAACGATCCCTCGTAAAACTGTATTCACGACGGCCCATATCCCGTTTGATTTCCGTCCAAAATCCTCGGTCTATTCTATTTCCTCTCTGGAATTTTTATTCCATTCGATAACTCGCTGATCTCATTATTCGTGCCGGTAGTTTTTCGTCGGACGGGCAAGTTTCCCGCTGCCGGCGAAGGCACCGGAATTGTTTTTCCCCCGGAAACGATTGTATCGAGTTGTCGCGGAGGAAAGTTTGAAATGGAAACTTCGAAATTGTTCGCGAACGCAGCAACAGCCTTCCTTTTCCATGTCCCGCGGTGGTTACAGCGAAAGTAACCGGCGTTGCGTTTTAAGTCAACGTTTTCGCGGACTTGTAAATCTCCGGCGGAGCATTCGCGAAGATAATAAGTGGAACGAGATGAAAAGGAACAACGGAGAGAACAATGAAAAGGATTCCGCGTGTAAGCCAAGAAGAAGCGGGGGCAAGCTTCTCGTTGTACCGTCCGTCGGGCGCAATTAATTACTGTAAACAGAAGCTGGATCGCGCGGACATTGATACGCGTACCCTACTCTAAACATACTGATTGATTGTCCGTCGCCAGGGCGAAGCGAAGGGGAAACAGAACGGGAATGATAATGGTTATTGCTATTGACTCTCGAGCTATCCATCTACCGTGCGCACGTCCACACGGAAACTAATTGCGCGCGTTTATTTTTTCAACCCGGACAACTTTCTCTCTTATCGCGCCCCCCCGGCTGAGGAGGTCGGATCTCGTCGACGAAGTAATTAAAGGAAAATATGTCGCGATGGATAGGGCGAGAACTCGGGAGTTTGATTACTGTTCCTCTTCCAGCAGAACTTTTCCAATCGATCCTAGAATCGAGTGTCCTCCCGGGACTGCTTCCGCGTTCATTTCATTTTCTCGTTAGAACCCTGTGAACGAATCGATCAGAAAATATTCTAATACGCTAGCCGCGATTCTGGAAACTATTCCACGACTTCCATCAATTTCTGCGGTTTCAAATGTTGCAGAACAGAATAATAATGGGACATGAAATGACTGTTGTGCGTACAGCTTCGGACAATTGAGCCGTTTATTTTGAAAGTGACCTAACTCCGTTTTTCAATTTTTTGCCGGTTACCATGGTTACATGTACAACTTCATGTTATTTATCAGTGAAGCACTTCAGATTGCTTATATTCAGAGAAAATACGATACATTTTTTACACATAAGTTTTCCGAATTAATTGAATAACTGAGCCGTGTAGTTTGAAAGTGGCCCAACTCCATTTATAGTTACATCAAGATATTTACTATTAATAATGCCGTGGTAGAAATGGCATTAAAAAAAAATAATTTACTGTACGTTCCCCAAGATTATTACAAGATTATTAAAAAGTGTCGGAAGGGTAATAATTTTATTCTAAATGAAATGAGACAGGAAGATTTTGTATCGACAAAATTATTAGAAGACGCAATTTTTAAAAGAGTAAAAAATTCTGATGGAGAATCAGTAAACTGGTTAAGAATATGTTGGATGCGTTTTGTCAGAAATGAACCATATAAAATTTTTTATAAGACATCCATGAATGAAAATGAAAATTTTAAAGTTCTGAATTTATTACCACGTCGGGGTGGACCAAAAAGGTTCGAAAATATTGTATTGGCACCATTGTATAAAAATATTAGGCAAGTTACAACAGCAAAATTTAAGGACATGATTGACCTATTACGATACATACCACCAGAACATCATGATTTTTTCAAATCCCTTTCACACGCACAAAATGTAGATGAATAGTAAATTGTTTTGTAATAAATTTATGTTTGTAATTTTCTATGTTCTGTAATTAAAAAATGTTTTGAATCGCATAAATTATGTTTCCGAAGTGTTTTCAACATATGCAAAACAAATTCCGTATTCTTTTTTTTCAATTTGAAACATCTTAAATTATGTTGAATGGACTTGGGCACCTTCAAATTTTATAATGAATCTGGCTGTTAATTTTGAAAGTGGCCCAACTCCATTCTTGATAAGAAAACGCACGTTATTTACTTAATAATTGCCACTATTTTAACAGGAACTTTAAATTTAACATCCTGAGATACGCTTAAGCAGTATGACTTCTTAGTATCTTATACGTATATTTTTAAATTCATTGAAACGCAAAACTTTCAATATCTCGATTTGAAGATAAATGGAGTTAGGCCACTTTCAAAATAAGCGGCTCAATTATTCTGAACCCACTACCGCTTACGTGCGAGTTCCCTAGCGAGACAATATTCACAAATAGTAAGAAATCTATTCGTTCACGTTTCAATGCTCCAGGCTTAAGCATCGGCAGCATCATCATATGCCGGGGCATTGAAACATAAGCAAACAGAGTTTTTACTACTTACGAATACTGTCTCACTAGGGAACTCACACATAACCAGTAGTGGGTTCAGAATAATCGTCCGAAGCTGTACAAGGTATCTATGCATACAAAGAGACTACAATCAACCGTAGTAACGAAACACTTAACCCTTTCGCTTCGGCAGTCTGGTCCGTCGAAGTACTGCCACTGTAGGGATAGGTATTTTTGGTTTTAAGGGAAGCAGGTATACTTGGACGCGTAACGAAAGAAAACTTGATTTAATTATAACGGTGTTCTCTCGTATGCTGCCAAATGTGAACTATCTCCAGATCGGTCCTATGTCTCATGCTTAAGAGATGCTTCTCCGTGTAGACGTTATCGCTAGGTTTCAATGGCATGAGAATGTGTTTATATCCATTGAATTCCTTGATCTCATTATCCTTTCTTGATCTCATAGGGTCCGGTCTGGGGTTGATTTTACTCTGTATAGTTTAAGATTCATAAACAAGATTTCCTAAGTAATGACAAAGAAAGTTTATCAAAGTTTATCATTGATTTTTGTATATATATCTATAGATATCCATAGGTCATGTTGTAGACGCCGCTTATAAGCGGCGCTCGAAGCGAAAGGGTTAATAACTAGTGTCAGGTGTTGGGTTTTATGGGGTATTTAGGAATGATGACTCAGTTTCAAGTGATATGTTGAAAGATCAATTTTATTTGAAGACGCGGAAGGAAGACCTTTACTCTTCGTCGTTACGGACGAGACTAAACTAAAATGTATCTGACAATCCTTAACTCGATGCGTTACAAAGGAACGCAACTGTCTGGGCCTACAAAGTATTTATCGCGCCCCGGATGTTAATATTATAACATAGGATCAGAGGCCTATCGGCTAAACATGAACACGAGATAAAACCTCGCTTATAACACTGATAAATACGACCTAGTCAGCAGATTTATTTTTGCTTATTTTATTCTTCATAAAATTCAACATCAGGTAATGTAATATAAATATTTTGCGCTAATAATAATTAAACTGAAACGTAAAAGGAGATCGAACTTCCTAGAGGGAAGAAGAACCGGACAAGCTTGATCGGCGACCGTAGGAAAAGAACGAAAGAAACAGCGATAAAGTCGGCGGGGGGCAACGGAGCGGTGGCTGGATATAGGTGGAGCGGTAGGGGTTTTGATCGCGGCACCCAGGAACGAAACGGACGAGGCAAGGCAGGCTGGCAGGCCGACAGGGTGAACCGAGGGTGGCCGCGGGAGTGGAACCTGGCCACCCTCGGATCGATGCGGCCGCGGCGCGTCTGTGCGCGCAAACGTGCGCACGTGTAAGTGCGTGCGTGCGTGCACCTGTGCACGTGTTACGTACCGTCGTCGAACGGCAACGGGTGTTTCAAGTGCTCCGGCTTAACCGAGTCTTGAGCGCGAATTCAGGTATCGCTGAACGCGTGTAACCGTTGCGACAGATTACTGAAAATGTTAGCTACGTATCGCTTGAGAACTTGCTCGTGTGTTATCGTTTCATTGGTACTATAATCGAGCGCGGAAACTGCTCGGAAACGATAAGGGATTAATTACGATTAGAATAGCGACGTTGGTTTTCCTTTGAGCATCGACACGGAATCGAGCCACTCTCGCCAGATATCGTCGCCGCGGCGCGCAATTTGTCGCTAAGCTAAGCTCGGCGCCTCTCGAAAATCTGTACACGCGGCTGGCTGGTTTGTCGTTGCCCTTTTCACCGTGGTTGCCATAGGAACGAACGCCGAGAGAAAAGAACTCTCGTGTCTTCTCATCGGGATCCGGCATCCCCCCTGGCGACCGAACAATAGTCGATACGAATTTGCATTACGAGTAGCACCGGCATCGATGAATCTCGATAAACGAGGCGAAAGGATTTCCCGTATTAATTAATCGACGAGCGATATAAATCTCGATTATCCTCGTCCATATTAATTGAATCGCGATCGGCGGGATTTCGCGGTGCGCTCATTCCCGGGAAAGTTAAATGAATTCTTTGTTGCCGGTAATCCGCAGGCTCCCCTGCGCTCGAATAATTCGGCCCCTCTCCGTCGAGCCACCGCCGTCTCTCTTCCTATTACCGCTTTCATATTCGCTCGATTAAATCCGACTGCGATCGTCAAAGGTTTCGCGCTCGTTGTCTCGTTGTTTCCTGTCCGCCAAAGCTCGTTCCCATTGTTTCGAACCGCTTTGACGAAACGTCGTCGCCGCCGCCGCGTTGCCTAACTACCCTTCACGGTTAATTTCGATGCAGCCCATTAAAACGTTCTCGACGACCGAGTCGAATACGTAATATTCAATTTGTTTGCACGTTGCCAATCGTTTAATTGTTAAGAAAAATTGTAACGTTTACTCGTGTTACAGCGAAGCTGGAGCTTGCCTCGAAGGAGGCCTGCAGCGGCACGAGCGTGAACCCCGGTGGACATTTGATGCTGGTGTTGAGTCTGCTGCTGATCGGCACCTTGTTCAGCACCCTGGTTTACCCGGGCGCGAACGGCGTGCCGCACATCTTCGACGTGAGGGGAATCGTCTAGCTTCTGGCACCCCGAACCGTTCCCGATCGACGAGTAGGCCAGAACCCGCGGTCGCGGTCGGTGGAATCGGGCCTCTAAAACGAGTGGAACAAAACAAGTCGATGGTATCGCTGATTTATAGACGAAACAAGAAGCGAAACTAGACATATCAATGGACCGGAGGCTGCTACTCTCGATCGACCAGGGAGAAAATCGCGACGAGGTTGCTCTCCTGCCTCGTTCGTGAGAGAAGAGATCCTCCGATCGGTCGGACAGCATCTAACGGGAATCCGCTGTGAACAGGGGAGACGACGGTAGAAACTGTGCTCTAACGATCCGAGGATTTTTTTTCGAAGGACCGGAGGACGTGTCAACGATAAGTGTCGTTTCTACATTACTTTTTCTTATCCTTTTGTTTGATCTATCTTAACTGCGTGCTCTCGAAAGTGCGATCGACCAAGTCCTCGCGATTCGAGACACGCGCCGATCACGATTGGCGTCGCTGGTGGAATATCGGAACGATACCGAGGAAAGGGAGCAGTCGAAGGTAAATGAAAAACAGGTAGAATTCACGAAATAAACCTGAGCGTCTTAACGCGTCATCGTTTACTGGTTCGCTTGCAACGTGTCTGACCCACAGAGACCGCGACTACTTACTCGCGTGTTCGTGTATTCCACTTTCATCCGCTAGAAACGAATTTACAATTTTCGGCATCGATCGAGGAATCGACGAAGAATGAAAATGACAAAATTGCCATCGTGTGAAACATCATATTGGACGATTAATTGGAAGAAATTCGTTTGTACGCGACACGCGCGCGCGCGCACGCGTAGGAAATCGGTACGTTCCAGTTTTTTATTAGCGCGAGCGTAGAAATATGGGTCACCGCATCGGTGCTTTTATTTTACGAGCGAGAGATCACCAACGACCTGAACGTTATCGCGAGGACGCAGCCGTCCTCTCCCATGACGCGGACTCACAGCGCACATTTGACCCCGGTAGAATAATCCGACGTTGACCGTTGGAAAATTTCATCGAACAAACAGGCATTATTCCTTGCATTCGTTATCCTTTCTGTCCGCCATCCCCGTGACCGACTCATCCTTTTTCACTTTACGTGGCTAATCAAAATCGTTGAATTACTTTGACTTCTGTTCCGAGGCCCAGTGAAAACTGCGACGGATCTGAAAATCGGGTAACGTCTTCCCGCGGATCGCACGAGCTCATTTCGAGAGCGCTCTTAATTTGATCGTTATTGCTGTCCTGCAACTGTCTGCACGGAGGGGCACGGTAATGCGAGCCGCAATTCGATCTATATGCTCTGCGGCCGCCTATATGTACCTACGTGCGCATGTTTGTAATGCGGTACAGCTACTGCAGAGTTAGTTGCATTCGTACGAATCGCGGAGACTTAAACGCCTTTGGACCTAACCGGCAACTTTGATCATTCCCGATGATCGACGGCCACGAACGTATTATCGGCTAATACAATCTTTGTTCACTCGTTTAATTATTAAATGGATATATCAATCTTCGAATGTCGCGATTTACGCATAAACATCGCAATAATGCACAAATGTATTTGTTCGCTTCATCGTTTGTCTGCGAAATACTTGGAGTTATTTTAGAATCCTGCCGCGTCTATCGAAAGTAGTGGAAT
>SHCU01000005.1:846996-918766 GCA_004307685.1 Ceratina australensis
AAAAAAAAAAAAAACAAGAATAAACTTCGTTGTTAAATCAAACGGAAAGGTAACATTTTACATATTATGTATAAACTAATGTAATTTATGTACGTATATATAAATACATATGTATCGACAAGATAAAACCAATGTAATAAAAAAAAAGACACGATCTGAATGAGATTCGTGTAATAAACGTTACGTGTGTCACGCACTCGAATGACTATGATTGAATAAAACCAGTTTCATTCTTCTGTTGTGCGAGATCCCTTTATCTCTTCGTTTGAAATAGGAAGAACGCGTTTTTAGTACCCGCATTATTAAATGCAAACGGCAAATACTTGTCTAATATAAAATAAGGTACAAGATAAGAATGTACGGAGTATCTCCAATTTGAATGTCAGGTATTCGTGAAAATCTCTAGTTAATCACGTATCACCTTGATATCACAAGTAAAGTATATTAGGTACATCGTTTGAAATATCTTTCTAGCGCAACGCGTTTTAGGTTTTAAACGCGCCAGCATGCGCGGCTTTAATTATGAATGTCTTTATCATAGTTTCGCTGAGTTTCGCGAAATTCTCTGTCTGTATTACCGCCGTCATGTGGTTCAGCGCGAATTTGAAGCAACACTCTTCTAATTCCTAGAATGAAATTCACATAAACAGTATTCCTATTTGAATACGCGAACGTGTCGTGCGTTATTTACCTTAGCATCGTATTCGACGGCCATACTATAGAGGAATGCACAGTTTTCAATCGTGATCGCTTTCTTTATCAGTCGTATGCACCGTTTTTTTAGCTGACTTTCGGTAAACGTGTTTGCCAATTCCAAAAGTTCTTGTTCACAAAAAAAGAAGAAAGAATTTTTTAAATCATTTCGTGAAACATTTTAGAAAACATAAATTAAATAGTTACCAAACACATTTTCCGCGGGTAGATCAATCTCGTCAGTATACAAGTACTTCAGAAACGCTTTGTAAACGTCGTACGAAAATTGATACTGATCTATAACACTAGAACGAATGAATGTAACGAAAGTTAGAGTACCGTTGCTGGCTAAAGCAGCACCTACCTCTGATTATCATCGGTCCACTTTTTCTGGAACATCGTTCGGAAGTATTCCGAACGTATCCTTAAAATAACTTTATGTACAAAAATAGACTTCTCTCGTACATTTATGATGAAATCACTTGTAGACTGCAATAAAAAATTATATTTATAGAGATGACGATAGAATATTTTCTTTTATGACATACGTACAGAATCGTTGAATGCTTGTCTAAGGCAGTCAACTAAATTCATTTCCTCTTCTTCGTCATGAAGAATGATCGGTTTATATGTAACTTTAGGTGTCGCGTACAGCGCAAAAGCGTCGTGCAGATATTCCAAAGGAGTCAGAGTTGGAACTAAGATACTTTGCGAGAGACAGGAACCCCATATGTATATTCGATTTCCTTCTACTAGAGCCACGCTGATATTACTATAATGCGTGGTCGCTATATCTATTACCCTACCCATTTCCTCCACTACTAGCTGAAAACGATTCAGTATTATCTCTTTATTTATTTAGCTAACACTGTCGCGTTGTACCTGCATTGGACTGAAAACGTTTATCTTATTCCCAATGCCCAATTGGCCAAAGTTATTTCCACCCCAGACGTACAATTCTCCTTTGTTACTTAAGGCCAGGCCATGTGTACAGCCGCAGGCTATCTTCTCTGGTAACATAAAAAGACTGAATGAATTTTTAATTTTTTTACAAGAATAATAAATGACGATAATACTACCAATTGTAACACCAATAAGACTTGTTACTTTACAGGGATCTCCTTGATTAACATAGTTTCCAATTCCTAATTGACCAACACCGTTGTATCCCCAGCCATAAACTTCTCCATCACTCGTGATCACCATACTTGTTGCCTGACCACAACTGATTGAGACTACTTTTTTGTTAGTCAATGCAGAGTTCACCTTCTTAGGAGTATTCAAATTTACTCCTATGTTACTACCTACTTGCCCAAAGTTGTTTCCACCCCATGCGTATACCTAAACGAAATATATGCAATCCTAAGTTGCTATTGATAAAAGATATTACTCGATTCGAACTTAACATTCATACCTCTCCATCGCTTGTTAATGCAAGAGAATGATAACTTCCACAAGCAATGTCAACAACAACTTTATTACTTAAATTCATTCTTATTGGTACTGGAAGTAAGCCCTGATTAGTAGAACAATTTCCTAGTTCAGAGAAATTATTGTGTCCCCACGAATATACCTTTGATGCAAATGTAATGTTACTATTCGATACAAGATTGATGGACACATAAATAGACTTCAAATACCTCTCCTTGCTGTGTCAGAGCTAAAACATGTGGTCCTCTACCATAAGCAATGGTTTTTATATCCTTATCACATAATGCTTCTACTTTCTTTGGCTGAAGAGTACTCTTAGTATCGCCAATTCCAAGGCACCCATGATCATTACTTCCTATCGCATATACCATTTTATCTTTCGTTACAATTAAAGCTTCACCACCTAAGGTACCTACACATAAAGCAAACATTCTTTTAGTAAAACATAGCACTTACTCTGACTGTAGGTAGTGTTCACGTAAACTATTACCATACACAATTGTCATATGAATTTTTGAAAGGAAAGCTGGATCCAAGAAAGTGAAAATTGGCCAGTTCTTTAAATCCCAACGATACATCTTTAAATTCGTTTCGAACTTCGAACGAAGGAACGAACAGATACACTTGTAATTTCTTCAGCTCTTTTTATCGATCAAATACGACATGTTCTCTCTTAAATCTCGTGATATCAATTATTATGTTAGAAGATAAATATACGACACAGCCATGAGATTCAACATTCGCATACACGAACTGTTGCAAAACTTGATTATTTTGTTCTAGAGCAGACTAAACTCGCTGTCAAACCGAACGTTGTCAACATCTTCATTTCTCGCTTCATTATCGACAAAACTTTCTTGCTTCATTTCAATGTTCCTAGATGGAAATAGTAGACTTATTACCCAGCGCGAGAGATGAAATTTGAACTCGATTAAAAGCGTAAGCAGAATCTAAATCTCATTATCAGATTAACTCATCAATGTTTAATTTGTTATAATTGTTTTCAATTATACTCGATCTTTAGTTCAGGGTCAAGAATTAAAATAAGGTACTACGTAGAACATTAATAGTGGAGAAGGTAAAAAAAAATGTATGCAACAGGATAAAAGAATAATCTACAAAGTTTATTGTTCGCAACATTATAAACAGAAATTGTAACTTAATTTTGGCACGGAGTGAAATATTGATTTATCACGCATTGCATTACAGAAAATATTTCACACGCATACATACGAGTAATTAAAGATACGCAAAATCGAATAAATGCTTAATGACAGGAATGATGCGATTCATACACAAAGACTATATTCTTCAATGAATTCAAGAAATTTGTGCAATATTTAACAGACTCCTTGAATATATAGAAACTATTGAGGTATATCACGCAGTATGCAGGAACAGAGTTATTATAACATGAACGATTTCGTATTATTATCCAGGTACAATTTAATTCGCTTTAGGCTATGATAAAAAAATATTTTCTCGACATCATATCTACTTTTTACATGGGCTTAATAAGATTAAGATCTTTAGAAGATATTAATATTTGAATAAAATCTACTTAATTGTATAAACGTAACCATTACGTCTTAAAAGCTCCCGCTTGAGCAGCTTTAATTATGAAAGTTTTTAAAGTGCTTTTATCTAGTATGGCAAAACTTGGTGTTTGTATCACCTCGGTCATGTGATTTAACGCAAATTTAAAGCAGTACTCTTCTAACTCCTAGAGAAAAAGAATGGCAATGCGTGTGAAAAACATACAGCAAGTACACATCACGTACTTACCTTAGCATTGTATTCAATAGACGTACTATACAAAAACGCTACATTTGCAACTGTAATCCCTCTTTTTATCATCTGTATACACCGCCTTTTTAATTGACTCTCAGAGTAGGCGTTAGCTAGGTCTAAAAGTTCTATCAAGAAAATAATAGTTATTCGTGAAAGATATTGTTTAACGTCAGAATTATGCATATTATACCTAGTGCACTTTCTGGAGGCAGGTCAACTTCGTTAGTGTATAAATATTTTAAAAAACTTCTGTATACATCATAAGAAAATTGCTCGTGCTCTATAACGCTGGAAGAAACATTAAAATTTTGTTAATTGTACGATACGATCAATTGTACGATTACGATACTTCGGAAAAACATACCTCTGACTGTTTTCTGACCAGTGCTCTTGGAACATAGTCCTAAAATAATGACACCGTATTTTCAATACGGCTTTGTGTACGTGAATCGGTTGTCCCTGTACTCGAATAATGAGATCACTAGTGGTCTGCAAATTGCATAGCAAGAAGTCGTTCAAACAAATAAATAACTATTTAACATCTTCCAAAAACAACATACTGGATCGTCGAAAGCCTTCTTCATGCTTTCCGCTATATTTGTTTCTTCTTCATCATTGAGAATTAATGGTTGGTGCATGACGCTTGGAGACGCATAACATGCGAAAGCATCATGTAGACATTTTAGAGGAGTAATAGTTGGGACTTTGATACTCTGTCCTAGGCACTGACCCCACATAAATACCTGATTAGCTTTACCCAGCGCTACGCTTATATTACTATAATGCGATGCAGCTACGTCCAGCACTCTCCCCATTTCTGGCACTTCTAGCTATGGAAATATTCATTAATTTCGAATAAACAAAAATCTATGATTGTAAACATTTACCTTTCTTGGAACCCAGACATTTGACTCTGAATTAAGGCCTAGTTGTCCGTAACTGTTGGCACCCCAAACATAAAGAACACCCTCGTCACTCAATGCCAGTGTATGCATGTATCCGCAAACTACTTTCTCTGCAAAATAAATTTGGTACAATTAACAGTTGATGTTTTAGTTAAGTTCTGGTTTTTAACGTGATTTCCACGTTACCTATCACTACTCCAAAGAGAGCAGAGATTTTGCATGGATGAGCCTGATTAGCATGATTCCCAATGCCTAATTGACCAACACCGTTATGGCCCCAACTATAAACCTCTCCATTATCTGTGACTACTACGCTGGATGAATCTCCACAACTAATGTGAGCAACTTTCTTATTATTCAAACTCACCTTCTTAGGTGTATTTTGAATTGTACTTATACCACTGGCCGATTGACCAGATGAGTTTTGCCCCCATGCATATACCTTAAAGAAATACAACGTTTTCCAGATACTATTAAGAGAAATTTAACACTATGGGTTATATGCATACTTCTCCGTCATCTGTTAATGCCAAAGAATGATAACTTCCACATGCTACATCTACAACTATTTTTCCAGCTAAATTTGATGATACCAAACTAGGAACATAGCTTTGAGAGCCAGGCCCACTTCCTAATTCACTGTAACCATTGTGTCCCCATGAATATACCTAGTACACAAACGTAATAATATAACGTGTGTGTATCATTAATGCATGTTTTAAGTACCTCTCCCTTCTCAGTCAGAGCCAAAACGTGGGGACCTTTGCCACAAGCAAAAGTTTTTATTTCTTTATCACACAATGCATCGACTTTCTTAGGAGAAAGAGTACTATGAGTATCGCCAATTCCAAGACAACCGCAGGTGTTACTTCCTAGCCCGTACACCATTCTGTCCTTTGTTATAATCAAAGCTTCATTGCCTAAATTACCTATATAATAATGTTAACTTTCGTATCCATTATTAGAGTTAAAAGTGATTCAAATAAATAAGGTGGATATTACCAAACACGATAACCATATGAATCGTTGAGACGAATTTTGCTTCTAACAAATTAAAAATTGGCCAATTTCTCAAATCAGACGGCATCATTTCTCTTATATATATACTACCGAGCAAATAACTTTCAAAATAAGCACGAAGTGACAGCCACAGCTGATCGCAGAACAGTAAATATGAAATTCAAAGTTTAGAATGCAAGCAATTTTGTGCAACGGAAACTGAACTATCGATCGCGCAAAATAGTAGCAGTTCTGGTATGCCCTCTGCGATGTAAGCCCGTGGAATTATGATCAATCTCTTAGCTGATAAGGTTGGCACGGTTCCTTATCCATGTTCGAAGGGTCGCCTGAACGGAGGCGCCGCGTTCTCCGTGAAAGGACCGAACCCAGACGATCCGAGGCGAGTCGATTTTGTGTACGTACACCGTACAATCGTTTTGCACGGCGTACGGCATTCTCAGGCTCAGTCGTGCTCGAACCACCGAGCACACAGCGTTGTTCGAGTATATTTGAAACTGAGTACTCGTTGTTAATCTTCGTGTACGAGCGTTGTTTTCTCGACGATTTTCGCGGCGATTTTCACCGCGTACCACGTACATTGGATTGCCAGAAATGTAGGCGTTGCTAGCCTGGCTCTATTGAACGTGTTGTGGATTCGTGGAAAGCCGTCAGGATGATGCAGGAGATCACAGACCAATCTTCCAAGACGGTGCTCCTGAACACGTTCGTGGTGAAAAAGAAACGGTGCAGAGTCTACTTTCATCGAGGCACGCTCATCTGGGAAACTGAGAAGCCGCCGTATAGTGAGTGCATTTACTTCCGATATAAAAAGAAATATTCAATTTATCAACACATACCCCGCACCCATACCCATACACATATTGTTAATCGACTATTAATTCGGAATTAACACCGTGCTAAGTAGACTGCGAATTTTCATGCGTTTATGAAAAGAATAATCGACACTCTATCCGTGTAATCAATCTATCTAATCCATTACCATTTTATACTTGCTGGAGCATCGACACTAAACTCCTTAATTTAAAGAGTTCTACGATTCTAAAAGAGCTTGTTAAAAGTACACACAACATATTTTGCATTCCAAGAACATATAACTATCGATATCAACGTTGTCATAGAAAGCATAGAAGTAATGACTTGCCATCTTATTCTTTGTGAATCGGGAAAGAACGCTAGAACCTCGTTGGTTCCGCTTTAAGGCTGCGTTGTTGTTCCTTCAGTTGCACTGTGTGAAGTGAACGAGACTTGGGGACAAGGTCCCATGGTTCGCCAGGGCGTGTGTAAAAGATTCAGATAACTATCGCCTTATCTGACCTTTCTGCGGTGAATTCGCAAAAAATCTACGTACTTATATCAAGTTCCGTATCAGTGGGTGGGTAGCGAGATACGAATTATTATGATAGGATACAGCTCGAGAAAATGTTTGACGTTTCATAAATGCATATTGCACATTCCTTCGTTCCGTGAAATTGAAGTTATTAAAAACCTCACGTTCTCTGATTATCCTGTTAACGTCAGAGAAATATTTTTAATCATTGACGTCTTATTAATGTATGCGAAATCACACGATCTGTTTCCCCGAGTTCTTTTTTTGCTACGACGCTATCACGGTCTTAACGATGCAAAGGTGATAAAGAAAAACTTATATTACTATACTTACTATATTATTTCTATTATATATATTATTTATTTTTATATATATTATTTCTATTCTCTATATTTTCTCACACGGATGGAATTGACGTTGTTCTCGAGGTAACTGCAACGTGTCCTTTTCCTATGGCTTCGCGTTTACAGAATTATATATTTAGAATGGTTCTCAAGCCTTCTGGGCTCAATTTAGGGCGAGTTGAAATTTGATCTGGAATAAATGAAAATCCCTTTTCGTACTCGCTCCTCGTCATCCAGATACAAATTTCCCTCCCGAAATTAGTACGTATGCTCTTTATAAAAAGTTTGCGTGGCTTACGAGCAGCTGTTTACAAACGTGTAGCCATCGTAAGTAGAAATGTCCCATCCTGGACAGACGAACGATAAGAGAAACGTGTGAGTCGAGTACAATCGTACTCTATGTATATCGTCGTACAGCTGATCGCGCTCGTGTATGTGACGTGAACACAGGCGGAATATCGATAAGTTGTAAGCGATGAAACACGCTCGCATCGAACCCGTATCCTTGACGTACAGTTCGCGAACGGTTCCGTTTCCTTCTGTCCACGCCGACATTGAATATTAAAGTAAATTCGGGTTCTTTTGTACGCCTCTTAAAACTATCCTTGACTCGCCTGTATTATTCCGGGTTACTGGCGATGTTGCTTTTTACAAAATACCGTGTGCTATTGACTCGACTTGTTAACGTCGAATTATGTGTCGACCGCATTATCATCTCCGATTACTACTTCGATTGAATCGAACCGGTTTCAGCTATCAGCATTTTCGCTTTTCTTAAGTCTACTTAAAATAACGAGATGTCGACGAAGCATCCGCGGTAAAATCCTAAGCTGGAGTTAGATCGTCGCGTGAGCTGTCGTTAATTGAATTTCAATTACTTTAACACATGCATACGCACATGCTGTCTGTCCTTACTATTTCAAATAATATTACGTAATCCAAAATAAACATCATTTCCTCCTTGTTCCAAGTACATTTCCGCGTTAGTGATAAATTCTGTGAATCATAGGATTATTGTAAATCAGAGATCGAAGGCGGTTAGTTAAATTATCTGAAAAGAAGGAACAGTCTTCGGACGGGTAATTCTGTGAATCTCGAGAGAAATGTACCAGATGGAAAATATGCTGTGAATATGCGACAGTGAAATTTCGAAGTTGATACGCTGCATATTCTGCATAAATCAACGATGCGTGCATAGACGGTTTAGCGTAATTTATGCGGGTGTGCTGCTTGCGCAATGCCTCTTGGGATGCTCGAGGCATTTTTCGCCAGCAAAAAATTGCTCTCCTCTGAAGACGTTCCAATGAGCGTCGACGTTGCTTCCCTTTTCCATGGGAAGGGTACGACGAGGCTTTTGGCACTCGCCTCGTTCATTTCGCTGACACGGTCGGGTATTCAATTTCTATCGCCATCCGTTCACTTTGCAACCTCCACACCTTTTTCCTACTCTTCCAATTATCCGCATCTTCTTTTTTTTTCTAGCCCGCATACAAGATTCCATTCCTCGCGACATTTTATTCGAGGAAACTGAAGGTTTATTCAGTTTCTTATTTGCACGCGTAAAAGATCAGCGATACAGATGAAAGCGGATGAAAGTGACGTTTGCACTCGGCTGAAGAGGATGGTAAAAAGGTCAAACGCTAGGAACACGGACAGGGTCGATTAGATGTTATCTCCCAGAGAATCGGCACGGTTCTAAGCGAGCCAACTCCAAGGAGCCGGCTGATTAATCGTGCAACTTCCGACTTGCGTACATACTGTATAGCTTGTCCGCTGATATTAACTTGGAAATCGTCGCCCTGCCAATTTCCTAATCTAAGTTGCGGTCTATCAATGTAAAACTGAATAATTTAAATTTCTTTTGGTGTTTTTATACTCTGCGAGTTCTACGCGACATGAAAATCCGCGATAATAGGATTGTAACCGGAGAATTATTTGAAATAATGATTCTTACTTGCAATTCAAATCGCTGAAGAAGTTTTCGTTGGGATGCTATAAAAAAGTATAATAAGGACGGTATATTAATTTTCATCTTTGTCACGTCTTTTCCCTTTATCGCGATCGGTTACGTAAACCGAACCGACCGGAGTTGCAACGGTGCAGGTAGCCTGTGTTTATTGCGAAACTCTTTAATTAAGAGGTCGCACCGTGGGTTTTACGTCTCTCCGCTTTTTTCTCCTCTTGTCTCAGTCACGGAACTGACGTAATAACGCGTTTAAAACGCTGAAATGTCGTTTATTCCTCGCCATTTCGCTGTCGTCTCGCGATTACGCGCGGAAAGACCTTGGTTCGCTTTAGAAAGTGGATCAATTATCGCGTGCAAGAAACGTGGATTTTCTTTCGCTCGAGTGTACCCAAAAACACGTCGCGAAGCTGTATGTAAAACAGTTCGAAAAAAGAAGATATTTTATGGTCGGCTTCGAAAGTTCAATTGATTCGGATAAAAAAAAAACTTGAACTTTGAGAAGTGAAAAAATTATGTTTATACGGTGAATCTTTCTTAATTAAGCGCAACATGTCAAAGCCACTTGAATCAGCAATGCAGATCCTTGTTTTGCATGTAACGAGTAATTAACATCTTGCGTGTGGTAATAATTCAAGCATAATACAGGTACATATGGTAATCATCTATCTTAATATTATAGATTTTTCTTGTCACTGCCGAAGCAAAAAGCGGTCAAGTATAGCAGGAAAATTTTCTGTCTTTAATTGCACATGAACTATAATGAATTTCTATCATTTGAATGCGCGAATAAATTCCGGCTAAACGAAAGAAGAAAACATTTAAATTAGTAGGAAGTAAAAAATATTCGCATGACGTAGTCTGAAGGATATTAAACGGGTGAGGATCGAAGGTGAGCCAGTTGACGAAAATCAAGCGACCTTCCGTGGCTCAGGCTGGGAAGATCAGTGTGAACGACCCCGACAAGACGCCTAAATTTACCTGAAAAAAATTCAGTCTGCAGTCGGCGGCTGTGACTGGGAAGAATTACGGATTCCTTCGACGAATGCAATGAAGGTCCGATCTGACCGCGGACAAACATGCTTTCAATATAAAATATCTTAATACTGAAAATAGAGAGTGATCAAGTACACTGGTTTTTAAGGTGTAAGGAGTATGATTGTCTGGCTGGCAATAAACTGAAAATGAAACAAAGTAATAAAGGAAGTAAAGAGGAGAAAGAAATCTAATCTTACTATAAATATAAAATTAAACTACATTTCTAACGAACGGGTGGCACAACAAAGCCGCCACAGGTGCAACGATTTCTCAAATATAAACTTTCTATTTTGTACAATAATGTCTGACGAAATTTAGAGTTCACTGTCCATAATGAAGTACCTCTATTTCTATCTTCTGCAAACATTCCTTCCTTTTCAACAACCCGGGAAACTATCAAGCTTCAGACCCAAGCCATAACTTCAAGGCAAAGGGTCTGATTTATGACACTTTCAAGTGTTTCGCACGTTGTCGTAGCTGGTATTCCGTTTCGTCTTCTTACAAGAATTTCCTCCATCATTCTACCTATTCCCGTCGAGACGCGGTACTTCACATCCCCCTACGAATTGCAAATGCAAAGACGGTTGACGGTTCGTCAAGCGATTATTATAAGCCTTCGTCGGCAGGTCAGATTCTTCCATTCTCTTAAATGCTGTTTCCCTGAGAAAGCGAGGGTAATTTCTGACGTGTCGACCTTCGCGTGGAAAGCCCTTCAGCGCGTGGAACAAAAGGTTCGATACGTGCAAGCGCATGCATACACAGGTTTCTAGGTCACAGTCGCAGCCTCCGCGGCTCGTAACGGCTAACTAGACCGCGAGGCTCGAGCGAATCGCGTAGGCGGGATTGCAGATGCTCCGAATATTGGGAAATGGGATTCATTTTTAAATAAAAAATCGGTATATCTGTACTACATGGGTTTCATTCGAGCGACTAGGAAGAATGTTTGTTTGCGAAGATCGAACACGAATTGATTGAATGCTATCTTAAAGTGTATGGGAAATCTGACACCTACTTCTCAAAGATAAAAAGAATGGTCTATGGTCTGCCACATGTTTCTGTCGCTGCTCCTTTGTACGCGAGTACGGCCAGAGGCCCATAGACAATGACGTCAGGGTAAAAACTCTCTCTTATTATTAGAGATCCAGCGTCCTTCATTTGTTGATTTATTTTTACCCTCTTCATTTAAGAATAAACCGACACTGAATTATTTACGACTTTAGCATTTCGTGTGTATATTGACACGCGCGGCTGAATCGTTGATAAGAGCCGATCATCCAGCAGTTTGAAGAGTGCAAGCTGCACGAACGAGGTCTCTCTTCCAAAGAGTCTTTGCTCGATGCTTAACGATATTATTATTGGGCGTACTGCTTATCATTTGGACCGATCGGTTGGTTTAATGTATGCACACTTAACGATAGAAGTAATAAACCAGTCATTTAATAAGCAGGCGAAATGATCCCATTATTTCTTCGATGGAAAATGGAAATCGGATACATTGAAAACGGATGAGATTAGTCGAACGAGTTTTTCTTAGTCTGCGAATGAATGCGAACCAGTCTAGCCGGGAAAGTGGAACGAATCGATGCGACTGCACTCGCGAGAGGAAGACTTGACGATACTCTCGCTAGATTCTACGACGAACCACGTGCGTCATATTTTTAGCGCGGATTTCGTCTGTTCGTGTATTTACAAAATTCACCTATTTTTATACGGCGAGGAGGATCGGATCGTCGAAACTATATTTCACAAATACACATATCCTTAATTCTAGAGCAATTCTATTTTGTACGGAATGTCAGGTTCGACGAACTACTTACTTGGCTCGCCCGAAAGTGCTGTAAATACTATAATTATATCTCCGGCTTATGAAAAGCTATGCTACCAGTTATTTTTATCAACGAGTGACAACAGACCGCGACACGATAATTAAAAATGTGATGCTTTTAACGAATACCCGTGTACGATCAAATTAATCAACAGGTTAGTTAACGTCAGAAGACACGTGAATTGTCAAGGAAACTTTATTATATAATGTGTAGAATATCTCTGTGTCATCTCGTTTAGAGTTATTGCCGAAGTTTTCCCGGATAGCTTCAGACACGGTAACTCCGGGCGCACATTTTTTATCCTTAAAAGGCGTTTCGCGCGCTGGCTCTAAACTGTTCGTTCCTTGTTTGATTCGCTGTTTGCTGTACAAATAGGCAAAAGAGAAAGAGCAATTACAAGCGGGAAAGGGACCGATTCGGATGACACGGTGCGAGTTCGAGGAAACAAATCGTGCGCCAGCGTGATTGTTACGTCGGTCACGTGTGCGCTGTGTACGTACAGAACCGTGACACGCGAACTGGAACAGTTGTTCGAATGGAATTGCCGATTTCTGGGATGTATTATGCCTGTTTTACGGCAGAAAGAAAGCGGAGGTGTCGACACTTTTTTGTTTGACATCGTCCCCCACTCTACTGGTAATTGTTCTATTTTCTGTTATATTACATAACACATTGTGCATCCCAAAAATGCGAAGGTCCGTGAAGTTTCTATTTCAGAATCCAAGGATCACGGGAGGGTGAAGTAAAACGAGGAGCGATCATTGAACGAATTTTTATCGCCTGTAATGAAATATAAGTAGCAGTTGTCGTTGCATCCAATCGATTTCGGCTTAGGAGGAGTATGAAAACTCTGCTAAGCGAGTGCGAGGCCTGGACTACGGTGTTATCAATTGCGTAATTCCGTTATCTATTAGTTACAAGTATATCACCACGCTATTATGACTGGCATACTGCATGGAATATTGTTCCCAGTGACCGATACTCTCGTGTGAATCGGAAAAAAGTTATTTTAATTCATGTTTATCGACGGACGACAGCTCTAGCACTGTAAAAACTATTTTGGTTAGATGAGAATTTCAAGCTAAAAATTCGTACTTGCGAGCAATTCATCAAACTTACGTGGGGGCTTCTTATCAGGATTTTTCCGGACACGATGCGGTAACGGTACGAACCCATTAATTCCCCTGCGTCTCTCGTTTAGATATCGTCGCCGATTATCTTCCAGTTATCTGCTCGTACAGTATTTTCCTCAAAATCCCCTTTATCCAGTAAACAAGCTCCCAAATTTGCTTATCGTGCAAACAAGCTCTCAAACTTAATTATTTGGAAACGCTGAATAATTGATAAAGCAGAATCTACTTAATCTGAAATAAAACCTGTATTCACTTGTTAAGTCCTCATTATTAAATATTTTAGATTTCTATCTCGGTAAATTCTCGAATTCAACTGTT
Source organism: Ceratina australensis (assembly GCA_004307685.1). Classification (NCBI taxonomy): domain Eukaryota; kingdom Metazoa; phylum Arthropoda; class Insecta; order Hymenoptera; family Apidae; genus Ceratina; species Ceratina australensis. The sequence goes on from SHCU01000005.1 coordinate 860,786, forward strand.
CCATTTAAATCGTTATCGCGGAACAGTATTCTACACGACAGCGATGATCGATTTTGAGAATATTTGGCGGACGGATAAATACGGTGCACCGCGACGGCTCAATTATGCAAAACGTATCGGATTCGAACGGCTCGCCTTTGTTCTGGTCACCCTGTTGCAATATTAAGTGACCGGCTATTAGAAAACGGTAAATCGAGCCTCCCTTTTGTCTCTTCTAATGCGCGCACACCCGTTCCATACTTGTTTTTCTCCAGATCTATTATTCAATTGTCCGACAAGTGGCACGGACATGCATAGGCGCGAGTCCTGGACTTCTATTCCTGGTATGACTTTGATGCCTCTGCCATAAATAGATCACAAAATGAATGATTCAAGCATAGAAGTTATGCCTCTCTAACGAATCCAAAAATAAGGAAAAACTACCGTTTCGTTTAACATCTCCTGCAAAGCTTTATTTGGTGTTGCAGCGAGATGGACACTGCCTATGTCGGACGTGCTCGCGGTGCGTTATGGGGACGATTGGATACCCGGGGTTAACGTTAAGGAGAAACAGCCGGCCACGTCGCCAACGTCGCCGACGGTCTGTCCGACGAATTTCATTCTCCATTACGCCGTACGCGGTCCGAAGAATAAATGGAGTCATCACAGTGTGACGATGAGCCACACGGACCCCAGACAGGTCGCGTCCTGGGTAAAAACCATCAGGAATTATCTCATGGGTGAGTTCCGCCTTCCTCAATGTCTTTCTCGACGAGCCTTCCCAATAATCTATCTGTAATCTTGTAACATCAGTTGCACAATTTCGCAGTTTCATTCCGGTCCAAAATGCAATGCAGTAGATATAACTTCGAATTCGTAGATACGCGTAATGACATATCACAAACGTTTTTTTTTTAGCAATGTGTTGAACTGGAGTTTATAATTGAATTTTAGAACGAACTTCCTCTCGTCGGTTTTATTGGCACAGCTCGAAATACCCAGGAAGTAACACACTCCAACATCATACCGTTGAAGTGCGCGCAATCTGAAGTGGCCTCCCTGTTATCGCTCGCGACTGGGATAAAAGTAGTAATCCGCGACAGTTTCCCGGCTTCGCTGACAGCTCAATTTCACATCCCTTTAGATGTAAAGTAGTCTCGAATACCGACGGTTCATCGGCGCACGGTCAATATTGTAAACTAGAGGAAAAGCGTGGAGGTGAAAGTTGACTCGCGAAACTTGGCGCGGCTCACGTTATCCGTTTCCTTTCTATTCGCGTCTAGGGAATAGCTACCGCTTTAATAATTGAACGGATATTGATCGCTCGCTTCTAAAGCATAAACGAACTATCCAGTCGATCGAGTATCTAATTAATCAGCTAGTCTCGATTTCATTTTGCGAAGTGACTGATCTATCATTTTCCTCATTAGAATAACCGTATTGTATAACGTCTGATAATTAATCGTCACAGTAGCTAGAATCGTTTTTAATATTGTTCAGCTATAATTGTTTGCACCGTTCAACGGCGACTGACTATTGTAAATGGTATTGCGTTTCCCCGTGAACTGGTAGAAAGGATTAAACACGTTGAAACTGGGTCGTCGGTTACGGATCAAGGCTGCGTAATTAAGATACGAACACGTTTCACGTAATGTAATAAACTCGAGAAACTGCTGGGCGGAGGGCAAATTAGTATCGAACACCATAATCGTTTTGATTAGCTAAAAAGCAGTCATCGATACGCGTCGGCCATCCATCCGTCAATCGAATAATATCCCTAACGCTTGGCAAACGAATATATCGAGCGTGGTAATCAATCAGAACCGATACTGCCTGCGTCGAATCGCGTTCTCCCCTTCAAGTGGAAAAAACAACGGGGATGGTTTCTTTGTCGCGCGTGAAACGCGATCCCTTTCTCGGTTACTTCGCGTTAGGACAAACCAGTATTGATCTGAGTTCCTTCCTGCCTCGCCACGTTCCCTACTCGCAAAAATATCCTTCAGCGAATCAAATCCAAATGATCATCTAAATAACTCTCTAGCAAAAAATAATAGAACCCCGGTAGTTAAGGACACGATAATTCACTGTATAATAAGTAGAGTTACTCTTACTATTCAAGGGTTGCAAACGTTTGATCCTCAGGGCTCTCCCATCGCCCCAGGAAGATTCTCCTGTTCGTTAACCCCTTCGGAGGAAAAAAGAAGGGATTGAAAATCTGGGAGAAGGACGTTCAGCCTTTGATGACCATCGCTGGCATCGAGACAAAGATGTTGATCACAGAAAGAATTGGCCATGCCCGTGATATACTTATGAGCGCCGATCTAAGCGACTTCCATGTACGTCTCGTTAAAAATGAATGAGTTATTAGGTGACGTATTGATTCCGTCTAAATTCGTTTGAAATCTTTTTGATGTCTTTTTCCCAGGCGGTAGTGTGTATCGGTGGGGATGGTACCCTCGCCGAAGTGATAAACGGGCTGGTATTAAGAACCTCGAGAGATAGACAGATCGATCCGAACGATCCGAACGCGATTCTGCCGAGCCCTCGACTTCCGATTGGGGTGATTCCCAGCGGAAGCACGGACACGGTGGCGTACAGCCTCCACGGGACGACGGACGTACAAACAGCAGCGATACATATCATATTCGGCGACAGCACCGGCCTCGATATTTCAGCCGTTCACAGCGATCAAACTTTACTAAGGCTGTACGCCAGCATGCTGAGTTACGGCTACTTGGGCGACGTGGTAAGGGACAGCGAGAAGTTTCGATGGATGGGACCTCAGAGATACGACTACTCGGGTGAGGAAAGAATTTACTTTTCCCATCGGCGCGAAACTTCTGTCTGGGAGTCAGTTTTCAAATCCGGAACTGAATCTGATTTATTGCTGAATATCTACTTCCGTTATAGGTTTCAAGAAAATAATCGCGAATAAGGGGTACGAAGGAGAGATACATCTACTTTCGGACCCTTGTCACCCAGCGACCAGCACGCGTTGCACAAAAAATTGTAGTAGATGCTTGCAGCATATGCACAACAGCATTCCAGATAAGGAAATATCCAGTAGGTTGATAAATTCATTTGGAAGTTCAATTTCGTTCGATGTTGTTTAAACGCTTTAAAACGTGCATCAGGATGGATGACCGTCAGAGGGAAATTCTTTATGGTGAACAGTGCGAACCTCGCCTGCGGTTGTTCGAGGAGTCCCATGGGATTTAGCCCGCACTGTCACGTGGGAGATGGTTGCGTAGACGTAATTCTAGTTCGGCATACTTCGCTTTTCAATAACATCAGAATGCTATTAAGATTGTCCAGTAAACAGAAAACTTTGGTGAGTGATACGACTTGTCAGATAAATTTCAAAATTAACAATGGAATTAAAATAATAATATCACGAACGTGAGGTCATAAGAGAAGAGAAGCGAAGCGTTTTCTTGTCGACTGATCTCGAATGTTTTCATTGCACAGTACGATTTGCCGTTCGTCGAGGTGTACAGAGCAAGGGAGTTCACGTTCCGGGCATTGCCTACCTTGCATATGCAATCGAACAACGAGATTAACAACCGGTATCTGAACTCGAGCCTCAGCGTGTGGAATTGCGATGGCGAAGTGATCGATAGCTCCAACGTGAAAATCAGGTAAACACTCTGTTTGAGTGTTATTTACATATGTTTTGATTCGCGTTTCAAACATCAAATGTTCTACACATCATGCTCATTAATTTGCATTTCGCGTGAAAGAAGATTTCTGTGAACGTACATTGGAGTGGAAATACGTAATCGATGCATAATTTGTTAACAGAGTACACTGCCAACTAGTGAATGTATTCACGAGACGAGCCCAGGAACCAGTCCACGAGCGTACCTGTCTGTGTTAGTGGCAAGTGCACACAGTCGATCGACGTCTTACTTGAGTTAAAAAGAAAACGATCGCGTGTGTCCCAAGGACCGCGATGCAGTTTAAACCGCACAGTTCCTTCGACTTGCCCTAATTAAAATCGTTGCCGCAGCATCGTCAAACGCGGAACCTTGATACGATTCGAACTAAGATTTCAAACGATTCGCTACAATATCTTGAAGATCGCGTCTTAATTGAAATATTATTTAAACTGAAGATTGATTTTTGTAAGGTTGATAACGTTTAATAAGATTTAAATGCTTCTGAAGCTCCGTAATGCAATTTACAAGATATTTGCACTCAAACGGTTAACTACGAACGAGACTAATCTACTTATCGGGACTGTTTCCTTATCTATCTTGTATCTCCTAAAGTCGAGATCCAAGACTACCAAGAATTACGTCAATGTCCACGAAGACGTCAGAGGAGACAGGATCTTATATTACGATCGACCTATTCTCTTTATTTGTCTTGGATCATAACGTTTAACATTCCACCGTGGACACTCATGGCTCAGCTGACAAATTGTACTTAACGAATTTTTTATGGTAACAATTATCGGGTTTTTCCGATACTGATGTACTGGTTCGCCTCTTTTAGTATTTAAAGTTAGGCGAGAAGCATGATGATTGTAGGTTCAGTATGTGAATGGTTTCTTCCTTGTACGATATTTCCGAGGATTATATGATTAGAATGATTAAGTTTTTATTCGATAGCGTTCGATAGGAAGCGCGCAGTACGAGAATCGTCCGTAAAAATCGAATATCTATATTTTTAATCTGACATGGGCGACTCGAAGTGATTAGAATTAGTGTTTAATAAGAATTGAAAATTCGGAAGGAGAAAAATTGTGATGAGATGTTGTATGGCCCGCATGGTTTGTTGATTCTAAAAGAAACAACAAATGTATTTTCGAGAAACCGGTTCGTAACTATTAGAGCTTAGGCTTAGAATACTTCAGAGAAGAATCGTGCGGCATTTACTTTAAAAGTTATTCGAACTATTTATGTACGTAACTGCAGACCAGCTTTTTTTCAATTCCTTTTTCTTTCTTAGTCTGATCAGCTTGCAGACTGCAGTGAGAGAAACGTTGTTTGATTCTAAATGAAAAGAAAGTTCAGAAATTGTTCGAAACAAGTCTTTCCAGTCAGATTGCATACGAAAACGAGGGGTAACTTTCACTTGAACTTTTCTAGTCTGTTGCGTTCGCATCAATGAAATACACGTGCTGCTCCGTCCTTAATTTCCGTGTCCTGTCGCCCTTTTATATTTTGCAAAGGGCCGAAGTGTCCCTCGTTTTCTCGGTCGTAAATTAGTAGAAAATGGGAGTAGAACATTTTCTCGAGAGTCAATAATTTTCAAATACAACAAGAGTGCGCAAGAGAATTTCAATTTACTTTGTGACTTCGCCGTTTGTATTCTTCTTTCTGTGATAATACAGTTTCTATGTTTCTTATTTGATACTGTTGATCTAATGCTTCGTGCATTTATGACAGTTGTATTATAATTTCCTTCTACTATTTCGTTCAAAATGCATTTTTCCCTTGAAATGAGTACTTATCTATTTCCTTTCGTAACCCAACCAATGACACTCGGATGTACTATTTCGTTAATGACGAAGTATTCTCTTTTCTATTATATTTTTTATTTTATAATCATTTTGATAGCGAACTTTTTTTACAGAAGATTTTTCGCATTCGTAAGATAGCATTTATTTTAGAAAATGTAGACGGCGATGGATCACAAAGTATTAACGACCGATATCCAAAAGAGAATTTAGCGATTAGAAACAAATTATTTTGTAGACGCGTATGTTCAGGTTGTACAAATATTCAAACACACATACACATATATGTATAAGTATATAAATCCATATGTATATATCTATATTTTAATTACGAGGTATTTATATACATAGAGCGGAAAATAAGAAGCGATGCGTCGCTTCCAGTATGGCTGTAACCGATTTCTTTCGATTCATTTCAAAATGGTGCACCGAAAATTAAAAATGATTGAGTACATATATATTACTAATAAATTGTACTTCACTTTTTCGTATAAATTTTCTTTCTCTAAAATCCGTCCATACTTTCCTTTGAGCGCTTCAACTATAGTTGATGCCTCCGTTCTGCCAAACACACACATTTTTTTCTACATTGTTTCCGATTCAAGTCTTTAATAAGATTGGGAAAAGCGAGTATCATATGGGTTCATAATTGATTTCAAAATACCAAGAAACATCTTCAACCATTAATTGTAAGTAACATTAATTATAAGTTTTAGCTTTAGTTCTAAGTACAAATTTTATACTTCTGTGAAACTACGTATTACTGCTCTTGTATACTAAATTAAACAATAAATATATTGTTGAAAATGAATTAACTTTATCCATCAGAAATTCCCTTCCTCTGCTATCTTCGAACAAACCTAAGGCATTATTGAATTATTACTTTATTACTTCAGGACGTTGAAACCTCCGGAGAATATTCCACAAACATACATCAAACAATTCCGCGAATTTTACCATTATCATCCATAACATAGTGGACTACAAACACCAATTGTTAGTTTTTTGCAAACTATTGAGAACTGTGACTGAAGCCCGTTTAACAATAATTACGGATACGCAAAACCTCGGTTAGAAATTATAATTAAGGAATACCTCATTTCTGTAATTCTGCCATTGTATGAAGTGAGCATGTAAAAATTTTAAATCAGATTGTACTTTCATTGGCGTACATCAATGTTTTCGCTATTATCATTATAAGAAAATAATATTCGCAACGATCAACGATCAACCTATCATATATTACGATATCGCGAATAGATCCAAGAAAAATGCCTACCTACCAAGCAACAAATAAATAAATCTTATCTCTATTACGTAGACAAAAAAATTGAATTTTACCTACACATTTATCAAATTACGATTTCATTAGATCCATCACGTGCGTTTAAATTGCTTTCACATTGTTTTATTTAATGGTCAGAAAATGAATGAAAAAAGAAAAGAAGTACGTATTGTTAAAAATTATCCTGAGGAAAACAAGTACACGTCACGAAGGCACAGTTGTCGCGTTAATTCTTCACGGGATGAAATTTACGGATACAAGACGAAGGGCGAAACGTTGCAGCATCTACGTGCCTGGCGACGAGAAATTTAACGCGCAAACTCTGATTCGAAAAGACCAATGAGCGTTGACCAGTGCCACGGCAGGGACACCGGGGGGGCTCTCGGTGGCCTTGCGCGTTCTTCCTATCCCGTGGAGGCTGGAGGCGCGTCCATTTTGTTGGCACGTACGATCCCGGATAGTCGACGCCGGTGCAAAGTGTAATTCCCGTTCGCAGTGAGTTCGTGTTACCGGTAGTAAGGGTTACAAGGCCTCAGTGGCTGTCTGTCGGCGGCGGCGTACGTGGCTTTCGAAACTGATCTTGCACAGAGAGCGCGCTGGGCGTTGCAGTGAGAACCTACTTTGTAGATAACGCGCAAAAGTTGGGAAACGAGAAGCCGTCGGAGGAGAGCCGTTGTCGCTTTTGTGGCTTGGCACAGGGCCGCGAGACTCGTTACGTACCCGGTTCGTCTTCAGTAGTTTAGTTTTTTAGCAAGATGGCGGAGCTACAGGGAACCCCAGTTGCCCAGGACGCCCTGTCCGTTGCCCAGTTAGAGCTCGGTGGAAACCCGAACGCCCTGGCTTTGCGTAGGCCGTTCGACCCAGTGGCACATGATCTTGACGCTAACTTCCGCCTTACGCGGTTCGCCGACCTGAAAGGATGAGGGTGTAAAGTCCCTCAGGAGGTTCTCGGGAAACTCCTCGAGGGACTACAGGCCGACGATGCTAGCGCACAAGATCATGAGCATGCCCATTTTATGCACATGGCCATTCCACGCATCGGTGAGTAAATGATCGGCTTTATCGCGCGGCACGTACGATCGACTTGCCGACATGTTACATGCCGCCCCTTTATCTATTTTTTTTTTTTTTTTCCCGCCTATACGTGGCTCCTACCGGTCATGTTAATTCCCAAGGATGAAATATTTTTTAGCATCGTTAAAATATCTTTGTGAGTTTTTCAATAACTGTTTTCTGCCGCGAAACATATTATTTATCAGATTGCGAATTATTCGCACCGTCATTGCTATCAGATGTCAGTTAGTTATATTTTTTATTAAATAATTTTCGTTCTATCGATACACGGTGCGTCAATAGTATGAAATTATTACCTATTGTTCAAAGTTGTGTGTCATGCATGAGGGAACAAATTCATTGACAGTGTCCAGGGCGCAAAAATCAGAATAGACGACCCTGCGATGTTTCCAGCCATATTATCGTCTCCCGCCCGATTTCTCCCACGCTACCGGAAATACGAGTGTTCTCAACTTCGTACGAAATTACGAAACACGCGTGACACCGGTATCAACAAACTTGTAACATCGAACATTTACTAATAATTATTTTTCCGCTTGTTTCAGGCATTGGTATGGATTCCTCCGTGACTCCACTGAGGCATGGGGGGCTGAGTTTGGTGCAGACGACAGACTTTTTCTATCCGCTAGTCGATGATCCCTACATGATGGGTAAGATAAATATACTAATTTATGTTTAAACGATAAGAGCGATTTTAGTCGAGGAAATAAATAGAAATTGATCAATTATCGATATCTCTCCAATTTTTCTACTTTTCCTCTTCATCGTTTTTAGTCTTTAAGATATTTACAAAAAATTAATGAATATTCGAAACTTGTACTTCAATCATTCCTAATCATATCACTTTGACATATTAAATAATTACAAAAATCGATGAGGTGGCTTCAATGATTACTGTAAAATTGTATCTTCTTTACGGACACAATCTTATTTACAGCATTTTGTTTGATCACTGCCATTGGAGTACTGTTCCAGGTAAAATCGCGTGCGCGAATGTTATCAGTGATCTGTACGCGATGGGTGTCACCGAGTGCGACAATATGCTGATGTTGTTGGGAGTCAGTACCAAAATGACTGAAAAGGAGAGGGATGTTGTCGTGCCTTTGATTATGAGAGGATTCAAAGATTCCGCGCTGGAAGCTGGGACAACAGTAACGGGAGGCCAAACCGTTGTTAATCCTTGGTGTACTATAGGTGGTGTTGCCTCTACTGTTTGTCAACCAAACGAATACATCGTGTATGTATCTACAACTGTAAAGTTGTATGTTCCATTGAAGTATGGTTTGACAATATTGGTTTACATTTAGCCCGGACAATGCAGTCGTGGGTGATGTCCTCGTGTTGACAAAACCGCTTGGAACTCAGGTTGCTGTAAATGCTCATCAGTGGTTGGACCAACCAGACCGCTGGAACAGAATCAAACTTGTAGTTAGCGAAGACGATGTGAGGAAAGCTTATCAGAGAGCGATGGACAGTATGGCCAGGCTTAACAGAATAGGTAAGCGCCAAAGAATTTACAGCAATTGGCAAATACTAATGATCGTTTCTTACACTTTGTAGCGGCAAGATTAATGCATAAGTACAATGCACACGGAGCGACAGACGTGACCGGTTTCGGACTTTTGGGGCACGCGCAGAATCTGGCTAAACATCAGAAGAACGAGGTCTCCTTTGTTATTCACAATTTACCTGTTATTGCTAAAATGGCAGCTGTGGCTAAAGCATGTGGAAACATGTTCCAACTGCTACAAGGCCATTCAGCCGAAACCAGCGGCGGGTTGCTCATTTGTTTACCCAGAGAACAGGTTTGTTTGCTATCCGTCGTTTATTTGAGAAAGATAAAGTCCTGCTAATACAGTAGAGTATTATAATGTTCATGGAATGCTCTAAAGAATCAGCAGGAAGAGTAAACCAGAGATATCCATGCCAATTTGCTGGTTTTTAGCATCTTGGTGCTGTCGACTCTCTTACACCGATTTTTATTAAATTAAATAATTCAATCTGACTTCTATAAAAATAATTCGCAGGCCGCCGCGTATTGTAAAGACATTGAGAAGCAGGAAGGGTACCAGGCATGGATTATTGGCATCGTGGAGAAAGGAAATCGTACGGCAAGAATAATTGACAAGCCACGAGTAATAGAAGTGCCAGCTAAGGAAAAAGATGGAGAACTATGGTGAACGATCCGAGAACGCAATACAATTTTTATTTACTTTTATGTATTTAGAATATACTACACGCAACACGAGAAACACGCATTTAAATGGGTTGAACACAATTGTACCAGATTCAAAGCACTTACGTGTGCACAATCATTGCAGAAAGTTAACAACTATCTCAAACATCCTACTTCAGTTTGTATCAGAGTTTCGGTTATAAGTCTTTTGTTTCTTAAGTTGAGAAGAAATCGAATTGTAACAATAACAATTTATACTTATATGTTATTATTATTGAAGTTTAATCAAAACTTTTAGCTTTTAGAAAGTAAATGTTCTCAATCTTTTTTGTTTTTCACCTGTGTAAACCTAGGGCATTTTATCTTGTAAAATGTTCTTGACGATCTTCTTGAGAGAAAGCTCATTTGGAGTAAAATCAGATCCAAATAACGACGAAAAATTTAGTTATAATCTTTCTGTAAGGTTGCATGCAATCTCTCGGGTAGCACTAGACTCGGGCGAAGCTGCAGTTTGCATTTGTTCAAACTTAAAAATGAAGTAACATTTGGGTGCTTAACGTTTAATGAAAAATATTAAGGGCACATGTGTCATCATCAGCTCACGTTTACAAAGATTTACAAATATATTTTAGAGGGTATTTACTATATCATGTGGAAAAACAAAAAAGGATTGTAACAATATAATTGTACATTACTTTAATTCTTGAATTTAATAGAGAAAGGAACATCACCTGAAAGTTATACGAATGCAAATTTGTAAACAATAATGTTACCACCCTGTAGTGAATGACTGGCTGTTAAAGCCGTTCTCGCGATTTGTAATTTCGTTCTATTGTCAAACGACGTAGAACGCGTAAGATGTCCAAGTGAAAAGAAATGGCCTTCTCTAGTTCTCTCGTTACATACGCTTCAAGAATAATTATAAAAAGAAAGAATACAAGAAGTCGAACACAGGCCCTAATGTATTACTTTTTCATATGAATAAAAGTGCTACTTTGTCAATAAAACTTCTAAAAAAATTTTCGTTATAATTATTTCCTACAAAATCTCATCTTCCAGCGATATTTCTTATACATAAATTATTGTATTCCCTATATTTGAATTGTATCAACTATAAATTCATGATTATAATACAAAGCTCAGTGATTACCGTTAGAACAAATCGAGAAACTTTTGAACTTTCTGACGAAAATGCTTCAAGAAATCCTTTTGCAAAGAAAATATACAATTTGAACTAGGCGGCTGATTATTATGGTCAATGGAGTATGTGGCACCGACACGCGTCGCTTTCTACTGAGATTTTTGCAGTTACTTCGTGATTCATAAGTTTGGATGACGAAATTAATACATCCACGCTTATAAAGGTATCACGAGAAGAATCGGTCTCATGACGGTATAAACGAGTATTCGGTCGTAAGAGTTCGAGTGCATTGCGTGGCCAATTCTGCCAACTATTTCCGGAATAACAAGTACATAATAAGGCGCCGTAAGGTGACGTTTTGGTATTATTGTCAAAGGTGTTAACGACAGAATAAACGTTGTTGCGCATCCACATAAGTATAATATTTATTGCTAAGATAAATATCTACGCGCTGAATACAAGTGTAGTCGTATCACGTTGATTTAAGTACATCAGGGAAGTACAGTGTCATCGTAGACAACGATGGGCCTAACGATCAGCAGTTTGCTCACCCGGCTCTTCGGCAAAAAGCAAATGAGAATATTGATGGTGGGTTTGGATGCTGCTGGAAAAACAACCATATTGTACAAATTGAAACTGGGCGAGATTGTCACAACAATACCTACAATCGGCTTCAACGTTGAAACCGTCGAGTACAGGAATATTTGCTTCACGGTGTGGGATGTTGGTGGCCAGGATAAAATCAGACCACTCTGGAGACACTACTTCCAAAATACCCAAGGCCTTATTTATGTCGTCGACAGTAATGACCGAGAACGTATTGGAGAGGCAGAACGTGAATTAGCGAACATGTTGAAAGAGGACGCACTTAGAGATGCTGTACTATTAGTTTTCGCCAACAAACAAGATTTACCTAATGCAATGTCTGCAGCAGAGCTCACAGATAAACTGGGACTGAATTCGTTAAGAGGACGTCATTGGTATATTCAAAGTACTTGTGCTACTCAAGGACATGGACTTTACGAAGGGCTTGATTGGTTGAGTAATGAACTAGCTAAAAAGTGATAAGACAACATCCGTTAATCATTAAAATTATCATGAACAATTTATTCATTGAGCATGGACGTAGCAGGCAGGTCGCAATTTTTGTTTTTGTCAAATTACGCACCACATGTATGATTTAATATCACTGTGATTATAAGTTTTAAGAGAGCAACTATTGAGAATAATAGAACGTACAGAACTTGACTGATAAACATCTAAAATGTAAACAGATATCATTTCCAATGATAACTTCTTCTAAAAGGCGAGGGATTATAAGTAGGAGAACAGTATGTTATTTGTATGCTTATACTAACTAATATAGTTACGAGTTTACTTAAAAATGTATCTTCAATTTGAAATAAATATGGGATATTTGTATATTAACTTCAATCAATGTATGCATTGCTTTCATCAAGCGAGAAAGAACTTACGATGTTGTCACTCGATGAAAATATAAATAGGGAGTTTTACTACAAGTTAAAGAAAATTATTATATGAATTTTTACACATTGCACTTTGCTCTGCGTCTATGCAGAAAACTGAAAGAATGAATTATATATATATAAATATATAAATATTAAATATCAGTTTTTACTATCCTGTTTTTCGAAAGAATAATAAAATTATGATATGAGTATTACATAACAGTAAGTTATAAGAGTAAGCATTTGGGACTTTACCTTTTACCTCGTTCACAAATTTTTCTTATACAATAGAAAAATTGTGCATTTTAAAGAATATATCACATGGCTAAAAATTGAAATCGAAGTATGAAAATAAATTGCAAACATTTGCGCTAGACGATTTCTATCATCTTTTGATACTACAAGATAGGAAGATGTAAGAAGAAAAAATATGTCTTATAATCTGATTGTGTAACTCAATGTAATAACTTTATTATAGTACAAAACAGTACATTATCAATGCATGCACTGTATATGCATAACGTATCAAATAATTTTTTAATATGCAGTGTTACTTTTTATGCATCATAAAATTTTATTCCATCTCTACTCAATAAAAGACAATGAATAAATTACAGAAATATGTTTCCTACTTACGAGTAATATATATGTACAGTAGTTTTAACGTATCGACATAATAGGACATGATTAAAACATTCTTTTTAGTACATGAAGTATGTACGAATATCTTATTTATAACATGTCACGCGAGTTAAGTGGTTTAAATTAATTTACATAAAATTTGTTATTATACAGAGACTTATTATTGACTTTCTTTGCTATATGCATCTCGTAAAATTATTAGTACAACCATTCAATAACAAATTTTCTTCGTTTTAGGCAGCAATCACACAGGTCATTGAACAAATATAAAGACCAAGTACTAGAAGATGGCAATCAATTTGTTCAAAGTAACTGTTTTAATACTAGAAATCGACAGTTGAAATATATAACACGTTCTCTCTTTTTTAACCAGTAGTTTCAAATTAATCGCGATTATTTTACACTGATAACGTTCACAAAAATAATTTGTTTGTCAGTTCCTTTATTTATAGATTACAGAACCTTGGCAGAATTTGTAAGTTAAATTGTAAACACAAAACTGTACTCATTTACGTACCCAAGAATTTTTCTGCGGCGGGGTACTGATTTTACCCAACGCCGGGAAATGATTCTCTAACGTATGACTAGTCATGTGTGCTCGGTGATCGGGACCGTGTTTGAGGACTTGGCCGCACGTCGCGCAAATTTCTAAACCCTTTATTTTATTGCCATTCTCCTTTTTGTGAACTTTGAACAGCTCTTGTTGCTTTTCGATATCAGGCAAGAGAACTAGTAGTTCTGGGAACACAGTCTCGAAAGCGCTAATACCCATGACCGCGCGGCAATGCATGTAATACTCCTGAGCATTACATGTTCCCTGACGGAAAAGTCCGCTTATATACCGAAACTCGTCGATCTGATCCTGTTGTATTAGAACCTCATTAACTTTAGCCACAAGAGATTTGTTTCGTTTCTGAAATTCGGATGGAGGGACATAATTGTACGCGTTGCTATGCTTACTATTATTCGGCAAAATTGAGTAACTTTCCCCGGAACTATTCGTGAAAGTCAATCCATTGCTGCTATTCAGCTTATCCATATTATCATATTTTATACAAAAACCCGGAGGCGGAGGGGTCGTCGTTCCAAATCCAGGCGGTGGATTTGTGAAACCCGGCGGTTTGGAACTGCTTCCGCTTAAAGCTGGAAATTCTTCTAGCTGGCGAACATCTCTATTGGTAGAATTTAAACTATCTATCTTTAATTCGGTACGTTTCCTCTGCACTCCGTTTGAAGCATTGTCGACACGACACGTATTTACAGTCGCTTCATTATCTATGTTTTTATGTTTCTTCTTCTCCTTTTTATTACTTTGCTCCGTTTCCTTCGGAGATTGAATGTTTGCATTCTTCGACGTGTCTTCGATGTTACTGATATTGTCCATCTGCCGCGCGGTGTTCGAACTCGACTGTACAGCATTCGCATTATTCGTGCTAGATGGACTTTTAGGTATTTCGGATTCTTTCTTCACTACGACGGTACTTACATTTGCTTTTGAACTGTTCTCGCTGCCAGCATTGTTATTACTATTGTTTTGTTTTACTTTTTTCTTTTTCGTTTTCCCTTTTGTCATATCCGTAGTCGTCTTCGCATTGTTGCTGTTGTTTGAACTCTGTGATTGCGTCTGGCCCCAGGATGGAACTACCGTGATCGTCGATTGTTTCTTTGATTTCGATGATTTTGATAACGTAGGAAAATCTTCTCCAGATTGTATAGGCGGGGGAGATGGTACCAACGGCGGCGAGGCCACTTTTTTAGGTTTTGGTGTTGGCGCGGTTGCTGATTTCGTGCAAGTCCATTGAAGAACTTCTTTCCAATGGGCCGAGTTTGTATTATTACTAGTCGATGGCTCCGCGGAGCCCAGCGCGGGAAACGATTCCATCGAGAGTTGAGCAGGACGTATTCTGATATTGGGACCAGAAACTTTTGTGGTAACGGTCCCGTTTGGCTCATGATTTACTTGTATGGACACATTAGACGTTGTACTTTTCTGTGATTGTGCATTCGAGCTCGAAGCATTACTGCTGGACACGCTGAAGTTGACGGTTTTAGAGATACTTACACCTCCCGATTCGGGACCCAGAGCAGGAAAATTTTCGTCAGTAACAGCAAGAGGTTGCGGCCTTATCGTGCTGCGAATTGTTACATTACCTCTACCTTTATTTTGACTTAAGGTAGGTACGATAGGCGCGGTGTTACCCAGCGTTGGAAATTCCTCCGTACTTTGTACGTCCACAGATGGCTGACGTACGAACGTAGGTTGTTCGTTGTTCGAGACATATACGTTTGATGCATTCGACGTGACTGTTTGCTGATATTCCCGGACATTGAAATCTCTTCCACCATAGTCCCTTGAACTCCTAGAAGTCGATGCTCCTACCATTCCTCTTCTATTCATTCGATTCTCTCCCCGTGGAGCCAGGGTAAATTCAAGTTCTAACGTTCTAGCTTGCTTCGCGGCAGCCTTGCTCAACTGTTTACTATGAACACTTGCTTTGTGTGCTTTAAGATCAATATCAGTCCTAAAGACACTAGTAAATTTTTCCTCTGCACACATTCCCTCTTCGCATAAGAAATGCTCTTGTCGGAAATGATCTCTGAGATAATCATAAGAGCTGTAGTACTGATGTAAACCATCCGCATCACAAAAGTGGCAATATAAGTGATCTCTTCTTAAGTGCCGAAACAATTCGTCGTTATCCATATAACGTTGATCACAAAATTCGCACAGCGGATGTCCTTTGTGACTCTTATCATCAACATCTCCTTTCCTTCGATGCTGTGCAAGATCGGACCTCGTATAACAACGTCTTTCATGGGAAAATATCTGTTAAAATATTAAGATATCAATCTTGATACGTCCTAATTAAAGATTAAATGTTAAGCAATTAACATACCTTTAAATTCTCTACGCAGAGGTCACAGTAGTGTAGCTCATGTCGATGTCTCATGTGATCCTTCAAACTATTGAAATTATTGAACACAGGTTTCTCTTTACATATATTGCAACTATTAGCCAATAAATCGTAAAATTTACTTTGAATATCAGGCGTATCGAAATAGATATTATATCGAGTGTCAAACAAGTTGCCTTTGTGTAGCTGGCGAAAGGGCTTTACTTCCTTCGTGAATACAACTTTTGGCAAATCTTGACGGCAAATAGGACACTCGTTTTGACAACAGAGTACCCTCATCCGAGTGCTACACTCATAACATACGGGATGTTCGCACATACCGATGCTATAAATATCAACATTTTTGTAGCACACAACGCAGGTGTTATTATTTGTACTTTCATTGCTCCCAGACATCCTTCTCAATAAAATTTCCTCTGGAGTTCTCAATATTTTTCAGTACACTCTGCGTTCACTGAATGTTATAATCTTCTTATAATTGTAGCTGTTGTATTTATTTTCTTTGCTTCACAAACTCCCCGGCTTCGATAGGATAAACAATATTCCTGCGCGATCTGTAACACAACTGACGTTTCGATATATTTATTTCCT
The DNA here is from genome assembly GCA_004307685.1 of Ceratina australensis. Lineage (NCBI taxonomy): Eukaryota > Metazoa > Arthropoda > Insecta > Hymenoptera > Apidae > Ceratina > Ceratina australensis. Next base: position 877,522 of record SHCU01000005.1, read on the forward strand.
ATAAATATAATCTCTTAACTCATATGATCGAATGCAACTTTCTTGGCAATTTTGATTAATTATCAGAAGGAGACTTTACTTTTACACTGATAAAGCACAACACGAAGATCAGTTCAGCATAACTTTTTGCACGTAAAAAGAGAAATAGAAAGAATGCGTGTATGTATTCAAATGCTTCACACTTATTAGACTCACGAAAAGCGAAGTACATGTTATTCATTTTGCAGAAACAAGGAATGTTTATATTCCAAATGGTTTAACGGGGAATAAAAATACTTTTATACGTATATATTTCAAATATGATAGATAAAAGAATAATGAACCGTACCGTCTGGAAATTCCTTCCAGAGAACAGATGGTCAAATCTAACAGGATGTCCCTGAAAGAAAAAGGTTATCACGATTTATATACTTGACTACGGTATGTAATGTTGGTTGCTTTGATGAATTCAGCTCGATGAACAAGCAGGTTCCGGTTTCTTCTGTTTCATTTATCGCTAGAGCAGTAATAACTAGATGAACTAGTGATTTAAACCTGGTGCAATTTCGGTGAGGTTTTATAAATTCATTAGCCGATTCTCAGATTTCAAATTTCAATTCTTAGTTTTCGCAACTTGAAAAGATTATTTTTTATTATACCATGCTCTATGATATAAGATACTGTAGTTAATTCGTCTACGCTCTATTTCAAGTTGCGAGAACTGCATGAGATCCGAGATCGTGCGGTGAATCGTTCAGTGTGTGTGTATTATGTGAATATATATATATATATATATATATATATATATATATATATATATATATATATATATATATATATATATATATATATATATATACATTATCGCATACAAATGCAATATTCCTCTCGAATTCGCCCATATATAGTTAACGGATAAAAAAAGGCATCGTATTAAAAGAAATATGTCGAGCACGAATGAAAGTGAAATTGGTGAGCGGTGGTAGACCCGTTCTACGCCCGTTTACTTTTCACCTGGGCGTTGTCTACACGGGAACGAATATCACTTTCCATTTCGATAAGCGATCATGGATGACAATTCCACTAGGTTAGGTGAGTTGCTTCGGATCGATGATAATCTTCAACGATGATAATATTCGTCGTGTAATCGTCGTCGAAATTCTGTGAACGCATCTACTAATTCTCTGATGCCATCTGTTTAATATCGTTCTTTTACATGCACAGAGAACTATGAAGTGCTCAAAGCTCTGTACGATTTCAAGGCCACATTTGCAAAAACTCTCAGTTTCCAGGAAGGAGATTATTTTATTTTATATCAGACAAATACCAAGGAGAGGAACTGGTGGCAAGTCGTCAACAGGGAAGGCCAAATTGGGTATATACCCTCAAACTATGTCACTACTGTCAAGGTATATTGGTAGAAATAAGATGAAAATAAAACAGATTTTAGATGATACTATATTTTCTTATTTGATAGGTATCTGCTCAAGTATTGATTAAATTTTTGGAGGACTGCATAGGGAATGTGAAGCTTGAAACAAAGAAGCAGACTGGAATGCATTTGGACAAACAGGATCTCCTCCTAAGATTAATAGAAAAGAAAAGGCAAGCAGAGTCCAATAAGAAACCTAAGAAGCAAGCTCCGATGCCTCCAGACTTTGGAAATATCACACCTACTAAAGAAATCAATTCAACACCTGTTTGCAATACTCAAGAAGGAGATGTTAGTACTGCTCAGAGTAATACATCATATGTGACAGCACAAACAACCCTGCATAGTAACATTGAGAAGGAAGAGACGCCAATCACTCCAAAATGTCAGTATACATCCGTGAGTGAACCTATAATACAATCGGTTCCACGCCAATCTTCCTCAGAAACACAAAAGATTCAGGCAGAAGTTCGTAAGAGTCCATCTCAGGGCAGCGCTAAGCAGACTCCTACTGGTTCGCCTATGAAAAAGAAAAGCCCGCTGAATGATATTAATTCCCATACAGCTTATCAATTACTCGACCAAGTACGTAGAAATACTCAATTAAGTTATGAGATGTCGAAAGTTGCGGTGACGGTAGTCGTTACTGGGCTGCAACAGTTACTGCCGCAGAACGTGAGCCACTATCTGGACGCGTTGCTACATCAATTAGAAATGCCGTTCACAGTGTCTCAAATGAGCATGGAAGAGACGTATGATGCACACCGACTGAAAGTAATTTTCACAGAGCTTACTTCTTGCAAAGAAGACTCCCAGCAGAGAAACTGGATGCTTTACGAGGATGAATCAGTTATCGTTGATTATATTCAGGAACTTACCTCTATATTGGTACAGTACATATTCTGTTAATTCAGCGAAATTATTCCATTAGAAAGTAATCAATGTTATCTATTATTATTTATTTCAGACAAACGCGGATGCGAATGTCTCTAGGTACATTTTGCAACAGAATCAATATAACGGAGTTAATATATTGATACAGTATTATCAAATGGAGCCAAGATGGTCTATCAGGCAATTACTGTTACAATCATTTGGAGTGATGTGTAGTCTCGATTCTGTGATCTTAACTATAATGCTGAACAGTGTATTACCAATGGAGTTGGCAAGGTAACACTTGGTGGACTTAAATTAATGTAGATGATTATTTGATTAACAGCTTAATATCTGTGTTTGAATAGAGATATGAGGAGTAACCCTAGAAATGTGACAAAGTTAAATTACTCTTCCTTGTTGCTTACTATGATTTTCTCAATGGGTGAACCCATGCCAGTTACACATTTGGGTGAGTAAAGTAGGTAATGCGCTATATGTTCGTTGCACTAACCCGCGACTATTCTTGTCTCTGGCCAATATATCTAATTTTAAATGAATTACAGAACAATTAGGACCGGATTTTATAGCCTTTATCTTGGACCTGATAGAAAACCCACCCGATATGGACTTGGAAGATCAAATACCGGATTTGTTCGTAAATTTAATATTATCTTACAACTTGCAATTTACCAATTCTGAGAACATAGTTCTCAATGCATTGAAAGAGAGAACAGGGGCAAAAAATTTCACCGAGAAAATTTTACTTCTTTTCAACAGAGAAGGTAAAGTATTGAAAGCAAATTATTGTTACTGTATGCGAACGACATTCCAGTGAAACTACGATTTTTTTATAGAGGACCCTGTGCGAATATTCGATCATGAACCGCAGCCTCCACATTCCATATTGAAACTGTTCAATGATCTGTTCAGCAATGACATCACGGCGAGTCTTTTCTACACTAACGACGTGAAAGTTCTGATCGACATTATATTGCGTCAACTCTACGATATGTTCCCTGGTGATAAGGTATCAAGAAATAATTTATAAAATAAATAGTAGCGTTATCGGAGGGTAGAGAATTTAATATGATCAATGATATTGCAGCGCAGACAGTATTTGGAACTTTGCCGGAGGGTACTCCGCACTTCTAGTTATAATGAGCACAAGTACCGTTCGGAAGATCTGTTGAAGTGCTTTACAAGGTCCATATTGATCGTATCTATTGCATAATTGTACGTAATCATATTTTTCTGTTTTTACTTGAAAGTGATCCTATTACAGAATATTCTGCGAGGAGACTGGAGAGAGTCAAGAAGATCAGCAATCGGTACGCGAGATTAGTAACGAGTTCCCGCACCTGTTTAAAATGTGACATTTACTTTCGCCCTCCGATGACAAAAATCTGGAGGATGATGACTTGCAAACTCTTGTGTAAAGAAGTTACGCACGGTATACGTGGAAGAGGACGAAGGAACAAGTTACCGATTGAAAAGAATTTCTTTATTTTTCTAATACTTCTATTTTGCAAATATTTTGCTCAGCCAACTTAATATATAACAAGAACGCACATTTACATACAATTCGCTGAACTTCGAGCGCAACAGATTGTATTTTCTTCCCGTTTTAATCCTTTTAGCGAACAATACTATTTATTCTAATAAGAATATCAAAAGGAAAAAGGAAAAACAAAAAACATAGATCTGCATTTAAAAATTATCATATAGATATATGTAAGATGAATTTTTTATTGTTCTAAGCATGAGGACCATTGGAAGTACATAGAATCATTCCAGTAGGTAAATAAATTAATATACTATGAAATTGTAGTAGTCTAATTGCACATATAAAATCTCGAAGCAAGAAGTTTTACATATTTGACTTGTCACTCCGATATGATATTAAAAAGACACTTAAAAACGTAGTTGAATTATCTGTAAAATTATTCTATGGAAGTTCTTCGATGTGAGAAGGAACTATTTTAATCCGGATTAAACCATGAAAATTACAGTCTCTTTTCTGTCTGTAAGCTAGTCTAGTCTCCGCGTCTGTGCAAGGATAGTATTCTAAGTCATACGTTACTTCACTTACTTCCTAATTTATGATGAATTTAGTCTCTCTATATCTCGTAAATAATGTATGCAGTATATATGTATATGCAAGTTAAAAATTTGTTCAGCGAGTTATAACTCGCGATCGCGATCATAGAATTAATCGCGATAAAATTTCAGAAGTTTATTAGTGCCGCTATATTATAGTTATCGAACTTTCTAGTCTATTGCTAGCAACTCTATTTTTTTAAGAGTATATTATTACTGCGTTACGTTTGCGACTATTGACATGTCAATTACGAGAAAATCTGAAATCATTGTGATTATGAATCAAATGTTAAAATATAAATAAAAAGAAAATTAGGCGGACGTTGTCCTTTGTTCTCTCTTCTTCCAAGCTAATTATCTTCATTTAAGGAAAATAAATGCCGACGTCTTTCCACTGGGTGTTTTATTAACAACAAATAAATAAGTACTGTCCATGAAAAACTTAGTAGGCGTGCTGCGAATACAATTGGAATCCGAGACTCATTACAATTTTACAATAATAATTACGACTCACGTACAAAACAGTTAATTTTAAGGCACGTGTTAGAAATAGAAGAGAAGTCCATAAGACCATCCCCTGACGCTCGAAGCTGTGTGCAAGGAAGTCATCCCGAGACCCGACAAACGACGATACATGCTTACACGCATTTTTGTACGTTACGTACACTCAAGTACACTGTTTGCGTTGAAACTATTTCTTGACTTTTTCTCTTTAAGATACACGCAGGCAAATTAGTTTATAAAGTAGAATGCAATCGTCGCACTTGTATTGTCTTTGAGTCGGACCTGATGAGTGCACCGACACGTATCGATCATTTCAAAGTTAATCGTTTATTCCCCGGTCATCATCTCCATGAATTCTGCAACACGAAATGTTATAATTATCCAAATCTGAAAAAAACGTAACGTTTTGAGAAAGACGCGACAATCCATAAATTATCAAGACATATATCCGCAGCTCATAACGAATGACGACAAATTATTAATGAAACAATCAATTAGTCATGGATTTATTTTCGATGAAGCAGAAGAAAACAATTACTATGTATTTCTCAAGTTTATGCGCTCTTGCTTGCTCGTGTTTTATGTTTATTGGCAATGATACACGAGGATAAATTATTGTTGATACGCGATGCTGTTTGCACGTTGTTCGGTGTCACGGCAAGTACGATAAAAAGAGGAGGATACCAAAATATCTCGGAATTGGAACGGTTTAGTGGGTGGCTAAATTGCGTAAGAACCATTAGAAAGTTGAAGAGGCTCGTCCAACTTATTTAATGAACGCGATTAATATAAAAATAAGATTCAATCGCTGGAAGAAACAGATACGTAAAAAAATCTCTTTGTCTCTTACCATCGAAGTCAACGGTGCCAGATCCATCAGAGTCGATTTCTTCGATCATGATATCCAGTTCCTCGTCCGTTAATTGGTCATCCAGTTCCCTGAGAATCTCGCGCAAGCACGTAGTCGGGATATAGCCGTTTCCTACGTCGAAAATAATCATTTCATTTTTGGATGAACCGAATGATGAACGAACACCAATTATTGTTTTTCGACGGTAATATCGAGAAACATGATTTATTAACGCCCATCACTACGAAGGGGAGCGTGGGGGAAATGGTTGAACGCATTAATACGTGTCCCAAAGGCTTTGGCTCGAGCATAATTCATAGAGGTCCTCGATGACGAAATCTGCCCGATTTCTTGGCCCTGCTCCCGGACACCTCCAATTCGGTCGGCTTTCATTCCCATGGAACATAAATGCCGCGCCGTCTTTACGCGTCCGATTTTCGCGGAACCAGCTATTCTCGGCCGGTTGATACGTATATCTATCTCAGTCTTCAGTTTCGTTCCATTTTTTCTTCCCCTTGTTCTATCAGAAGAAAATTATAAAGAGAAAAATTGCAATAATCACCTTCCTTATCGTAGAGCCTGAAAGCTTCCCGAAGTTCTTTTTCCAGGGCTTCCGCATCCTCTTCAACGATGAATTTAGCGGCCAAGGTGACGAACTCCTCGAATTCGAGCCGCCCGGATTCTAGAGCGATCAACAAATATTTGTTTCACCCTAATCCAGTGAACAATTGCTTCGTTTCGGAGTTTCTTTCATTATAATAATCTCCGATCAGCCGAAACGAATTACTTACTGTCGGCGTCGACCTCTTCGATAAGCTCATCCAAAATCTTTTTGTTGAAAGGCTGACCCATCAATCTAAGGATGTCAGCCACCATGTCGGTGGGTATACTGCCGCTCTTCTCTCTGTCGAAGCTGTCGAACGCTTTACGGAGAACTAGAAAAATAATTATCATCGTCCCATTCTTTACTCGAGAATATTTGAACTTGTTCCTTTAAGAATTGATCGATGGGATACGTTTCAAGAGAATTAGGTCTCGCGCGGTATTTCGTAGTGTTCGAATCAGTCTACGATACAGTTACGGATTTAGAAACCGATGTTAATGCCCTTTCGCTCGCTCGATTCTGGCTCGAAGCTTATTTGGCTTGATGCGCCATCGTTCACACCGGTTAGAACGTTTATTTATCGTTGTTCGCTAGCGGTGTAAAGAAATTTCACGGCAATTTATGCGGTAATACGTTTACAACAGTCTCGCAAAAGGGTAAACAATTTTTTCCCGCGAACATTTGTTTTAAAAAGCGATTTTCTTTTGAGAAATGAATCATTTATTTTCCGAGCTCCATCAAAAGATTACTCTATTTTTATCAATCCGATTCTCTGCGATCGTGACGTGATAGCTTCTCATTTCACTCTTCTGTAGCTATACATAGTGGCGTTAGCTGGCTCGATCAAAGGCGCGGATCAATCCTGCTAACGTCGTCCAGATAAATCATCCGGACTGTTTTCTGATGCGTTTGCGTATCCAAGAACACAAATAATACGATTAATCAAAGTAGATTTTGTCGTCGAAGCTTGTAAGTGCCCGTTTTCGAAATCTAATCGGTTTCTGATACGCGACACGATGAACACGCTGCGGTTAAAGATAGAAGGCAGGATCTTCCGCAACGGTAAAACGAATCCCCTGTTCGCCGACGGAAGGGTCAGGAAGCCGTAAGGGAAACACGACGAAGAAACAGTGGGTCCGCTAAATTTAGCGCGCGGCGTCCAGTAAACACGATACGATTTCAACGCGATTGAAATACCAGAAAGCCAAGAATGGTGCGTCGGACGGTACAATGGTGAAACGCGCATTTTCCATTTGGCTAATTTTATTTTCGCCTTTGACACTTGATCTCTCAAACCGGTAGACATAGAAGTAGAATTTTTCAGATTTACTTCAAGATAATATTGGTCGGGTACGTACCAGCGATCTGCTCAGGGGGAAGCTCGTCGGCCTGTGAACAGAGAAAGATCAAGCTCGATCTCTTTACCATTTTACGAAATGTCAGAACTGTCGATTTCACGTAGAGAATCCAATTTTGAAGTATTAATTTCGTTCGAAAGAATCTTGAAGTGGGCGTGCATGGTTAACCAGAAGTTTTTCAGAAAATACATGCTCTTCTCGATAGTATTTCTCTTTGTTATTTTTCGACGATTTAAGACAATTTTCTGACCGGAATGTAGAAATTATTCGATCTCGGATCGCATTCCTTCTTGTAGATTCAAGATTCGTAACATTCACAAGCTTCACGACACGTTACAATTAAATTCAATAAACTACGGTGTATTGCGGTCTGATCGGTGATGAATCCACAGGACGAAAGAAGATCTGAGCAAAGTTCGCCATGTAAGAAACAGTCACGTTTCCAGGACCTCGCATCTCTGGATGAATAATTCCCGAGCAAATCTCAATCGCTGTTAGATCGATTAAAATAAAAAAAATAAAAACAAAAACGGGCCAAGAGAAATATTACGGTGTAAAGGAAGAAAATAGGAGAGAACAGAGATAGAAAGAAAGAGAACAACGGATGCAGGCATTCCTTGGAGAAATCAGTATTTCGAACATTGTCTCCCTCGTCAATTTACACCTGTTGCGCTGGGATGCATTCAACACGTGTTAATCGAGATGAATCGGAGTTCACTCTTGTACAACTACAAATTTCAACACGAGTCATCATACAGTGAGCGCGTGCAGTCTAAATTGAAATGTTCGAAATTTCGAATCATCCAACGATCACAAAGTTTAGGTTGAAGACTGAAAAGAAACCACAGAGATAAGGCGAGGCACAGTGATCGAATTAAACGAGGAGAGTAGAAAAAAATACGATAAATAAATGTAGAGAAAATACAAGAGGAAAACGTGTATGTTTTACCAGGGCGACGACTTACGATATCATCAATAGAACATACCATGGTGGCGCGATTCTCTTTTTACTTTTTACTTTCTTTTTTTTTTTTAAATTAAAAACGACTATACTTGAGAGGAACACGAACGTGGAGAACCGCGTACGAGGGATTATTACTTGAAACGAAGAAAGTAACCAAAATCGTGATTTTAACGTGGTATTATGCTTGCTGGCTATTGAATACTGTCACGAGGAGCGGATACCGTCGCGGTAATATTCGAAAAGGAGAATATAGCGGTTGCGTAGCGGAGCCAGACCGCACCCCGCAACCTCCAGCCAATCGTGAGCTCCTCCTATTCGCTTCTTCACGGGCCTTAAAGCTTTTGGAAAGGCGCTTGCGCTATTTCTGGGATGTAGACATCGCCGCGAGGCTCGAAATCAGGGCCGTCTTTTCACTCGCGTTACTCCAGCTTCTTATCTCCTTTCTATAGCTTCTACTACGCTACATCCCTTTTTCACTTGCCTCTTCGTTTTCCGTCAATGTAAATTTCTATCGAACCTCGGTTGTTCCTTTAAATCGGAGTTTACAGAAAGTTTCGGCTGTTGAAAATTGATTAGTCGATTTCAAATTCGTATGAATTATAAATAGTTTCGTATTTATAGAATTTATTTTTCAAGGGAATAAAAATCTCGACGACTTCGTATAGCGATGATTCTTTTTGAACGAATTATAAAGGGAGCCTCGAGATCATTTAGGAGCAAAGAATGGTGCGACTCGTAAATAGTCCACGATTGAAATTAATATATATGACTAGGGAAGGGATGGATTCGTTTTTAATTTTAGACATTTCCTGGAGCAACGCGTGTTCGCTCTTGAATTTCAATTTATTCAAACGATTATGCCGCGTGTACGTCTTTTTCAGAGGAGAACGATATCGCTGTACGAAAATAGAGGATGAAAATTCAACGAACAGCGTAAACGACAGTAAAACGCGTACAGTACTATTTGATTAAATCTTTGACTTGGAGGTGAGAAAACGAAAGTTTGAAAGAAAATGTTGTATGCGTATATAGGTTCATTCAACGCGACGAAATTATGTCAATCGTGCGTAAATGGAATTCTAACGAAAGTTATGTATGAAACCATCGGCGGTGAGTTATTTTGTCGGGATAGGGCCAGCTTCTAATACACATATAACAGTTGTTATTGATGGAACATTACCGGACAACAAGGTGTGCTTGGCAACCCTGATCATCCGCAATAATAAGCGACTTGTTGTCTGGAGAATATAGATCAACAGTTTTGGGAAAGGTCCAAGATGCATGTGACCGAACTAGCGCAGCTTATGTATGAACGGTAAATACGGCAAACAATTATTTATCAACGGTACTCACGATTATTGGATGTTTAGTCTAGATTCTAAGCGTTCGAACATTTTGAGGTATCGATAGGTTCCGATTCTCGCACGTTGTTTGGCTAATATCATCGAATCTTGATTTATCCATCGGGACTGTCAAGATTACGCGAATATCACGCGGTGGTATAAATCAAACGGGGAAGCTGATATGTTTCTGCCAAATGCTCGGTCGCAATTGTGCCAATACAAAGTTCCTCGCGTTATGAAAACCTGCGAAGCCACTCATCGTTATTCCGTGACGATTAAGATAGTCGAACGAGCAGTTAAATTAATTTAAATTCTTGGTATCCCATTTATCTGCAAGACATATCACACTATCATACGTTATAATCGTGATTATGCACGTGTAGCGTATAATGGACATCAGAATGTTTTATTGTTCGTAATTGATGTTTATAATAACACGTGACTTAATAAGCAGATGCATAGAGTATCGATAAGTGAATGTTTGCATTTTCACTTCTGTACAGGAATAGAATATACGATTTGGCGAGAGATTTCCCTTCGACGGATTATACCTTGGCACTGGCCCAAATTAAACAAGCAAATAAAACATTAGAATGACCCGATCCGGGCTACGCATCTAATGGATTGCAATCCATGACCCGTTATAATTCGTCAACCGTAATAAAGTCAGCTTAATTATTATGTACGAAAATATTCGATCCGCGTTCGCAAATGGTATCAATCTAGGTACCCATTAGGGAGCACGTTGTAAAATCGAAAATATTAAACGTCTTGCCAAGAAGACGAATTCTTCGACCGTGAAATATATTGAATAATAAGCATAGTCAATTGAATTCCACGGACGTATTCTCCCGCATAGAACCGGCACGATTAAATTACCTTGTTCGCATCCAAGAATACAATACGAGATGTTATTATTGTAACAGGGAATAAGCTGCGCGAAGACTGAAATACGAAAACCGCAAGGTGGTAAACAATGGATACATTTTGTTTCAAGCGCGGGCCAAAATGAATAACGGTAACTAATTACTATAAATAGAAAATGGTTTTATTGTAATGCATAGTTGTTTACTTTCGCGAAATCAGCGAAATGATGAAATCGTACAAACATATGAACATTGTGTATACATTTTACTGCGATCCAGTCGATAGTAATGCTAACAGTGCACTCGTCAGGCCCACTGATACGATATAATTTACAGCTGGTGCGAACGTCTTCAAAATATAGAAAGATGATACAATTACGAGAGCTAAGAATAAGGCATTGTTGTAGAAAATTGAGAATGTCGTCGCTTCGTAATCGGCTACTTCGTTCTTCTTCCACAGAATCCTTTCATCCTTCTCCTTCTTACTCATCTTCTTGTCCTCTGCTAACTTCCTGCTCATTTCTTTTGTCACCGCATCCTCCCTCTTTACCGCGATCTTGTGTTTCAACACGAACTTTGTGTTTTTGTATGCAAGCGCAAGAGCGTACGTGCTCACCAAGGTAACTAACACGAAGGAAATTAAGTTAGCGTAAATGTCGATCAAGTGAATCCTCCAGAAGAGCCCTGTATAAAAAATGGCAGAGGTTAGCTTCTTCAACTTCGGATTTCTATGTAATTACACAGTTTCATTCAAACTCATAATATAAACATGCTCTAAAATGTTTCATAGAACTTTTAAACACTAACGATGATAAAAATTATATTTTCGAAGTATTCGAGATTGTATACTCACAGATGGGGATTGCCGAAACGATAAATGCATTGCCGTAAAATAAAGCTGAAGACTTGGTCGAAACATTCCGCGAGAAGTCTTGAAGAAGGAGCTCTTCTTCTTTAGTAAATGCCTTTGATTTCCCCGACATCCTACGGCTTTTGTTTTACAACTTGTTTAAAATATATTGGGTGATACCTCAATGTGAATCGAAAATCTTACTGCCACTTTTAAGCGCGTGCGTACAGCCAGAACGTGTGGAGATTCGTGTGACAACGTGTCCGTGGAAACGTCATTTCTCTCTCGTAGACTGGACCAATGACGTCATCTCTTGGAAAAATGGTCAAGCCACTCCTGTCGATAAGGAAACATGCACGACGTATGCACGACCAGTTTGATCGTTTCCTTATTTAACGATATCACTTGACGCCAAATTCAAATCGCATAACAATCAAACTGAAATGACACAATGTTCTCTTACTGTATAAATATTGAACTGCAAATTCAAACGTTGATTTTTGTCCGATGTTTATTAAAAAAAAATTAAGTACATAAATTGTCGATATACATATATAGATATATAAATAATTAGTCTTAACATTATATTTTGTATAGGCAAGATATAAGGCACATATGCTCCTTCGTAAAATCTAAACCTGTTCTAAATATGTACAAAAATTTGTTTCGTCGTTTGCAAAACTGATCGTTCATTTCCGCCGATTTCCACGATAAATTCTTTTTTCAGGAATAGAAAATTTAAATAACTAATATTATATTAAAATATACCTTGTAAAATTTTGTTACTCTGGACAAATTTTACAAAATACAATACTTATTTACAAACGTTGTTACGTGACTTTGTTTTTCATTTGCATATAAAATATGATCAATAGAAATTTATTTCTTCCCACAGATGATTCATAGTAAAGCTTGACTACCACCAGGAATCTGATGTTGACTGCTGAATGAAATTATTGCGACTAACTCGAAGCTAGGAAAAATACTGTAATTACAAGTTAACTTCTTGATTATTATGTAACAAATACTGTTAGCAACGTGCAGTTCGATTATTTCTATTAATCTACCAGCAATAATAATTGATTTGTCAGTTCAACAATAATAATGTATAAATAAGATTGATCCGATAAAGAGAAGACTACAAAAACTGAATTAAATTTCGTTTCGTAACGATTAAAATGTTCTTAAAAAATTTCAATATCACCGATAATAATTTAAAACGTATAACACAGCTGTCTTTTTTATCAGGCACAACACCGTTCGACTTTAAATTCGATGTATCTACGTACTTTTATATAATCACTATTATTTACACGATAAAATAATGGGCGCTAACTAATTTAAATTAGGAAACAAACGTAACTCGTAAAAGCTGCCTGGATCAATAGTTATAATATGATCGAGTACATATAAAGAAAAGAGTCACTTAGCTGCGAGTTCGCGCCTTCAACTATGTTCTAACTCGTTGGCTATTTAACGTCGATGTCGATCATGATGTGCGTATAAAAAGGAAGGGGGAGCGAAGGTAAAGGATTAATAGTAACAAAAGATAGAGAGACAAAAAAGCAGCGAAAACGAAAATGTTATCGGACAGGTACTGTCGTTCGCATACCCACTTCATGATCGATCACGAATCTCCTATTCTACATTGAGCTTGAAGAAATCGCATAAAGAAAACGAAAAAAAAACTGTATGTATAGGAGGCAATCGTTAGATGAATACTATTCGTCTATTAATCTCAACAGCGTTGCGCAAAGAAACAACTGATCGAACTATGAATTTGATTATCATTTCGCACGGTACGCTTACCAAGTCAGTAAATAAAGCGTAACAAATTATTACACTGATTTCGAGAATGGATTTCTTGCATGGCCCCATATCACGAAACTCTTGAGCATATCTACTACGACACCCTGTAAATGTCTTGCAGCGGTTCCATTGTGATGTAAATCCTTCGTAAACATATCCGGGATGATTAAAGTCTATATATAATAGTTTAAAATCTCACTAAAAAGAGAAGAAGATCGAGCACTGTCGGAAGTGACAAAAACTACGCGTCGCTCTTTCTTCGCAGATTTATGACGTTTGCAGCGTAGCAATGGAAGTGTTGCGCGACGTTTAATAAATACATACGTTCCCGGACGGTGGATAAGGATTTTTGTTCGAAACGATAGAGGAAATGGTTGTTCGCTGAGAGGCTGTTCGATAGGCAGTGATCCCTGGAGCAGAGGGGGGCATTCTCAGTCTATTGGTATGTTCACTGGTCAGTTCCAGCAGTGTCGCTGTTGTTATGGTTGTTGCTGTTGTTGTTTTGCCCGTTTAGAAACGAGGCCATTTCCATCGGCGATTGTTGCCCGGTCTGTTTAGAAACATGCGTGTTCGTTTCGTTTCTTTCAGATCTCGCTTAGAGTGAGACACAGGCGTTTTGATCTTTCATTCTTTTTTTTCTTTCGGGAGGGTAGCTATTGCAACGTACTTGTGTGGTGTTCGGAAAGTACTAAAGAAAAGCGGCTTCCAGATAGCGTGCGGATAGTGTGCGAGTAAAATTTAAAGAGCAGCACGCGACCAATTGCTAAAGCTAGGAAAGACTCCTTAATATCGAATAGTCTGAAAGCAGAAATACGTCAGCCAAATGTAAATTCAGAATACAGTCGCGTGCAAGAATGCGGAGGGAAAAAGACGATGCGTCATTTAAAAAAAAAATTGATCTAGTAGTATGAGCCAAAGCATGACGAAAACCCTGTTTAAAAACGAAATTACGCTGTATACCGGCGGAGTATATAGCATGAACATTTGTATGAATAGATTTACTTTTATTTACTATTAGGGTGCGACTGAAGCCTCATGCTAATACTATCAATAATAAGATATGAATTTAAGAAAAATCTATTGCTATCATCGGACTCCGCTCAGGGTTACAGTTGGCAAGAACACACACACGATAGTACGATTAAGCGCGATACGAATATCGGAAGATAGAGAAAGAGAGAGGGTGTAAAAATAGCCACGACTACGTGTACGACTGACATTATGTTCGCCTAATGTATCCTACGTTCTTTTTTCATTTAATCCGAATTAGGGAAATTGAATGACCGTAGACAATCAAAATTAAACTCGAAACAATCAGACGGTACTGATAACAGATTCTCGGTTCTTTCTCAAAGCTGGACACAGCCCTCAGTCATTCTTTTCCTCTGACAGAGTAATTATTCTCTGACATAATTATTGGCATTGCTACTTACAAATACCGACCTTAGGCTGTATTATATCTTCGGATGTATCGAGACCAGCGAGTGGATTTGACGTTATATTTATTTTCGAATCGGTTACTCCGCCATTCATTACTCTTCCATTTGTTATTGGTTTTCCTGAAAGATAAAATCAACGTCCTCAGTACTTGTTTTATCAAGCATCAAACTACTGAATCATTAAGAATGAAATTTACCTTCACTTTGTGACGATTCTCGACTCTGTTTATGTTTCGTCCTTTTATACACTACAGCGACCGCTGTTAAACCACCCAGTAAAATCGAGCCACCGAGAACTCCGCCAATTATAGCATACATATTCACATTTTTATCATCAGCGGGCCTTACTCGACTGTCCAACGTTAGATTGCTGCCATCGTTCCGATTATCGTGAACGCTATTATGATCGTTTGTGATCACGGCCTTCTTCGTTTTCTTCGAGAGGATCTGAGAAAATTCCGAGGCAGCATCCACAGAGAAACTTTGCATCTTAAATTCATACGTGGTATCTGGTTGCAAATGAGAGATAGTTATATTGCACGAATCCTTTCCTTCGACCGTAGTCTTTATATAATCGCCAGCCGTAGTCGAAGCTCGATGATACACGTAGAAACCATCAATGTTGGCGGATTTATCCGGATTCTGCCAAATGAGTAGCACCTCGTGCGGACTTAGAGCTTCAGTGTTTGTTAAAAGTGGTATTGGCATCTTATTGCTCTCGATTCCACCATCTCTATTCAAATGAAACCGCACGGAATTCGGGCTGAGCTGGTTATCGTTGTTCGAGTAAACAGCAGCGATTCGAAACCGGTAAGTGTGATCGGGTTGCAGATCGGTCACTTCGAACGACTGCACGTGCCTTGGAATCTCGGAGTTTGCGGTCATCCATTTAGCCTGTTTGCCATTCATCTTCTGTCCAAGTTCTCGATATTGAACTTTGAAAAATTGAATCGGCAATCCCGTGTTTTCAGGTACTGTCCACCTGACCATCACAGATACATCCGAGAGCCTCGTAACGTTCGGTTGATTCGGCGGTACCAGCACCGCTGAAAACGTGAATAAATACAATGAACGAAAAGAAAGATTTATCCAATTACACATTGATATACAAATAGCAAGATATAATAAATTACCTGTGCCTTTGCGTTTCCCTTCTTTGCCCCTTCTTCTTCCACCTCCCCTGGTATGCTTATGTCTAGAGTTAGAGATACCATGATCCGGTCGTACTTCGGCTACTCCGATGTGCTGTTTAGGGTTCACCCGTAGGAAATTGCAGCCCGAGTGGGAACCATATTCGTTGCTTGCAACGCACTGAACGATGCCAGCGTGTTTCTTCTCCACTTCAGAGATGAGCAGAGTGGAACCTTTAATTTCCACGTTGTCGTTAGGCATCAGGGATTCTCCATTGATCAACCACTCGATTTTTGGCTGCGGCTCGCCAGTTACGGTGCAAGAGAGTTCCAATTCTCCGCCCTCAGAGAACGTCGACGCTTTCGGCGGCTTGGTCACTTTCGGAGCCTCCATAACTTTTAGTATAATCACAGACTTAATGTGGGCACCGTTCCCGCTCCATATACAGTCATATTCTCCTCTGTCTACCGGCTGTACATTGATTATCGTCAAGCCCATCGAAGTCTTTATGGAGTTTGAAGGTAAAGGACTGCCCAATCTACTCCATGTGACGGAAGGCAGTGGATAACCAGCACCAAAGCACTCCAAAGTTACGTTTTTTCCTCTGAGAATCTTATATTCTGTTTGTGGTTGTTTTATGAAGAACGGTGGTCGGTAGCTGGCATTTTTGTACACGTTTAATACAGTCTTATAATTACTCGAATACACTTGCGTTGTTATATAATTATTAGCGGTACAGTGGTAAGATCCGCTGTCCGATACTTGAACGTTTTCGATCACCATAGTCGTACTGCCTACTATGCTGAAATTTTGTATGGCGTTATTGTCTTTATAAAATTGAATTATGGCCTCCGGAACGGAATAAGGCACAGGACACGTGATAGGCACGGTATTCCCTGCTGGCACATTTATAACAATATTGTTCTTATCGGTAAACTTTTGCAAAGTAGCAAGCGTCAGTCTAGCCGGATCGGAAGCCAAGCCGCTCGAGCCTGGAAAACGAAAAACCGAGCATCAGTCTACGCGTCATAATTTAAACGGGATCGAGAAGTATGTTAACGAAATATTACCATAGTAAGCAATGCAGCGGTAATCGCCAGCTTTCGACTCGTTGTCGAAGTTGACCACATGCCTGGAAGTCTTGCCACCGTTGCTGGCCGCATGAAGAACCGGTAACCACTTATCAGAACCCAGCGGCCTATGGCGCCAGGAGAAGCGGTCAGCAACGAGATTCAAATTACATTCGAAATTCACCTCGTCTCCTATCGGCGCGTCCAATGGCTGCGGATGTCTCGTGAAAGTCATGCCCAGTTCCTGTCTTTGCCCTGAGTAAAATGTGTCAATGTACTTGCTAAATTCGTGACGAGATCAGAAAACGAACGTAACGAAGCATTTACCTATCGCATGATTTAAGACCAGAAGTAGAGCCGTAACAACGCCACAAAAAGAGGGTACTGGCCGCATCTTGACACATTCTGCAATCAAGGAAGAGGAGACGATGGTTACGTTAGCCGGGCACGAAGCTCGCCTCGGTCTTCGTGGTCGCTTTTTCGACCTGGTTCTCCCAAGCTGGGACGGCGACAAACATGTAAAGACTCGAGGCGCCAGAAACAGAGAGGTCCCAACTAAAATTGATGCCGGCCAAAGCACGTTTAAGTTTAGATTCTGGCGAGTTCAACGTGGAAATAGAACGGATTCATTCTAGTTTTGACCATGGCTCGTCATCTCGGAAGAAGCGCGCGCCATCCGCTCTCGTCCCCGTGGAACGTGTCGCGCATTCCAGCGAAACATAATATAACACGATTTAAATGTGTACGCGGACGACGCTGCTGGCTCGATTTGAACGCCTCCCCCGGGTTGCCGGTTTCGCCAATCAAGGCGATTCTTAAAGCCGATAAAAGGAACGGAGCCGTGCGTCCTCTACGAAATTTGACTTTATAATTTGTTGAATCAAGAATTAGGGTGATTCCCCACGACTGGTCCTTATAAGCTTGTTCAATAACTAATAAATATATAACGTATCTTCTGCGGTACTTTATAACGAGCATGAAACGTTAAAGAAATACAATTACAATAAAACCTCTTTTTGTGCGGTCCTTTTTTATGCGATTTTATTTTTGTGCGATTTTTTCGTGGGTTTTTTTTTATGCGGTATATGAATCTCAGCGGCGTTGGCGCCAGTTTAATGTTTCCTATCAGTGTACATATACAATAATTTGATAGATTATAAAGACGGACAAGAAGAACTGGAATCTATTACAGCAGATAAAATATATGCAGGGATCCAGATTTCTAAAAAATTGGAAACGCATTTTCTTAAAATAGACACTAATGCCGAAAGAAGCTAGAAATTCCAAAAAGAGCTAAGATCATGCGTGTCTCGCTATCGTGATGTTTACAAGCAACTGACCAATCGACCGTCGTCACAAAAACTGATAGCTGACTTTATGGTGCCGAAAAATAAATCAATTGAAATCGTATCTTCAAGCGACGAAAGCGATTTTGAACCAATTCATCGCGAGAAGATGCGCGTTTTGGATTACGACGAGTAGCAATGAATTATTTAATGTGCATTTTGCAAGCTTCTCCATGTATATGTACAATGAAAAATGAAAATTTTATAAAATATTTCCAGGTCTAATTTAATTATTTAATTGGTTTGAAAGCATTTTCTCATCTATTTCGTAAATAATTGGTGTATTTTCTAAGTGCGACTTTTTTTATGCGGTCCCTGTCCGCCGCATAAAAAAAATTTTAAATGATATATCGTACAAAGTTGTTTATTACATGTAAATATTTATAAAAATTCCGAATATTTTTTTGTACGATTTCTTTTATGCGGTCCCTGTCCACCGCACAAATAGAGGTTTTACTGTAATTGATTTCATAGAATAATGGTTTGATCCTATAACAAAAGTAGCTCGTAATTATGCCTGAAATATTTAACTGATACAGTTAGAGATGCAGAAAAGCGCATTCGTTTACCTCGGAATGGGAGATAGGACCATGGACACAAAGACAACGTGAAAATGACCATATACGGTGATGAAAACCGACGTTCATTCAGCGTACCGCTTTCCACCCACGTGCGAAACGTCTGACCATCGTGAGTGGAGAATGACGATCAGAAAACCATGCTGACACGTCCAAGACCGATGGCAATTATTCGTTGGCTAACGCACGCGTTAAATGTAGGCAGATCCATTCGTGGACTACGCCATACTCGCCCGCCTACTCGACAATCTTTATTCTAATAACAGGAATCAACGACACGAACGATTTTCTGTTCCGCGGGGAGTTCAATAATTGTTGAATAGAAATTTTATATTTCGCGACTACGAGGTAGATTTTCCATTTTACGCGTGGAACTTCTCTTCAAGCTATCATTTATTAAGAGGATTTTCTCGAAGAGGGGCCGGCCGTGCGACGGATTCGTGCTCGAGCAACAAGGCATTTTTCGTTGAACCCCGAAATCGCGGGAACAAAAAGCTTGCGGTCCGGTCCGTTCGCGAGATAGTTGAACGTGTTTTATGCACGGAAGGACTCTTAACTTCTGGTTAAATGGTAGCATAAATGCCGGAGGTATGTAACAGGTGAGAAGGGTTCCAAAGAGGCTGGTTTCCGACGTTGCCTCTCATAAAAATAAAGAACTCGAATTCCAAAGCAGTGGTTGTCATGCCCTTACACGCGCGCACCACGACGATTCCGTGTACCGAACCTTATGAACGAGCCAATGCCACCCGAGTTACGCGTGTACACACGCGTGCACGCGCACAGGCGAAACATCGGCACACAACTAAACAAGAATTAGACTCGTTTCTACAACCTGTCGTTGACCAGAGGAACACTCACAGTCCACTGCACTAAATCCTTTTTGCGTCCATGATTCTTGGGCACCGATTGCTCGATATACAGAGAGAATCGGGATCCACTTTCACGAAATCGTGGATATCGTATAATCGGCCTAAATACAGGAAATTCCTGGCGAATAAATCTTTCCAGTTGTATCTCGTATAACTATAACTTGTACCGTAGTCGAAGTTTATGATTACAATTCATGTAAAACGATGGAAGAAGGCTCCACCATTAGTCTCGATCTTGTGAAAAGTGATCGCGACAAGTTTTGTGATAATTTGTTAGTAAGTGATACTGCATTTAAAAAATATTTTACATGCAATTAATTTAAGAACGATTATCAATTAACAGAAAATGTTGATGAGATGTTTTAAAACGTGAACGAAATTGGCGGGTTCCTGTTGATCGCGTTCTCTGACAAGCGGATCCTTCCTTCCGATTGATAATCGATTAATCATGTTGGTGAACTTTTATTCTCATCACATCCTCGAGTTACGCACCAATACAAGGCACATGACTAACATAATTTTCGCAACTCGGTATGCACGGTACGGTTAGCAAAACGAGAGACGAATATTTAGCTCTATATGTGTCATATGCTATTTTGATCTACTTCCCATTACCCATCGCCCATCAAATCATCAACACTTTGCGTTCAGTGAAATTACTACTTTGCGCCCCTTCATTTTCATCAATCAATCGACACTGAGATCTAACAAATCTCGATGCTGAACGTCGAATTCCACGTTACAATTCTCAGACAAAGGGATCGAGCGATCAACCAGCCTCACTTAGGGAAGTAATGTAATTTAAACCTTCGCGTACGTCAAAACGCATTGAGATTAAACTTTAATCAAAGCATACACATAATAATTAAACGCAAGCGCATCAAATCGCGCGGTATTAACTAAATATGCACGCTCTCTAATTATTCACGCATGCACACAGTTGAAAGTGATAAATTACGCTTTAAAATGCTGCACCATTAATTACAATAATATTTGCGTGGATTTCTACATCTTTAAATGCGATTGATGAATGAAATCTGTAGATATTCGTGTTATCTTTTAAATATTATGATACACGTACTATCACCAACATCGTATGCATCCTACGTCATTTTCGTATTCACGATTTTCGTAAACGCATAAACATCCGGAATCTAAGTATTCTTCACGTTCAAATTTCACTGAGAATACCGGTGGCTCACCCCTTCCGGCAGGTGATCCTTTACGGGCAGGCGACACGGCGAGGACGATTTTTGACGATAAGCCAATCTCCCCGTAGAGTTTTACATATATTTTCTTTGAGTTGATCGTTCTATCGTCGATCGAGAATGCGAGCGAAGTGGATGTACGAAAATGAAACGCTGATGGGGATTGGCGACAAAGGGAAAGAAAGAAAGAAAACAAATAGATAATACTTAATCATGCTTCAGCGACACTCACCCTTTTTCCTTCGATCCAGTCGCAGGATCTATCCGTTTCAGATCCCTTCGATCTCCCGTAAACTCGAACAAAACAGTATCCCCGCAGAGGAAAAGGACGGATCCGTTAATAATTTCTGCCGGCGAATCGTTTCATTTTTTCCACGGCAAGCGTTGGGAAGTTGAACGGGTACGACTTCCTATAGACACGACGCTTGGCGTCCACCAGCACACTGGAATGCAGACCGACAGGTTTTGAACCGCGATAAAGTATAGTAACGACAACGACGTGTGCCTCGATCTGGGATCTGGGCAGATCTGGGTACTCGCGTGCAGGTTGGTACCTACATTACTGAATCGTCACGTGACCGCACTGCATTTCAGATGCAATTTAAAAAAAAATAGCTTGATGAAAGAGGTTTACAGGTCAAATTTTCATATTCTTCGGCTTACGTATCCCTCAATCGATATTACAGCGTTTCTAAAAAAATAAATCTTCAGATATATAGATACACAATAAAATTCGATCTACCTGTACAAAAATGTGCATATGGCGCCATTTTTTAAATTGTATGAACGTCGGGGAATGATCTCCAACAGAAAACATGGTCACATGACGGGCATAAATAATTGAGAACTTGAATATAGAAATATATATTAATATATTGTATTCAAAGTAACATTAATTAACAATAATTGATTTTTTCCTGTTTCTTTTACACTTTTGCGATCAATAACTTTGCTCATGATTATACATATACGTGTATGTATAATATAGATAATTAAATACATGCATGTAGCATATTTCAAGAAGGTAATGCGTAAATTTAAACAATCAATTCTGCTCTCACTCGGTTACTTCGCGTTCCTTTTCATTAATAAAGGTCTATTCCGATTACGTTCTAAAATATTAAATAGTTTACTCAATTATATAAGCAAGGTCACAAAAACTTAACAAACATTTCACAATGCGTTCCATTTAAAATGAGTAATAGTTATATTAATATTAATAATAATAATAATATTACATATTACGCCAACAAAATTCGTATAATGTACAATTTTTAAATATACATATATAAATAAACATCTGTTCCTCAAAATAAATGTTTTCTGCGTTTGGCACGATGTCATGTATTGGAAGCAAATTAAATAACCGTGTTACATTTTGATTGTCCGTGGCTAGTCGTGATGTAATGAAAAATTTGCTTCGCATAGTTGACTTTTCTTTGCGATATTTTAACAGCTAATGATGTTTTCTATTCACATCAGCCGGTCTCGTACGTTACAAATAGGAAACAACGATTCGATGTCGGTTTAAATAATAAGTATGCACACAACGATTACAACAGAGAAATGAGTCGCAGTGCATGCCACTGAAATACTTGATAAAAAATACTCAAGGCGTCGACTATCGTGTATGATTTACGTTCTTCTTCACAATCATACAAATCATTTAGTTCTGAATGAACACGCAATGTTACTATTGGTTTGCTAACGTTTCTTTCTTGAAGACCGACTGATTTCAAGAGTATTTTTTCCAATGTCAGGATTTACTGGTATATATTGCTTTATGCATTTGCTAATCGATTATTCTAACTTGTAACAGACCGATTAGCTATATTACTATTATTATAAATGGCATCCCACCCCCTAATCGATTAGATTATAATAAACTACATGGAAGAACAGATCTTCAGTCATAGCAAACACAAGCTAGACTAAAAATTTCAATAAATAGTAAAAACTGTGTGATATTACTTTCAATATATATATAATATATTTATCATATATATTGCTAATTCAAAGATGCCAGTTTTCCTATCTAAATCAGAATGTTCAGGTGTCAGCAAGAATGCCAATTAATATAATATCAGAAAAGTGTCGGGAACACTTTATCTCTCTTTCTTTCTCTCTCCCCTTCTAAACGATAAAACTTATAAAGCTCTAAAATCTTTGTTTTACCAAAATATAATTAACAACAACAGCAACAATGTGTGTTCACTTTTGCAATAATATCACAGACAATAGAAAACGTAAAATCTACAAAAAGAACTGGTCTTGCTCGTGCATATATAAATTTCGAAAAGAGAAGTGCCCATTACTGAACACGTTGCTTGCTTCTAAAGCATAATTTATACATATATATAATATGTATATTACAAATACGTACGTACTAAATAGAATAATTTTTACATTCAGATAAACTGTATACGTTTTCTTAAAAAAAAAATCTGAAATGTTTCCTCGGTCGCGTATAAACATGGCATTCTTCCTCCCACCGACTTGTTTCTTGAATTCTATTTTTCTTTTTGTAGCTACTTAGCTACAATCACATAAAACATTTTGGCAGCGCGCCTTGCAGATTTTTACACCCTTTTACGTTTATCATTGATCATCCACACGTTAACTACATCGATAACATCTAAAAGTTTTATACGGTGTTAGGATAGTTCTTCCAAGTGCAACGGTCTGTAGTTTCCAGAAAGTAATTAAATAGTGAACCTCGGACAATAAAGGGTATCAATAAGTTAAACTAAACTGCACCTTCTTAATAAACGACGATAATGAGTTTCATGCTTGAAATGTATCTGAGCCAGCAGTAACATATAAGTATGTTGCAGGTAACAATTTATCCTTAATCGCAATTACGACGCTTAAATATTATCGACCTAATAACCAATGTCATTCCCATTTTTACATGGTACAATCGTAAGACTAGAAATGTCTCCGATTAAAAGATTCACCGCATTTAGAAACTGGTGAACTAGCTTTCGCCGCGAGCTCTGCCTCGTTTTCACTGTTCGAAATCAAGATTATGTATTTTGTTTCCCTTGCAAATAAGATTTTACAATATATGGCATTAGTTTGCTGAGGCTGCGCTACCATGCTGCATTCGTAGTGTGACACAAGATACGATTAGTAAATGGATCAAGCTAATGAACTATAACTCTTTCTCTTTCTCATTTCATTTTTTAGCAATTATTAGGAAGAGCTTTTATCACGCGGGCAGTGCCCTGTAAAAATATACGTTCTCTCTATATAGAACTACGACCAATGTTTACAAGACCAGTTTATCAATATTTGATATCTTTTTACCATCATATATATCTTTATTATTTATCAGGTATTCACAACATTTTTTATATTACATATATATAAATTTATTTTTTATTTTATTTTTCTATAAAAATAGGATGACGCTCTTCTCTTATATCTTTACAGATTCCTGATTAAATGTACATATATTAGCTAGCGTCACAATATATTTATTAATGTTTTAACAAAATTTTTCAAAACTGGTCTCTGTATACATTGCAGGATCTACGTATGTACAGCACTGTTCAAAGTCATCTCAAAAGCCACGAAGAGAGTAGAAAAAGGCATGAAATGATAATATTCTTTCATTTCAAATCCTCAATACGCCGTATCTTGATTTTTTTATAGAGTTCTTTTTAATTATTGATAAAGTTTTCTGCGGCACGCAATTTCCACACATACAGCTGCGTACATGACCAGATGTATTTCGAGTGTAAATGAATGAGCCTGTGTAGGTATACGTGTATGTGTATATATATATATATATATATATAATCTTTTTTAAATATATTATCAATTTCTCTATAGAATATACAATGAATATTAATTATATTTCTATACATATCTACAAAAGAATCTAATATAGAACTCTATTATCATTAATTAAACTCTCTATGAATTAATATGTATAATTGTCACAATAGGTCTAAAAAGTTTATCATTACTTTAGTTCAGTAGACGATAGTGTCTCTCGTTCATTGACGTTTCATGAACTGCTTATAATTGCGTTCATGTTTCAGTAAAGTGTTCAGGAAAGTAGTTCTTCCTTTTTTAATTACACTATCCATCTATTATTGCTTGTTGCTTACTACTAATGAATTCATTTTGGCATATAGCGAGTTCTAAACCCTGAGCGACCGCCAATTTTTTTTCCTTCACTTTATCTTTAACGTTCTCCCTTCCCCCCCATAATTCTACTATCCTCTTTCTCATTTAAATAGAAATGCACCTGATAAAGTTTTTTTCCCTTTTTTTTTAACACGGCAGAATATATTGCATTTTTCTCACTCTTTCATCTTATATGCCTAAGAATGGAGATAACTTCGATGCAAATCTTGACTAACATTAGTCTTAATCGAAAGACGATATATTCATTGTCAGCGATGTAAAATTTCAAGTTCTTGCTTCGAAAACCGATACTAGTGACAGAATATCGTCAGTTCGGTTTTGAATATAAAAAAAGAAAAATAGGGAGTTTGCCATGCTACGTATATAAACATAAAATCAAGACTCTCTTTTATATAATTTGCTTTAAATACCGTTTCCCTTCACTCCACTTTGGCCAATGCTTACGCCTTTTCTCGGGTGGGCTCGAGTAATCGCTTGGTGTGGAACGTTTCTTCACCTTCGACGTACCTTCAGACTTTGGCGTTGAATTAATACCTTGCACGTGATGCGGCTTACTGTGATTCGGCGGTGTGGTAACACCTGCCAAATTCAGGAGGGCATCCGCACCTTCTGCTATCTTCCGCTGCTCGTCGGAGTCGGTGTTTGCTTCCTTCTTTGAATATTTGCTTTAGGGATAAGTGAGGAGTTCATAATGCACAATAATGTTGCGAAGAAATTTAGAAAATCGTAATGATATTCATACCTGTCTTGCCTTACTGAGGTAATACAACTGTAAGTGTGGTCCTCGCTGGAACTTCTAGTAATTACAGGAACCAGTACATCGGATTCCGGTAATTTCTTCTTGCGATCTACGTGAGAATTCGAGACAATCGTAAATATTTTATTCACTACTTGATTTATAATCGATTTTATGAGAAGATACTTTGCCTTTATTGTGATTTAAAATAATAGGTCCATGTTTAAAAGAAAGCATGGCAGCTGCAGCTGCATCTACATCACTGTCTATTTCCGTGTCTGTGTTTTCGGTAATGTTACTCGATGCCAGTCTTTTGGAAAGGTATGGAAACAGTATAGGATCTGGAAGGCGGGTACTGGTGCTCTTCTTTTGCTGCTTTTCGGGTGAAGACAAAGTTTGAGCAGTGGGAGGAGGAAAGGGGGCACGGGACAACGCTTGTATCAGGTTCGGACGATACTGAGAATCTACCATCCACAATGAACCCTTGCCCAAATTCTAGAACGAAAAATATTTTTACTACAATTTCAACTCTAACACGGAATACCATTTTTTCGATCGATCATCCTATGATAAATATAAAACTTACTGGTGCCTTCTCTACTTTACGAAAACATTTATTCAGGCTTAAGTTATGTCTAACAGAATTTTTCCATCCAGTCGGAGCATTCCTAAAATATGGAAAGTGATCCAAAATCCAAGCATACACTTCCTTGACTGGTAGAGCTTTTACAGGGCTATCTTCAATAGCCATGAAAATTAAACAAGAAAATGAATATGGTGGTTTACTGTTTCTATGCAAATGAGGATCGTATGGTATATGAGTTGGGTGTTTATTGCGATTTGAGACTGGCAGATTATTGTTGTTCAAAGATATCTTCGCCTGACTGTTCTGTGATGTATTGTAATGATTTTTTACCGACTCCTGAAAGATTTGTATTGATTTTTGACCATTTTTATTCGAATGCTGATAGTTTTGACTATTACCATGCGACGCCGTATTGTTTATCTTGATGTTATTATCTGCTGTGATAATAAAAAAATGAAGGAAATGACATTGGATTAGAGTTTAAATAATTGATTATAAAGATAGTAGTTACCTGGACAATAACCATCATCTAAGCTTGACACAGAATTAGTGTTTTCGGAAAAATCTGCCATATCATCGCACACGTTATTATTTAAAACATTCTCGTTTTTCATCGCTTTAGGATTTGAGATGTCCAAACCCTTTAATAAATTTTGCTGGTGAAGCCAACTTAAAGAAGTTAAATCATCGTCTGACTGGCTATTTTTTTCAATTGATTTTTCGGACATGGAGAGTTCATCGGTAGAATTTCCTTCAATATAACTAGTTGTATTTTCTTTTTCTTTTTCTTTCATTGTGTATACTGTTTCTCTAAAATTGAAAACTTGCGCGTTGTTTAATCCTATTTCAACATCCGATGCATCAGGTCTATCTGGTGGCATATTGTGTCAAGGACTTTCTTCGTCACTGAAAATAAAAAATAATATTCCTCTCGTAATCTTCGTCGACAATTCCAAGCTTCAGTTAAATGAAAATCAATCCATGAACAACAATAAGAGTCTTCTTGCTATGAAAGTAATGCCATTCTTGTGAAATAGACAAATTTTCATTTTATTCGTTATTGAAATTAAAATGTGAACAATGATGAAAACGTTCTTGAAACGAGTGCACATTGTGGCGAAATCTAATGAACATCTATATGTGTATAAGAATAATAGTCACGTGTAAAACCGCGGTGGAAAATTCAATATGGACAAGAAATAGCCAGCAAGTAGAACGAGAGTTTTAAGCATGAAGATATCGACTATTTATTATTCCGAAATAAATGAAAAACCGCGGGAAGAATATCTTAATGATTTTGTTTTAATTGAAGACAAGTATTGGTTCGTTTTCTATTTTTGGTATCATATAGGAATCGTACTATAATTACAAAAGGGACGCGTAGGCAGCAAAATTGAATTTCCGCGCATGTGACGCGCCTCTAGCCTCGAAACCAAAGTACGTACCAACTTCGTCATTTGTTTATCCACTAATAAGCGACAAAATGGCCGTAACATTAAGAACACATTGTAGCAGAAAATAAACTTTAAAGAAATCGATGAATCTCTTAGCATCTTTCACGTTGCTGCTTAGAGTAATCGATAGATCTTCAATTATTTCTTACGCATGCCGTTTTCTACAATTTTTCTCATCAATAATACATATTTAAAACGTTTTCGAAAAAAATGGCGTCTACTTGCCGTAGCTTGTTTCTCAACACGTTTCTTGCCCTTATCAACACGCAGTTATACCCGAACTAGTTTTCCGGACGTTCATCGAAATCCGTAGTTTCATTTTACGCGTAGATGGTACGAGAAAAGGGTCCAGGGAAAATCGGCCAGTAGATATGTGCGTGGATCACGCGATAAACAGAATTTTCACAGACGTGTCACATTTTGAGAAAATACACTTCGCACTTACGATCATGATTTTCCTATACCGTCACGCATCAAGGAACGTTAAAACGAATATAAGCAGGTCATCGACGAAGCCTGGCCACGTGAATAGACAGCACAAATTTGGGAACCAGAGAAACATGCCACTGCATTACTTGTTGAATTCAAATATGGAGTTGATAATGATTACGAAACTGGAGCAAACATGAAAATGGCCTCGGCATCTGCTCGCACGCTGTGTACATCGTGTTTCGCACAGAGAGAACTTGCATAACGTTTAAGAATATTATGAAAAAATGGTAAAACGCGCTACGAGGCTCAAATTCGAACACGTTAACGAGGCTCTTCTACAGACCATATTTTATGTATTTTTACATACGCGTCATCCCTCGGTATGTTAAATTTAAACAGGATCGAATATTTTTTACGCGACTTCATGAATTAATAATCGTCTCGGTTAACAAGCCGAGGATGTTCTCCACTTACTCGAAGCACCATGATCAAAATTAAATCAGTATGTTTTAAGAAATGAAACAGCGTTTTGCGTCTTCCTGTTTTTTAACACGGCATTCGTAACCTGCAGTTCTATGCGCGGATTTTATAATTCCGGGCCGAGCACGATGAATTAAAGAGTAGGGTGTTTTTAAAAGAACTCACGTATTCGAGTAGACAGACGGCAGTCTTCGTTGATTTTCTAAAGACGAGCATCTCAAGCACACTCTGCACAACACCCAGCTGATTGAGACGCCATATTTTGACGTCATCACGTGGTTACCAAAAGGCATTTTATACATATCGTATCTCGAACATCGATTAATCGAATATTTTAATTGAAACTCTTGAGAATTGAATTTTCGTTAAACTGCTGATATTTGACACTGCAAACCCACATTGTTACGGAAGCAGGCCTAAAAGCAACAGGTATTTTATTTAAACATCTCGACAATTTATTATTTAATCTTCTCTTACATACATATCTATTACAGTATTACTTTAATCTTTTGTTTCTTAGATTAGAAAATGTAACAGACGTGGAATACTATAATAAAATAACAAATGCTTTTTTGGAATTCAGAAACAGTCACAGCGCAATAAAATGTGATACTGATTAAAAATCGACTTATTCCATCGATAAGATTTTGCACTACAGTATTTTATACATAACGCTATGATAAACTGCACCATGTACTATATGTATATTACTATGACATTATAATTTTAACTATGATTTCCTTCATATTACATATGCATTGTCCTTCCGTCAATGTTAAATCACAATCATCTCTCGGTAAAGTCTCTTTATAAAAAACATAGATACACTCATGGCACTATTCACGGGAAAAGCTTTTTACACAAGTAAGTCATAGTTTTAGTTCGTATTGATAACAAAAAATTTCAATATTTCGAGAAGAAATTACACAAATGTTATCAATATGAATATAAGTAGTTTGTACAAAAACTGTGAAACATTTTCTAAGTCGTTGAAGGATCCAATTCGGCAATACGTGTTAGGCAAATGAATTAATATCTTTCCAATTAAGATTGTTCAAAATGTCTTTTATGAGATCTTAATGCACGAATCGCATACGCGAACTGGTTCGTTCCAACCTCTGTACGGCACAGGTTTTCGATGTAGTGAGCAATTATGGCATACACCGCGTCCACAGTTCCTACAATGGTGCAACGGAAGCGATACGGAAAATCTTTGCTTGCAAATGCAACAATTAATAATCTCCGAGTCGGGGATCCAATAAGATGGTCGAACCGTGTCTTTAATGAATGCTAAACAATGAATAGAAATTCCAGTATTAATATGAATGTCAGTACTATTATATAAAAATTCTTAGATACACATCATCTTACATTTCGAGTAGTTTAAAACGGTACCAACTGCGCTGAGGGTAGACATTACTTGTTCAGATACCTTCCTGGCATTAACATCTTCCGAAGACTCGGTAGGCTCGTCTTTCTCATAACAAGTATCGCAAACTCGTACAGGTGTATGCCAATTTCTAGATGGGACACACTTAGTTTTTGACGAACATTGTTCACAAAAACCCTCACCGCATGCTCGGCAGTGATGTTTCGTATCAGTTAAACCGAATAGCCTTTTGCATTTGTGGCAGTGTTTTATTTCATTATTTGGTCTCCAATAAGATGGAGCTACCTGATCCGCAACCCACGCTGAAACTACTTTCGTTGGTTGCAAGGAAACATTAGTTACAGCCTCAGTAATATACGATACACCATCAATTACCCTCTGCGCTGTATTGTTCTGCGTCGTCGCTGAATTATTTGTCTAAAAAGATGCACAGTTTTATTTGTAATTATCCTCGTGTCAGATATTTGTGTAAAATACGTTCACATACCGTACTCCATACGTGCGTGATCTCTGTGCGAACAGCACAATCTTCTGGATCCTTGTTACTGTACCAATACTGACGACTTATCTCTCCGCAATGTGGACACTCTAGAACATCTCCCGACCACGCGTACTTAACTAGGCCATACCAACTATTATCATTCTGATTTTGAACACGCCTCATTTGAACTTCGTTTCCATCATTACAACATTTTTTACATATATATATTATATTATCATATTGATTCTGATATCGGCATCTAATAAAATTTGTTGAAGTAGACGGTTAGATACGTGCGCATGTATGGATATTAAATCGTTAATGGAATATCGACTAACTTGCTATTGCTACTATGTGGTTTACCCTCTGTATGTCCCATGCTGTTGTAGCACCTAGATCCACAGCTGAGACACTTTGCGGGGCAGGTGAAGTATTGATCAGGAAACAATATATTAGAAACATTATCTAGTTCTCCACTAAATGTCTCATTTAAAGCTTTCAGTGTATTGTATACTACATGTGGTTTCCTAGGGGATCGTATATTGTTATTGTACAATTCTTTTTTAACAGCAGTCTGTAGAAGTTCGTAATCAGTCGCAGAATTTGTTGCGTGTATGCCGACGTATTTTATAGAACTAAATGCTTCTGTTTCAAATTTCATTTGACTAAACCGTGTTTTGAGCACGTCTTCAGCATTCTCTAGACCATCTGCAACAAGGAAAGAATACATATTGGAAGGAGTGCAGTTACATTTATGGGTGAAATTTTACTTTGAAATTACTGTTAATCTGAGAATGTGACGATATGTACTGTTGGTCAGAGGTTTGGTGTATCTAGTTTCATGTAATACTATAACACTTGGTCCCAGGGAACTTAAGGAGCCTTGAACTCCTTCTCTTTGCCCCACTGCTTGTAGGGCAGCTTGAAAATGATGGCTATATGCTCTCGAAGCAGTGCCCAGAAATGTGAATAAATCTCTATTTAATTTTTCAGATTGTGTCCTGTATATAACAATATCTGAAATGGCGAGGACTTTAAGCAACAATCGTATTCGTTCATTTTTATATGAGGTAACACCTGGCAAAGACAAAAAATAAATATGTTAAATATAAAAGAAATTTCTATATTATTACAAATAGGCAAACATGCTTATACCTAATAAGCCTTCTGTATCCAAGCATATTACATTAAGAACAGGATCAAGGGCAGCCCAAACACCTAATGTACATGAATTTTGATCATTCGAAGTCTTAAAAACTTGCTGTCCTTCGAAGAATGTCTTATTTAAAGTGTGACTCTTTCCATCACCAGTGTTGCCAAAAATTGATACTACTTTTACTTTGAGATTCTTATTTTTATAATTCAGTTTTTGCACAAATTCCTCAGCATTGGAAACCTTAAGATGTTCTTGACCATCTATCAACAAGAAACTTTCCGATTTATTGCACTGACATTTCATGTGTATTCTATTTTCGGAATTCCCATGTTTAGAGACAATATCATGGCTTGAATCATCCATATTACAAATACACATAATATCCAGGCTTTGCATTATAGCTGGTCCAGTTGCCTCCAATTTATATTCAGGCAATAATGTGCTCATGTTGCAATTCAATGAGGGTAATTCTAAAATAATGATAACTCCTTAATAAATACGAATTAAATGTTATCAATTACCAAGTATAAGATAAATAGACAATGACTAACCGCGCTTTATCTGTAGCCTATACGATAAATAAAAAAAACAAAGGATCTGTCAGCGAAACGTGCCGCTGTGTTTCGCAATAACGTATCAAAGTTAATAAGTATGTAACGCGTTACGCGGCAATAACTAGCCGGTAGAGAAAACTGTCACTGTTGATGTAATTCTCTGGCCACAGTTATAACTGCGCAAATTGACAGAAAAGTCGACATGGCGACCTTACTTACCTCTCGAAAGGATCGGTCCATTCAGAGTTGGTCAATGTAACTACATAGCCATGCTAGATCGAAGATTTTTCACGGAAATCAAAAATTTTCAATGATCCCGAATTGTTAACCGATCTTTGAATGCGGGACCATCTCCATTACGTGCGACTCGATGCCATGCGGCTCTCGGTGTCAATTGCAACATACAACTCTTCGAGAAATCACTCGTAATTGAAAGTGACTTCAAGGCTAACGTTTCGCGATCTCTTCTCCGTCCAGAAAATGTATTTCAAATGTTTCCTTGCTTGATCATACCTGCGTACAAATGTCGGAACGTCAGTAAACACAATGAACACAATTTCTGACGATGACAGCGCGTTATATACACTTTGTTGCATTTAGCGTTTCTATTGACAATGAGAATTCACAATCGTTTGAATAACTATAATCTTTCCTCGCTGATCGTTTTTTACAGATAACGCTTCCGTTTAGCTTTTGGAACGTAATAACGCGGATTACGACTTACGACGTGCTCGTTTGAAAAGGAGGGGAGAGCATTGATAGAAAACATTTGCTAATATTCGGTAAATATCATTTTATATATCCCTGGTAAGATTAAGGAATAGAATCGAATGTATCATTGCTAAATGAATTAAATCTAATAAATACTTTAACTGTAAATCTTGTTCAATGTACACGTGAAATATATAAATATATACTTGTACAGATTCGGACAATTATTCTGGCCCTACTGGTATCTATGTGTGGGTTCCCTAGCGGGACGATATTCACAGACAATAAGAAATCTATTCTCCATCGGCGTGAAGCTTGAAGGCCGAATGCTCGGCACATTTGACAGCGTGGCGAACACCGTTAAGGCAACGCTGACCGACGCCCTGGTCCAGATATTGTCACCGAAGCGGCGCGTCGACATCCTGCGTGACGCGATGGAAGCGAAACGGAACAACAGACCGTATGNCGTTACGCGGCAATAACTAGCCGGTAGAGAAAACTGTCACTGTTGATGTAATTCTCTGGCCACAGTTATAACTGCGCAAATTGACAGAAAAGTCGACATGGCGACCTTACTTACCTCTCGAAAGGATCGGTCCATTCAGAGTTGGTCAATGTAACTACATAGCCATGCTAGATCGAAGATTTTTCACGGAAATCAAAAATTTTCAATGATCCCGAATTGTTAACCGATCTTTGAATGCGGGACCATCTCCATTACGTGCGACTCGATGCCATGCGGCTCTCGGTGTCAATTGCAACATACAACTCTTCGAGAAATCACTCGTAATTGAAAGTGACTTCAAGGCTAACGTTTCGCGATCTCTTCTCCGTCCAGAAAATGTATTTCAAATGTTTCCTTGCTTGATCATACCTGCGTACAAATGTCGGAACGTCAGTAAACACAATGAACACAATTTCTGACGATGACAGCGCGTTATATACACTTTGTTGCATTTAGCGTTTCTATTGACAATGAGAATTCACAATCGTTTGAATAACTATAATCTTTCCTCGCTGATCGTTTTTTACAGATAACGCTTCCGTTTAGCTTTTGGAACGTAATAACGCGGATTACGACTTACGACGTGCTCGTTTGAAAAGGAGGGGAGAGCATTGATAGAAAACATTTGCTAATATTCGGTAAATATCATTTTATATATCCCTGGTAAGATTAAGGAATAGAATCGAATGTATCATTGCTAAATGAATTAAATCTAATAAATACTTTAACTGTAAATCTTGTTCAATGTACACGTGAAATATATAAATATATACTTGTACAGATTCGGACAATTATTCTGGCCCTACTGGTATCTATGTGTGGGTTCCCTAGCGGGACGATATTCACAGACAATAAGAAATCTATTCTCCATCGGCGTGAAGCTTGAAGGCCGAATGCTCGGCACATTTGACAGCGTGGCGAACACCGTTAAGGCAACGCTGACCGACGCCCTGGTCCAGATATTGTCACCGAAGCGGCGCGTCGACATCCTGCGTGACGCGATGGAAGCGAAACGGAACAACAGACCGTATGTTATGACATTCTGCGGCGTGAACGACGTCGGAAAGTCAACGAATCTGGCGAAGATCTGTTTCTGGCTCATAGAGAATAATTTCCGCGTGCTTATCGCAGCGTGCGATACCTTCAGGTATCATTTAAATAAAACATTGCTCTTTGAATATATCATCAAATGATTTTTGCAAACAGAACGTGACAACGCCGAAGTCCGTGTGGACGTGGTGGAATATCAAAAGATAATTGATGCCGAGTGTCAAATTTTATATGACAAGCTTGATAAAATTCATAAGAGCGGAGCGCAAGTAGTATTATCGAAACTGCCAATTGGTGATGTCGCTACCCAATACTTCACGGATCGCGATATGTTCTGCGCGGGTAGGGTACCCGAGGAAGATTTGAGGAGAACGATGAAGGCTTGTGGTGGAAGTATCCTCACCACTGTGCATGGCATTAAAGACTCAGATCTTGGCAAATGTGGAGTGTTCGAAGAGCAACAGATTGGTGGCGAGAGGTACGTTACAATTAATCGCACTCTCGTAAAATATGAAAGATATAGTTTCTCTAATGTCTTATATTTGCAGATTCAATTTCTTCTACGAGGGGATCGTGTGCTAAAACGTGCACGTTCATACTGCGTGGGGGAGCTGAGCAATTCTTGGAAGAAACTGAGAGGTCTTTGCACGACACTATCATGGTTGTCAGGCGTTTGTTCAAAAAGGAATGCCTATGTAACTGGTGGGCCATTGAGATGGAGTTGTCCAAGACCTTGCGGGACTACTCTCACGTTATAGCTGGGAAGGAGCAACTTTTAATTGGAGCAATAGCTCGTGCACTCGAAGTTATACCAAGGTATAAATATGTAAAATGAAATTAAAAAAAAAAAAATTAGCTTTGAACGTTTAGAGACAATTCGAATTTTTTCGTTTATCATTAATTATTTTTGTTTGATTGCAGACAATTATGTGATAACGCTGGTTTCGATGTAACAAATATTTTAAATAAACTGCGGCAGAAGCATCATAAAGGTATGCACAGCTTTGGTGTAGACATCAAGTCCGAGGATATCAATGACAACATGTCGTCTTATGTATGGGAGTCGACCGTCGTGAAGATTAACGCGCTAACAGCTGCTATCGAAGCAGCATGTCTTATTTTATCGGTAGATGAGACTATAAAGAATCCCAGGAGCAGTCAGGACAAGGAAGGACCGCCGCAAATGGGCCGCGGAATGGAACGGTCAATGTAACGCTTTAATTGCTTTGAAAAAACTTTTATGTATTAATGTATTGCTACAATCCGTTTATACAATTACGAATTATTGAATTAAACAATTTTTGCACACTTCTTTCCTACATTGTAATATATGATAAAATATTTAGTTGCCAACCTAGCGGATGTCATATTCTTTTCCAAATGAACATTTCGATAGTTTTCTCATAGTAATAATCATATTATTTTTACTGTATCTTAAATGAACGATATAAAACATGTATTTGCATTTACAGAAGTTTCATTTAAAACAGATAGTAAAACGGATGTAGAGAAAATGCTTCGCTTTACATAAAAATAAGTTTTGTTTTTACAGTTAATCCTACATGATTCACGTGAGTGTACAATTCTCCTTTCTACTGATTCCTGCAATGTATTATGTACAGATTAGAGGCATACCAAAATATCGTAGTGGTTCAAGATTCACGGTAATGTTGTTCTACGTTAAGTATTTACTTTTTATGGGAAACCGTATTGGAATTTGCAGACACCGAACTGCTATCTGACGTTGAGGTGACATTCGTTACTGTGGAATCCATCGAGTTCCTTATTGAAGCATATATGGATGATTCGTTCGCATTAAGTACTGTGTTTTCAGTTGGGGAATTAGTAAGTGTAGAATCAAACAATTCCGTCGAATTCGCAATATGCCTCAATGGCGTATCACCGATCATAAATGAGTCCTCCTATAACATTTATGACGGTAAAGTTTATATCAATAGCTAACAAGTGATATTATAGCAGTTTAAAAATTACTAGAGTTTAATCTGGACATGAAGAGAAGGAAAGGCTGTTATATAAAGCTCGCTAGGAAAGATAAATGAATATTGATAAAATATTATTATATATTATTATATAATAATAATTATAAAGACTTACATTGAGTTCCGGTCCTTCGGCGAACTTCCTCGCCTCCCGAAATCTCTGAAGAATTCGTTCGTGCGGAGATGTAGCTGTGAACTGGCGAGGGTAAGAGAACTCTTTTTTTGAAGGAGTTGTTCCTGTTGGTACGTCGCGTTGTATATCTTGGGTGAAGAACTTGCAAATCTCGCCCTGCAACTGTTGTAGCTCCTCTACGACGTTATGGCTCCACGGGATAAATTCTTTCATACGAGTTTCGAGTTCTTCAGAAGTCGCTTTCGTAGCATCGGAAATTTCGATTATTGTATTGTTCATGGACGCTGCCTGAGTTTTACACATGTCAACTATCGCTGCTTGCGAGTCCTATTCAATTTTGAGCGACGATTAAATTTCAGTTTGAATTCTTGAATCTGCAACCCTATTTATAGTGTAGCACACTTACCTTTATCAATGACAATGTTTTACATTTATCTTTGTCCATTTGAGATTGAATCTCAATGGTAAATGCGTCAAGTTTGTTCTTATACTCTCGCAGCATTTCAGAGCTCTCGTTTACATTCGACTTTATTTCATTTATCAGAGACACTCCCTGCTCCGCGATTTGCTCTACGTGTTCTTCGCTCTATAAATTGTACAAGCATCAATTACTATTACTATTAAAAAACATCGTGCCGTGTCTGAATAGAATGAAAAGTGAATGACTTACCTGTTTCGTATTAACAAGAACATCATTCTC
Organism: Ceratina australensis; assembly: GCA_004307685.1. Taxonomy (NCBI): domain Eukaryota; kingdom Metazoa; phylum Arthropoda; class Insecta; order Hymenoptera; family Apidae; genus Ceratina; species Ceratina australensis. The sequence goes on from SHCU01000005.1 coordinate 915,221, forward strand.
AATCTGTTCTATACCCTGTCGTATGTGTTCCCTTAACTCGCTTCTTGTTTCGACGTTTGCATTGTAACTATCGGTCGTTAGATCGTTGAAGTCGTTATAGAGCTCGTCAAGGCGATCGCAGTTTTCACGTACGTTATTATAGTGCTCCTCCTCGCTCATTTTTAAATCGTTGAACTGAGAATAGACGTTCGTTATCATCTCTTCGAAACATCGCTGTTTCTCAGTGGATCTCAACGCTTCACGAACGGTCTTCACGTTTTCCTTATTATTTCGAATAAGTTCGCACGTTTCGTTGTAAATCTTTAGCTGTTGCTCGCACGAAGTATCAATGATCTCGTTTATCGTTTCCGAGGTTCCAATCAGTTCTTCAGACACCATGTTTCTTACAGCCATCAAGTTCGTCGAGATATTATTGTCAATCATATCATCGATGCTTTTCTCCAATTCCAGATATTTTTTACTTAACAATTCATGCTCGGATTCCATAGTTGTGACTCCATCCTTTCTTAAGCTTTGTACCTCATTATAGAGAGCTGAGTAGAATTCTTCTATCTTGCTGGCTAAATTATCAGTGTCAGGCAAGTGTTCCTCGGGTAATACCGTGGATAATTGATTAACAGCCTGTTGCATGTTTTCACATTTAAAAAACGTCTCCATATCCAGTTCACTTTTCATCGATGTGAAACATTCTTTAAACCTCTCACTATATGCTAGTACATTGTTTTGAATTCTTTGCACGTGTTCGCAAACGTTATTTTGGAATCTCTCGCTCTCAGCTTCGAGCGCTTGTTCCGTTTCGTTCTTCCGCGCTATTTTCTCCTGCAACTTGTAAAAATCCTCCGTTGCTGTGTTCGCGACATTCAACAATGTTTCGCCCTGATTCAGCAAATACTTTTCCGTGTTTAAATACTTCTCTACGAGGTACTTTTGCTCGTCGCGTTCCTGCGCGCTTAACTTCAATCGCTGGTCCGTTGTGTCCAACGCAGCTGAGGCGTGATTCAATTTCGTTTTGACCTCCTGCAGTTTTTTCGTTTGCTCGATGTTTTGTAATTCCAGCTCGTGGAATATCTATATATATATATACACACACAGGATGTTTGGGAAATAGTAATATGAGCGAAATTCGACATGGAGAAAGCTGGCCAGATGCAATATTTGATCTTACCTCTTTATCTTTTACAGCTGTTTCAAGCGCCTTTATATGATTGATCTTCGCCTCAATCTCTTTGCTCTGTTCCGAAATGAGCGACAGTAATTCTCTATAATTCTCATCAGCAAGATAGACACCTGTTCTCTCGCGTGTTGCCCACAAATCCCTCTTCAATTTCTTTATCTCCTCTGCGTACTGCTTCAAAAACTCCGACTTCGACAGTCTCTGATTTATTTCCGGCCGGTTCTTAATATTTTTCGCGCGGTGAGTGTAATCCAATGTCGATATCGTTTCCTCGATGTTAACACTCGCTGGTGATATTGTTGCGATTATAGAGGTCTTTGTGCGTCCACCCAATGACTCTTGCAACAACCTCGTTAACTTTGATTCTCTGCAGGTGAATAATAAAAATGTATTATGTAAATACAAACATTTATTATGTAATTGATTGATAATGGATAAATATTTGTCATACCTGTAAGGAATGTGAGGCGCCCTTTCCACAAGAGCTGTTATAACTCTACCCAGAGTTAACAGCGACTGATTGATGTTACTAGCTTCCCTTGCCCTTTTGTCAACGGCACCTGATCTCCCGACGTTCTCGCTACCTGCCAGATCCACTAAATTCAGTTTTCCCGTCTTCAACACCTCCTCTCCTCCAATTGTGTTCTCCTTCATATGAACCATAATCGAGAATACTGTGTGCGAACGACTACAATCATAATATTATATTTATCTTCAGATCATGTTATTTTACGTTGATTATAATCAATTACCTCGATTGATTATTCATCAACGTCGCACTGGTTTGTCTCCTTTCTGATCCCCTCTCAAGAATTTTGTAAACTTCATTTTTATTTTTAATGGTAACTTCTTCTAAGCCGTGAATAATTACACCACCCTTCTTAGACACATCTTCATACAATCTGTTATAAAATAATCAAATACTTTTACTATCATATTTTTAAAATGCAAACATGGGTCAATAATTTATTTTGGAAACACAATCTGTAACACAATTATCTGAAACATGATCTTCACTTTATTTACCTTATTTTAGCTCTATCACCATTAGCTGATAAAAGATCATATAATTCTTCGTTGTAGAGCTCAAGAAAACTGACACGTACATTGTACTCCTGTGCTTCTAATGATTGCAATTTATCCATCAGGTGGCTGAGCGCACGTGGTATCATGCCAGCGGGCGAGTCCTGCAATTATGCATTTACTATTTTGTTAATTCCTCGCATCAATTTATCTCTCTTATTACTGTGATAACTATAATTCTATTTCACTGACTTACAGTTTGCCAATTTAATGTACTACTAAAATCAGGATTTCCTTCCATTGTAAATGTCTTTCCAGTGCCTGTTTGGCCATATGCAAATACTGTACAATTATATCCTGCCAAGACTTGTTCTAGCAGGGGACTAATAACCACATCGTACAGCTCAATCTGTAAAATAAATGTTAATACAATCCCTGAATGTTGGCTTTTTAAATAGGTGGGGAAATTGTCATACCTGTTTTGACAAAGGTCCAAATACACGATCAAATTTGTATTTCTTTGAGAACTTATCGTTATGACGTTCATGTACTGCCAGTTCTTTGTTGTTCAGAATTTCTATTACATTTTTGGATTTATTGTTCTTTTCCGACTCATTTATAGGTCTAATGAAGACAAAGAAAATAATAAAGATTGAGAATTGAACCGAGTAACAATGTAAAATGTTTTATAGCATGTAAGACATGACGGGATAGAATTAAAATAGAAACATTTAAAAAAGCTTGGATTCATTGTTGCCTTTCACATTGTTTACAAATACTGACAGGAACAGAATCATAGAGATCAAAAAGTAGAGCGTAAAGTAATTTACAGTGTACAAAGATAGCAAAAGAGGAATACTAAAGAATACTATACAAATAAACTGCTCTTAAACTGTTGTATAAAGTTTTTAACAAACCAGTTGTTACTCACCTGACACGTACAAATACTTGGACATGTTGACGCCTGTCTTTTTCCTTTGAGTTTTTTGTATCGTTCATATTTATTTTCACTTTTAAAGCGATCACTTCGTAAAAAGAAAATCTCTCTAGTAAATAAAAGTAATTATTCCTCGTTCCTTGCTGCGAGTCAGGATATACGTTACGCGGCTTCACGTTACGGCTCAAACACAATAAAATTCAAACTGCTGGTAGCTTGTACCGGCTACAGGGTGCACCTCTGTTGCCATCAGTCATAGATTACACTGTTTAGAGAAGGTACACTCCCTTTTTCTCTGTGATCAAAGTGACGGCAGTGATGAGAGATTTGAGGAATTTTTCCTCACAGTTCTCCAGCCACGTCAGCGCCGTCTGCCGGTCTAAATAAAAGTACTCTCTTCATCTCTGTCAGT
>SHCU01000005.1:921342-946617 GCA_004307685.1 Ceratina australensis
CAGTGGTTCTGCGCGTGCGCGTTCCGCCGCTATGTTGAACAGTGATGAGAGATTTGAGGAATTTCATTCATTTATTAATGAAAATAAATCTCTGTATTTTTATTTTGCGATCCTTCCTTTCATTTATCATTTGCATTTCTTCGTTTGAAAATTTCGGATGCATTACCAAGAGGAGAAGTGGAATTGATCATTCGGTTAAGGATCGTAAAAATGAATTTCTTTCCATTAATCGTTCTCAATTCATTTATTAATCAGATTGTATCAATCATACATTTACATATGTATAGATTCTAATCTTTTAAAATCTTCGCCTCCCTTCATCTGTATTTTTTCGCTTGATTCTAAAGTCACGCATGCGGTACCAAGTGAAGAAGTCTAATTCTTCATTCGGATATGATTCTGATTTAGACGGCAATTCGTTCGGATAATCCATTAGTTGTTCCAAAGATTACATGTGCTACCATTCCTTAATAGTTTGTTGATAGATGAAGTGCCTCCTTAATACATACAAATTTTTGAACATGATAAATTAAAACAAGAATGGATTAAATTACGTTGTACCTTCGACAAAGCGCAATCCCAACATTTATCTAATCTAAGCTTTGACGATATGAATGAATGACGATGAATTCTGTTAAGGATGAGTATAATAACTCAATGTTTCCAACATTGAAGCGGCTTGTAAATACTGTTCGGAGCCTTCCTCATTCCAATGCAGAAGCAGAAAGAATTTTTTCAATTTTAACCGATGTAAAAAATAATAAGAGGTTCAATTTAAGCCACGATACAATAAATTCATTAATAATCATAAAGTCAGCATTCAAAGCCCGCGGAGAGACCAGTTCTACTTTATTAATAAATTCAGATCATTTGCAATTAATGGAGAGTGAAAACTTATATTCTTGAATAAAATTTTTCGAAAACTTTTCAAGATAGATACTAGCTTTGTGATATAATCTGTCCTTTTATCCATTCTAGACATTTTATTCAGTCAGTTAACGTAGTATTTGCATTCAATTAATTATATTGTCAAACTTTTAATTTCTGTTTTATTACGGACAAAGAAGCATTAACAGCACAATTCTTTTTCTTTTTTTTTCTCACCCTTTGCGTCTCTACCTTGTCGTGGTGGGTGGGCTTACAGTACATCTTGTACACTTCAGTACATTTTATAATTCTGTTCGAAACAAGATATAGTATAAGTTAGATTTAGTAAATATCGCTGCTCATTCGCTGGTTTGCATTTCCTCGTTATCGCTGCTATATTCTTGATGCAGTACGGATTTTATAGCGATCGAATTGCTCCCAAATCCTTAAATCACAAGAGGCATTCCCTAGTTCCCCGCCTGTGGTTGAGTCACCAGTTGCAACAATAGTATTCTCGTCACATGCGTATTGATAAATAAATATTTTCCGATAAACATTAAAATTTGTATTATTTGCAACCTATATTTCCTTATTTCCATTCAGTTTGACTGAACGAAACATCGCTGTGAGCATGACAGTTTGCCGCGTTTAGCGAGGGAAGGGATATGCGTGTGAAAAAGCAGAAGCTTTGGCAGCACCATCATATGCCAAGCGTTGAAATGTGAACCAATAGATTTCTTATTACCTGTGAATATCGTTCCGCTAGGGAATCCACACATAGATACCGTTAGGGCCAGAATAATTGTCCGAATCTGTACACATAACATGCACTTTGCGATTCCGCTTGTTAATCATTTGTTCACGTTATTATCATTAGTAAATAGTACCGTGGTAAGTAGTCATCAACAACGTAAAATAGACAACAATTATCTTCTGAAACTTAAAACTTCAAAAAGACTACTAGATTTAGCAGTATATATTATTATACTTATGTACGTATGCAATAAAAATCAATTCCATCCACTGAAGTTGGACAGTAATGATTACAAAACAATTTCTAATAACTTAAACTTGTAATGTAGGAACGGAAAATGCGTACCGAACGCTTCATAATTGGATTGTATTTTACATAATATAAAATATAAGGTCTTCTGATATCCCTTGTGTAATTAAATCAAATCTCGAAGAAACACACGTTGACGTCGTACTACGTCAACGTGTAACGATCGAAAATGTTATTGATTTCGAGTAAATTTCAAACAATGCCGCGTATATTTTTGAAACAATGATCACTTATTTATTTATTCCGTTTTACACGTTTCTTTAAATAGGGCAAGCCTCCTAGACTTAGTCCGTATAGCCCTTGCATATAAATCACAAATTCTTTGCAAAATTATAACATACTTATAATTTATTACAGTTCACCAGTGACTAACGCTCCGAGATGGACCAGATGGACGAGCGGAGCGCCGCTCGTAACATAATGGTGAACTGTGATAAATTATAAGTATACTATAATTTTGTAAAGAATTTGTGATTTTTATGCAAAGTCTATGCAGACTAAGTTGGACTAAGTCTAGGAGCCTTCCCGTCTCTAAAGAGGCGTGTAAAACGGAATAAATAAATAAATAAATATACCGCTGCATTCTGAGCAGACCGCTAAATTGTTAAGGTTGATTTTATCCGTTTTAGTGAACGAAATATTTTGTTTTGCGTGGCTGACCGTGTATTGCTGTCTCGTCTGTAGAATGAATGTCAGTGAAATGTAAAAGCTGCTCCAGGCACACGTGCCATAATGACATCGAAAGGAACGACTGAAAGGAGTTATAAGATACATTTTTCTGCCTTACACGAAAGACAGTGACCCACCCTAACAAAATTCAGTTTAGTCACACGAAATCATCGAACGATGGAGAATCACACCGAAGATAGAACGATCAACATGAACGGAAGCGGTACGTTATGTCTAATAACGCTTTCATCAATTTTTTCCCTTCACATCGTATTATTCATCTGTGCTCTTGGTTAACTTCATTGGTTGACTTGGGATCAAAGCTCTGATCCTTACTTTTTCAACAGCAATTATTCCATTCTTCATTAATGCAATTATTATTCTATCGATATTAGAGTATTGTTCCCTAAATTTTTTATCAACCATTCATTGCAATTTAGAGGATCTTCAGGAGAAGATAAGCAGATTAGAATCAGAAAATGTTAAAATGCGAGAGGAATTCAATGTCCAAAGAGCCAAGATGAAGGAACTGTTTCTCCAAAAAGAAGGTAAACTCACTGTGTTAATAGCCGTAACAATTAGAAGATCCCCAGAACTGGTTTGATTATGTGTTAATATTTAAATATTCTATTTGCAGAAGAGTTAAAAAGAAGGTTACAAGATAATACAAATTTACAAAAAGAGAATGCCAAATTGAAGAATGAGTTGGATGAGGCAAAGAGTCAGTTAGTTGTTGCAGACTTGAAAATCCAAAATGATATGATTATTGAGAAGAGGAAAGCGCAGGAAGAAATAGCCTCTTTACAGAGGGTTATACATGAAACCATGGAAGAATCTTCATGTTCGCGCAAACAATTAGATGCAGAAGTAGCTAAATTAAAAATGACTCTTTCCAAGTTACAAGAAGAAAATCTATTGTTAAAATCCCAGTTGCCAAAAGATCCACCTATAGATGGCCCACAGATATCTCTTTCCACTGTTACGAAAACGATAGCTCGAAAAGTAGTCTCACAACTAGGTGCAGATGCTTTATCCTTAGGTCCTGACAATCTCGAGGAAAGCATGAGGAAGGTAAAAAGATATGTACGTAAGCATAAAAATACATGATTTTTGAACTACTTTTCTGCAATGAATTTATAGAGTGGCACTACATTTCAGAAAGTGTTCATTAATCATTTAAAACATCATTGCGAGGTGTTTATTTTATCGCTTGTTATTTTTTTTGTTTTTTACAAATTTCATGTACTTATGCAAAAGTTAGAGCATCTTACTTTTTAGGCCCAGGAGGACGCAGAAGTTTTGCGATCATTAGTAGTGCCACTAGAAGAAGAGATTAAAGCTCTGAAAGAGAAGCTGAGAGCGACTGATGACGAATTACAGAAGTGTAAGGAAGCTCAGTTGCAAAGGAGGCAACAGGAACCAGGTTCATCCGAACCAGTTTGTGATATGTGCGCGAATTACGAAGCGCAGTTGGTCAAAATGCAGGCAACTGCTAAGGATTTGGAAAAGCAGTTGGTAGACTCTGAACGCATGTTGCAAGTACAGAAGGAAGATTTAATGAAGGAAGTAGAGTTTCGTAAAGAAATGGAAGAGAAATGGAATGAAAAGAAGGAAGAGCACAAAATCAAAGTCGCAGAATTAACCGCTACCTCGCAAACGTTGCAGCAGACTTTAACAGAATTGAAAAAAGCTTTCGAGCAAGTGCAGAGGAACGCGAAAGACGAACTTGTTAAATTAACGCGACGTCGGGAAGAAGTGCAAAGACATCTCATAGCGTAAGAACATTTTCAGTAATAACTTGTGTTTTGCTATTCGTTCTATTTCTGATTTGAATAAAGTAGCGCCTTTTGTCATGGCATTCCTGACAAAATTTTATTGAAAATCTAGTCGAATCTTTGCAGACTGCAAAAGGAAAATGAAAATCTTGTTGGTAAACATAGCAAGCATTCCCAGCAACTGCAGAGCGAGAGTATTAATATGCCGAATAATGTCGAGGAATTGCACGTTAGCCTTTTGAAAATGCGAGAAGATTTGATCACTGCTAAAGTTGCACAGGAAGTCGCGCAAGAAAAGGAAGTAATCTTACGATATGAAGTGACCTTGCTCCATGAACAGATGGAACAGGAAAATAGGGTAAAGGAACAAGAAATATCGGAGTTAAAAAATGAAATTAGCGGGTTAAGGTAATATACTATAATTTCACAATGTTAAATCATTTTAGCAAATTTCTTGAACGTTATGTGAATCTTTTATAGAACACAGTTAGATAAATATGTCAGAGACCATCGAACTCTTGCTGAAAGAGAAGAAAAGCTTGAACGTTTAGAAAAGCAATTGGACATTGTTTTAAAAGAAAATAAAGAGGCTGAATTGAAAGTCGCCGAATTACGGCAAAGAGTTACGAGTCTTCAACAAGAATTAGATACTAGCGAAGCAGTCCAAAAAGACTTTGTTAGGTTGTCACAATCATTGCAGGTATTGTTGGCAAAAGTAATAAGTAACCGTGGGCGGGAAGTACATTGATTTGAACACTATGATTAATTGCTAGGTGCAACTAGAGAGAATCAGGCAAGCTGGTAGCGAAGTCAGATGGCAACACGAGGAGGATGTAGAAGAGTGTCCCAGTTGTCATACTGCTTTTACAGTTACGAAAAAAAAGGTGACTATATAACATGGAATTTCACTGAAATAGAGGGGGGGGGGGGATAGATTTATGATCCGTTGATATAAAACTGTCTTTGTATAGGTGCACTGTCGTCATTGTGGCCATATATTTTGTCAGTCTTGCCTTTCACATATTGTGAAAAGTGGACCGAAGCAAAGACCATCCAGAGTCTGTGATGTTTGCCATACTTTATTGGTGCAAGATACGGCACCATATTTTAGCCAAGAACCACCACATACACCCGACTAAATATTCTGAAGAGATCAGTCCAACAAGATGTGCAATATCAATTTGGTAATTTGATCACATAGATAAATTATAAGAGGACATTCAGAAAATATTGATGAAAATATTATTGATTGATAAAAATCTTTTTAGGAAGATGTAGATGATGCTATTAGTACGAGAGGGAGCTAGATACGATTCCTATTACCTGACAACTGGAGTGATAAAGTAAATATTGTGTAAATACAAATTATGTACTACTTAATGTTTATTGTAATTTAAAAGATTAAAGCTTTTGAATGTACGTAAGTTATTCGAGAATTATGAATATTTATCTACTATCTTGTTATTTACATTATTAAAATAAGCCTCGTACAATAGAAACAATATATAAATTTAATTAATTACTATTAGTTTATTTGACTCCTTGTATTGAGAAAAGAGGGGAGTTCGCTTCTATATTTATTTCCAATGCACGGTGTCTGTACATAATCCGGCACATATACCGTCTTTTTTTTCTTTAATTACTTTGAAATCCATTAGATTTATTTTGATCTGTTATTATTTATTAAAATGTCTGTACAGGAACAACATATTCGGTAGAAAGTAATTATATCACATATTTGATACCACTAGATTTGTGTATTCAACAGATCATTTAGTACCTGGCAATTTGTTATCTCTTCTTACCGAGATATTCAGCTTACTTGTTATCGATTTTTCGCTAAAACTAGTTGGAAATGTAATTGATACGTACAAAATGGTGAGGTACAAAGAAGAAACATGAACAAAATTCATGTGACTATGTTTAAAGAAGTTTTACAATGTAGCCAAAGAGTGTATGATTGATACCTTATCATAGTACCAATTAATGTAACTCGTGATTTCACTTATGCTTTGGCTCGAGTTACCTCAACGAAGAAATGGAAATCAATTGTAAGTAAAGTCAGCGAGACAGTGATCAATAAAAAATCAATGTGTGTGTACACATATTACATAGAAAAAAATCTTTCAATTACTTCTTTGATTGGCTGTGGTAATCTTTTAGGATCGATAGTTGGTTCTTCGGATGTTAAATGCTTCTGTCTCAACATCCTCCACTTGTTAAAAATTGCTTCGTATTCGTGAACTTTGTCAGATTCATTCAATTTCGCATAAACATTTAAAAGACCGTGATAGTCGTATTCCAGGCCACTATAGCTTTCACCGAACCATTTTAAGTCTAATAAAATAAAAATCTCGTTAAAGCACAGATAACACGACCAATTGTATTATTGTAACACTTACAAATTGCGATACTTCTATAATAAAGTTTTTCTGCATCTCTGTATCGGTTCATATGATAATTATAGAGCGAAGCCAAGTGACCCACGCTCAAACCAACTTCGTAATCGTCCGTTCCCAATATTTCTTCTTTAATCCTTATAGCTTTGAGGTGCATTGCCTCAGCTTCCTGAAATGAATATTCAAAACATCGATGTTGGCGGTCTTATTTATACACAGAGTATCCGATTATTCACTAGCCACAAAGTAGCTGATAAACAATCAAATACCCTGTATTCATCTTCAATATGTACCTTACATTTCCCCATGCTTTGATACACGCGCCCCAAATTTCCGTATTGTTTTGCTGTTTGTATATTTCTTTCGCCGAATGCATCTTTAGCCAATTGCAAAGCAAACAAATGATGGTACTCTGCTTTGAATAGTAGGTCTTGTTTCGATAAGGGCGGCAACGTACTATCTAACGCTATTTCTTCGAGGATTAATGCATTTATTCGTTTTGCGCTCGCTAACAACAAATGATGCCCATTTAAAAGTTTTAACATTATATTTATTGCTTTCTCAATGTGAACTCTGTTTATTTAAAGTGAAATAAAATTGTATGACTTCCTGACATTTTCAGAAGCAATGCTTTATATGGAATCACTTACCTTGCTTCAGGAAAGACACCGAAACTGTATTCATACACATAAAGAGCAAAAGCTAAATTCTCATGCGCCAATGCGACATGCAAATTCATGTCGCCAAATATTTCTGTTCTAATAGCTAACGCATCCTGAAAGTAAGTAAGCAAATCACTAAGATGACTAGTAAACCTTAAATCAGATTCAGAAATCTGTATACAAACCTTATAAAGATTTATACTGTTAATAATGTTATCAAAATTCAACCAATAAAATCCATAATCTGAAAGAACATTACTGTACACGGGATGGTCTATACCAAATACTGCCCTAGCAAGGTATACAGCTTGTCTGATCAACAGACCCGCTCTTTGAAATTCACGTTTTAAAGCACATGATCTCGCTGCTTGTCTCAAAACATCAACGGTAACACGTGCAGATAATGCAGGCTTCAGCTGTTTTAATGCTTCTATACTCCATCTGAACATTGTAAAAAAACAATAGTGATAATGCTGATAAATCCCTTAAATAAATAATTTACGGTATGTACCTGTAAGCCTCATCATATTCACTTTTCACGAAGAAGAAATTACTAAATTCAGTATAAATAGCGGCAAAATTGTAATCATTTTGTCCTGCCTCTTTTAATCGTCCTATTAATTCTAGTGCAAGCCGATGCGTTTCCGTTGCTTGTAAAAACATGCAGTATGTCGCTTGGGCATGTAACAACCTGAATCGTTACATGCTGATTATAGACAATAATAACAGAACTCTGAACATCAAATTAATAACTAGACTTTACCTTCGGTAACATTCCAACGTCCTATACCATTTATCTGGCGTCGAATTATGTTGAAGACACAAGTTTTTACATGCTAATAGTATCTCTTCGCTTTTCACATACCAGCCAGCATCGCTGAGAAACCTACCAAGTCTTAAACCTAACTCTATCAATTTCTCTTGAGCAGCTGTATTTTCATTATCAAGGCAACACGCGATATAGCTACAACTTAAGTCTATTTCAATCCGTATTCCGTCTTCTATAAGGCCCTAGAAAAATGACAATATTGTAAATAGAAAATTTATTTAATTTTACACAAAAGACGAGCTACCTGAAAACATTGTAGCAGGTGAGCCCGCCGATTAGTGACTGTCAGCATTCTGGAAAAAATCTCAGGATTTCTGAGGTCGATGCCCAGTAAACATAATCGTTTCTCTTTATATAACTGTAAAAATGGAAAACACATTGATTGTACATCATCGTCGAATTTATTTTTACAGAAAAAATTAGACAGATTAATTGTCAGGACGTAGTGTTATAGTTCATGAGCGTCTCAATCGCTTCGTGAACAGGCGATAATCCATTAAGATAAGAAAGGACTGAGTCGAAGATGCGAATTGCATATTTGCGAAAACGACTTCGCGAGGGGACAGATTCGTGGTTAAGTTAGAAAAATATGTACGTCTATCACACTATAAGACAACGTTCAACAGCAACACGCTTTTCCGACGTTTACCTGATAATAAATGTCGAAGAGTATATCATTGGGCAGGTCATACAAGTAGTCTCTCAGCCTCAGAAACTTGTCCGATATTGTTAATATACTTAGCTGGTACAGAGTTTTTGGAGAAAACACCGGTGGATTATGTGTTTCGGCCATTTTCCTACGTTCGTTCGATAATCACGAATCACAAGCACGGACGCCCACACAGCCACGCTTCGTGCGTATACACTTAGCGTGATCCGCGATGCTTCGACATCTAACAAAGGACCACCGACACTGACGACGACCATTGACAACTCCCCCACTCACGCGGTTAGAGTTAGTTCGGAGCGCGCAAAGATATGAAACAGGAATTTTTTTCTATTTTCAGCCACGTGTGCGCAAACTTGTTGCTGCAACGATTCCATGATCGCAGCGAATTTGTTAAAACCTTAAATCTGCTGGAGCACCTACCAATTTAAGGTGTCCAACTTGAAAACAGTATGCGCGGCTCGTTGGACGGGCCAAGTTCTCCAAAATACGAGCAGCATATAATACGATGTCAACAGTTAGAAAGCGTGGCAATAATAGGTACACATCGATAGTTCAGAAAAAAGAGAATCGGTGTAATCGTGAAAGAGGCTGATTAATGGCACCAGCATTGGGCCATGTCTTCTTTGGCCCAGGCTTCCTTTTCCGAAGATACGACCAGCCGAAAAAACGTTTAAGGTGATTCGCTGATACTGTTATCTTTGGCATACAATATGTATATAAACTGGTTAAAAAATGGTAATCGGTGCGCGCAAGTAAGAGGAAATCGGTACGCGTGCCAGCATCGGTTGTGAAAGTTTGAATGTCAAATCGTGGGTTTTTATATCGTATTGCGAGCCATACGCATATCACGCTTGGCCGAGTGGTTCAATTTGACGGACAGGCGACCGAAGACTGGATTCAATCTGCTGGTTTATCTTTCCCATTTTCTCTGATCTTATTAAACATTTTGCGTAGAAGATAAAGAACTATAACCTTGCGTTCTGATACAAATTTTCATACTCGACTGATTTCATTATCGGCGTTAAACTAAACTTAACTTGCCAAATCGATTTGCAATTGCGATATCTAGACAGGAATATTGTACAATGGAGGGAACCAAGTATTCGTAGACGTCGGTTTTGTCGGAAAAAATTGATTTTAGGGGTGCGTTAGATGGTGCACAACGTGCACAGGATGGAGGAGGAATCCCCGCAGGAGGATAAAAAGGCTGAGGCGTTAAATATGCAGATCGTTCTTGCAAGGCCGAACACCTCATCGGACGATATTCGTAACGGTCAACCGCGTACTTCCGGTCAGGAAGAATTCACGTGCTCCTTGTATATCTCGCGTGCCGTTGGGCCTCAAGGGCAAGTGCACGGAATACAAGGTGGAAAATTGCCTATTTATCGAGCATCACGATTGCATATCGAGCATCACGTTACGCAATCGTGATAAACAATTAGTTGCATCACTTATTAGTCGATAGAAAGTTTCATCTCGGATGTGCTGGAGAAACAGTTGTATCACGCACAGGTGGCGAGCTGTTACGTTCCAACTTGGAAGAGGTAATTCGCGCGTCTGACCCCTTGGCAGCCTGGCTCGTATCTGAAACTCCTTGCGGTTTGATCGCGGCATTCGCGCGTGAAGCTGACGCCGAGAAACTGTTGCAGCGCGTAGATTTGGCACGTGTTTTCGAAGGGCCAGTACAAGTACATTCCTCGATTTATTTTAATCCACGAGACAGACGTAACGAGTCGTCATTCGGTTCTATAAACGAGCTACTCAAGGATAGAAAGCGCCTTCTTTATGGAAATTAACAGTATAAATATATTGTGTAAAAATGTGAAACAAGTTTGATATTATATTATCGCATTCCGTGGGTACTGAGAACCGACTAAACAAGTATAAATATGAGTGTTACCTCATACCGTGATAGACCGCTTTTCTACTCGCTTTCTCTATTTGCACAACTCCGTTAAATTTCTGGTTACTTCCAGAAAACGCAGTATGAAATTAGACATATCCTCTCTCCTTTAATTTTCATAAGTTAATCGAAACTAATTAATTTTCATCGGATCAGGTGGCTCGTTTCTCGGCAAAAGACTCTCGTTATAGACAAGCGGTTCTTCTTCGCGACGTACCTTGGGCCATTCCTTTACAAGATATCAACTCTGCTCTAACGAAGCAGGGCATCGCGGCAGGAAGCGTAGAACGCTGGCGGCAATACATACGCGTCGAGGTAATTGCCACTGAGCCACTGACGAAATAGCGATAAAAAAAAGAGAATACGATAAACAGTGGTTAAAAGCCAACGTAATCATCACCTTCGGTATCACTCAACTATGATTATTATTACAGCTACTTTGAATAATGCTAAAAATGACTGAAGGTTTTAAACTGGCATTTTTAAAAAGAACATTCTATTATACGATTCATGAGATTAAATTTCGATTGAAATATTCCAATCAGGTTTTAGACGCTGGACATTACGAGCTGTTGTTACGTCAAGGCTTGGACTTTTTCGGCGCCGCTCGGTTCAGCGCCATCCCGGAGCGGTGGTGGCGCGGAGGAACCGGAAATGCCGGTGGACCGCTGCAGGCAGGTCCGGGAATGGTCAGCAACTTCCTCGAGGCGTCTAACTTTCAAACAGGGGACGGCGTGTTACAATGCTATCGATGCCAGGGTTTCTGGCACATGGCTGCGAACTGCAGACACCTGCCGCGTTGCGTACGATGCGGGGAGCCGCATAGCGTCGAGTTCTGCCCAAGACCCCGCAACAATCCTATCTGCTGTCATTGTTCCGGTCCCCATCACGCCGGTAGTCATATTTTCGTAATATAAAAATTGTGTGATCACGCGATTTGCTAGGATCGAAATATGTAATTCTATCTACCCAGTGTTTCTACTCATATCGCACGACATATATATATATTTTTTATTTTACCGCTTGCTCTCAAACGCGAACTCTGAGTTGTCGTTAATTGAGCTTACCGCGAGAACGGAAACGAAGTACATAGGTAGCCCGGATTTCGAAGGTTCGAATTAATTAGCATAATCATCGGTCATGCTTCCGTTTAATGTAATCGCGCATTTTTAATTTCAGGCTATCGACAATGCCCGGTTCGACAGCAACTTTCGAATGCCACGCCTATTAGCATCACGTTGAGCACCACCCGGATTGGGAACCAATACCCGATGAACGCGGCCTCCAAGACAAATGCGTCTTCTCACGAGCCGCAGCCTTTGAAGACGAGCCAGTCCTAACTTGAGAAATTATTGTATCAATACATTTTGTTCGTCCATTCTCTGACCTTACTCCGATTATAAATTTGCTCGCGTAAAGTTCGTAAGTGCTATATCGCGAGCTAGTATAAAGTTCCTACGCTGTCTATAAATTTTAAAATGTACCTGCGGACAAATTTTCTATCCTTTTAAATGTACAACATTTTAACGTTGTCGAGAGGCATTGCTTACGAAATAATTGAAATTCAAGGTAATAAATTTATTATGCAAAAGCGACGATATTGTAGTTCAGTAGCATACTAGACGCGATAACCGAACTTGAGGCCGCGGCAATTTTCTTAATTTTCGAAAACGTCCCGTAGAAGTTATCCACGTTCGCTAACCAGAAGCAGACAGTTCTCTACTGTGCGTCCTACTTTCTTCGTCCTAGTGTTCCCGAATCTGAGCCCCCCTTCAAATAGGATTCACGCGTATCGTTGCTCGATACGTTGTAACTGGTATTCTGATAAAGGTGCGGATATGGTGGGGATTCGAAGTGCAGGTGTAAGTATATAATCACTTACCTATACTTGCAGGTTCTCCAGCTCGATAGGTCACAGTGGGGGAAAGGTGGTTCCCACCAACGATTCAAAGCCATTCCTTTGAAGGATCTTCGGCAACTGGAATCGCGAGATTCGATCGCGTCGGTGCAGCCGAAGACGACGTTCAACTTCCTAGTTCTAGCCGGTGCCGCGTGCATTATAGATATGCCAGCCGCATCGTTCACAGGAACACCTTGAACGTTTATACACAATTTGGATACATTGGACAGTTTGCTAGCTCGTGAAGTTCTGATATTTGCGCTGCTCGTACGTGCAACCACCATGTGAAACAATTTCGAAGAATGACGGGGTTGGAAGAAACCGGTCAGGTACGATCGACGATCAATACGCGATGATAAATACAATCTGAATACTGAATACGCGAATTCGGGTGAAAACTAGAAGATATTATTTTTAAATGTAGAGCACCAAAATGCGAATAAACAGAGTACAAAATAAAAAAAGAATCGGACGACCTAATTTGTGAATGAATTTTAATTTCTGTTCTTCGCGATCGTCTTACAATAACTTGTATCATTCTAATTTCTATGACACTCATTTCCTTTCCTTGAAAAGGCTTTTTATCTCGATTTAGACATTTACTTTTACTTTACTTTTTTCCTCAAAGAACACCGAACGTATTTCCCAGAGGAAGTTGACGGTATCACACAATTTCTCAATATCCGTAAAAGTTTCCACTTTTACGCATTTTATGAGAATCTAGCATTTCTTGCAATCGTGTTAGAAGAGAAATAAAATAATTCTTCGAAGGTGAGCATGTTTTTTGCAAGAAAAAATTGAATCAAATGATAATTTTGAATACATTAAAACCACGGACGCGCTTCCTAATTGGAAAAATATTTCAAACCCATTAAGAATTGTTTCGTAACGCGTTTTTCCCTTCGCTGTACGAAAGAGCTAACGATTTCCGTCACGAAAAATCTTAGGATGTGATTAATATAAACACGCGAACAGGATAATCAGATGGTCAGTGTAACTCAGTGCAAAGGATGGATATTAGCTCCTTGAAATGGATCTTGCTGCTGGTTGTGGCGATCTGCTCTAACAGCGTTCAACAACCGACTTTCTTCAAGAATTCCTTCAAAGGTCTAAATGGTGTCGTACCGTGGCAGAACACGTTTGATAGAAATGAGATTAGAGCTGTCTATTATCATGATCAGACAATTGCGATCGTCGATCTCGACAACAATAACGAACTTCAAAACTGCAATCTGATCGAAGTATAGTAAGTAGCGTGTCGTTTAATTTTTTTCAAAGTGGTGAACATAAAAAATGGAATGTGCGATTTTAGTGAACAACACGAGGCAAACGAGATTTTGAGAAATTTGTCAACAACGGCTATCCCGCAGCTGGTGTCTTTTCAAGGAATGACAAATCTTATGCAACAATGCGAACTGCTGGACAGAATAAAATACGACGAGTTGTCCGCTTCCACGAATACCGTGAGCAAAGGCAATCGCGGTGTAAGTAGCGTGCTGTCTCTTCTCTCGGGCATCCTGCCAGGTAACAATTTATTACGCTCGCTATTTATTCTCTTTGGAAATTATGCAATTAACATTAGATACGAGGTGAAATTTATTCATGTACAGGTACAAAATGGTGCGGCACCGGGGACATTGCTGAGAATTATCATGATTTAGGTCAGGAGGTTCAAATAGATAGGTCGGTAGGATGTTTTTGTTCATAGCCAAGATTGTTAGAAAATTTCGTTTTAACATATGACAACGATGGATCAACTTTTATTTCTGTAGATGTTGCCGCAGTCACGATCTTTGCCCCGTTAAAGTTCGAGCTCGCCAAACGCGGTACAATCTCACCAATTATTCCATGTACACTAAGTACGAAGATATATCATTTAAGCAGTCTGTTTATTCTGACAACCACTGTCTGCAAGTTGTACTGATACATACGTGCCTTATTTTCTTACCTTTGCAGGTCGCATTGTGCTTGTGACGAGGCACTGTACCATTGTTTGAAAGCCACAATGCATCCAACGGCGCGAGTCATGGGTGAAATATATTTTAATGTAATTAAGGTCTCCTGCATCGAGGATATTCTGCAAAAAGATCATACTTCCATAGTATTAAGACGACAATTTATTCCTGCCAAAATGAAGTATTAAACTATCAACTTAATAGTTGTACGCTGTGAAGTTATAATTATTACCATAAAGATGTAAATACAGAAAAACTTACACCATATTCCTGTTCAGTTTATCAATTCTGAGTTCAAAAACAACGTCGGTTGAGATACAGACATAATTGCTTGTTCCAAGGACGTTAGTCGGGAAATAACTGGTTGTGAAATGTTTCTAACACTAATACAATTGTGATTATAAAGATTACCTGTAATGATATTTACTTTTATTTACTAGATGAGATAATTAAATTTATAATGTGATGTAAAGAACTATTTATTACTACCTATTAACCACAGAGTCTCTTTCCTAATATGTATATATTGAGAGGACAGTAATGCATTTAACAATGTCTCCAAATTCAATTGTGTATACTTTGGATTCTCTAGTAAAAACATTGTCAATTCACCAGAAATATCTTGAGAAGCATTAGCTAATATTCTTATGCATGCTGTGATCTAAATTAAAAAAGTTTATATTAAAATTTCATTTGTATTATCAACATTAATTACTGTTAGCTAAAAGTTGATGTTATATACCTCAGTTATACGTGTGAAGTTTTGTACAGCTTTCTGATATAAGTAATCTGCTATTGAGGGCAATAAATCATGCAAACATGGAATACATGATGCGTGAGAAGACAACAGAGCTAATAACCAAATGAAATAAGGAGTCTCGAATGAAAGTTTCCTTTTTGCAGTAGCCCTGGCAAGCTCTATCATTTCACTATCTCTGAAAAGATAATTGCATAAACAGCAATATGTTTCAACACTAATTACAAAGGAAAGTTATTCCTATATACCTGATATTCTGAAAACCCACATGCACATAATGCATACTTGCATAGGTGACTGAAGGAACAATTGCATAGTCACAATTGCGCATCAACGATATCAAATACTTCAAGCAACCTTGAGAATTTAGAATTTCAAAGGTTTTATCACTTCCAGCAATTAAATTTCCTATAGTCCATATACAAACATCCTGTAATAATAACAGAAGTTATGTTTGCTCATCAAGTTAACTTTGCTCAACATTTATTTTTTCTATTTTTAGTTACTTTGTTTATCTTTTCAGTTACTTACCAGGAGGGGATAATTTAAGGTATCTAGTTTTGTAATGAGATAAGGCCCAATACTTTTAGTTAACGAAGTACAAGCTTTTCCATTTCCAAGTGCTATATTACAAGAACAACTAATGGCACATAATTGTAAAGCTGGATCCTTACCAGAAAAATCACGTACTAAAGCAAACAGTATATTATCCACTTGAAGAAAAGAATTCACATTTTCCTCGCTCTGTTGTGAAAAAAGTGTACATTATTGTTTTTTGGACATAATTCGTATTCTATATTGTATATTCATTTTACAACCTGAATAAGGGCATTTTGGAGCTGCTTATACTCTTCGATGGATAACGGTTTCTTCTTAAGCGCTTTGGCTTTCTCAGTAATGAACTCTTTTGTAAAAGATGAATTCGTAACAATGTTTCCCAAGCTTACACGATTTCTGTTTAACGTTTTTGTACGATTTTCCTTCCTCTCGTTGTGTATCAAATTTCTTAATTCTTCTCTGACATTCTCAACGATATGATCTTTTATCGATTCTTCTACTTCCATTTTATTAGAAAAAATAATAGAAATTTTTATACACGATAAATAGCAATAAATTAAATGAAATTGACGAACACGATTGTTGAATTGGGCAATTCGTGCAAATAACTAATTTACTATATTAAATTATGCTATCCAGTATTTCGCTTTCTCCTCGATGGTTGACATAGCTGATACGAAATGCGGGACGCGGGACGCGTAACTGTTTGACAACTTCCCCCAAAGGTGGCTTTGAATTTCGGAATTCGGAGCAGAGTTGCCAGATTGGGGACGGGAGCCATCAAAATCAGCCCCTCCACTTACGCATACTATCACACAATGTCCGTGTTTGTGTGCTCCGAGCTCAGGTAAACTTCGGCCAGTAGAGAGAGACGGTGAAACATCAATCCATCACTCTTGCACTTGTTAAGCTCTGGTCAGAGAGGAAATGATGAAGTTATGTCTCAAACTTTTCCAACGAGGCACTTCATCCATCGACACACTATTAAAGAATGGTAGCACACGTAATCAGTATCAATCATAGTTGTATCAATCATACAATTACATATGTATAGTATAGATATATATACAAAAATCAATGATAAACTTTTATAAACTTTCCTTGTCATTACTTAGGAAATTTTGTTTATGAATCTTAAACTATACAGAGTAAAATCAACCCCAGACCGGACCCTATGAGATCATGCTTTCGAGAAGGAATTCAATGGATATAAACACATTCTCATGCCATTGAAAGCTAGCGATAACGTCTACACGGAGAAGCACCTCTTAAACATGAGACATAGGACCGATCTGGAGACAGTTCACATTCGGCAGCATACGAGAGCACCGTTATAATTAAATCAAGTTTTCTTTCGTTACACGTCCAAGTATACCTGCTTCCCTTAAAACCAACATATAGATTCTAATTTTATGAAATCTTCGCCTGCCTTCATCTGTATTTCTTCGCTTGATTCCAAGTCACGCACGCGGTACCAAATGAAGAGGTCCAATTATTCATTCGGATATGATTCTAATTTTGACGACAGTTCGTTCGAACAATCCATTCAATCGTTGGAACAACGATTACGTGTGCTACCATTCTTTAATAGTATGTCGATGGATGAAGTGCCTCTATGGAAAAGTTTTTAGACATAACTTCATTTCCTCTCTGACCAGAGCTTAACAAGTGCAAGAGTGACAGATTGATGTTTCACCTTCTCTCTCTACTGGCCGAAGTTTACCCGAGCTCGGAGTACACAAACATGGACATCGTGTGATAGTGTGCGTAAGTGGAGGGGCTGATTTTGATGGCTCCCGTCCCCAATCTGGCAACTCTGGTTCGGAACGTTTTATTGTTAGGCCACGCGAGGCGACGTCGCAAATTGCGATTATAGGTTACAGCAGTTATAGATATTGTTGTTATCAAAAAGTCCTGCTTAACGTTAAACATTTTTAGAAATATCATAACAATTTATGAATAGCACTGTGTCTTTTGTTAATTAGTATAAGAGACTTTAAGTGTGTAATGTACAAAGATTAATTGTAGGTATAAAGTTAGTGTGAGAATGCATTGTGTACGTGGATAAATTTTCGAGGAAGAACTTGTAATATATTTCATATTGGCTTTCACTTATGATGCGATCAATGTGTCTTAAACATGAATGAAAACGATTCCATTTACGGGACTACATTGTCCCAAGAGTCAATAAAAGTAATAGCAGAGAGTATTGGTGTTGGGAATTTCCCCGATGAAGCTGCTAAAGATCTCGCTGAAGATGTGAGCTACAGACTGAAAGAAATTATACAGGTCAGATATATTATAACAATTGTGTAATATAAACATTTCCCTTTATATCAGCTATATTCATTCTCGTTCTCAGGATGCAGCTAAATTTATGAGGCACGGTAAACGTCAACGTATGACAACACATGATATCGATCATGCCCTAAAGATAAACAATATTGAACCTACATATGGATTTTTTGCCAAGGATCATGTACCATTTCGTTTTGCTTCCGGAGGTGGCCGCGAATTACATTTTGTAGAGGAAAAAGAAATTGATCTGAACGAAGTTATATCAATGTCTGGTGGACAAACATGGCCTAAATTACCTCTGGAAATCACATTACGTACACACTGGCTATGTATAGATGGTGTGCAGCCTACAATTCCAGAAAATCCACCTCCAGTATCTAAAGGTAATGATTTAGTTCATGGTATAATAAAAAATTCTATTTCCTCAAATTCTATTTTTAATCAATTGCCTCTATGACAGATGTTCAAAAGTTAGAGAGTGTCGATCCAACAAGTAAACTATCAAATAAGAATCAGAACATTGGTGTCGGGAAACCAGGTAGCGGTGTTAAGAGTCAGAAATTACGCAACGTAGAAACTGTCCACGTGAAGCAGTTAGCAACGCACGAGTTGAGTGTTGAACAGCAATTGTATTATAAAGAAATTACTGAGGCTTGCGTCGGATCTGACGAAGCACGTAGAGCAGAAGCTCTACAGTCCCTTTCGGCTGATCCTGGTTTACACGAAATGCTGGCACGAATGTGCACTTTCATCGCGGAAGGCGTACGCGTTAATGTCGTACAGAATCATCTCGCGCTTCTCATTTATTTGATGCGAATGGTTAAGGCCCTTTTAGATAATCCCAGCCTTTATTTGGAAAAATATGTATGCATTCATCTGATACAAGCATACCTACCTGTAAGTTTATGTACATTAACATTGATTTAACTTTCAGCTACATGAACTGATACCATCTATTGCAACTTGTATAGTTTCTCGACAACTGTGCATGAGACCGGAAGTAGATAATCACTGGGCGCTTCGTGATTTTGCTTCGCGTCTTATGGCTCAGATTTGCAAGAATTTTAACACTTCCACTAATAATGTACAAACTAGAGTAACAAGAATGTTCAGTCAAGCCCTGACGAAGTGTAAAGAGGTATAATCATTACTAGAAAACATCAAATATCCGCATAAATGAAAAGAAATACTAACAAGAAATATTTTAGACTCCACTGGCCTCGCTATATGGTGCAATTGAAGGATTATGTGAGTTAGGTCCAGAAGTCATTAAGGCGTTAGTTATTCCCAAAATTAAATCAATATCCGAGCGTATTGAATCGTGCATCGAAGGGCCAGGTTTGTCGAGCGTAGATAAAAATGGAGCTGGTCATATTAAGACTCTTCTAGTGGTGAATATCATTTTTATAAAAATCTATATTTTCGTGATGTTCTATTCAGATTGATATAACAAAATATTTGATACAGAAATCTGTGGCTCCTGTCTTAAAAACAATAAGGTCCACACCAGATCTTGTAGAAGAATATAAACAAGACTATGGTTATATAGGTCCTGCCTTATGTGCAGCTGTTGCAAAAGCTCGCACGCAACCAGCGACTTTAGCAACAACTGCATCTACAACAACATCTCTAACAACCGGCCAGCAGGGTCCTACATGCCCTGGGAAAACTATAGTGCAAGCTGGTAATTACATTTTAATGAACACAAGTATATTCAGGTATTCTATGATTCAATTGCAATTCATTTCTATTTTTCTTTCATCCAAGTAACCAACTCTAGTCCTGGACAACAAACTGGACGTGCAATCATGCTTGGTACAGGCAGAGCTACTGGAGGACCTACTACAGCTGGAGGACAAAAGTTTGTCATCTTGCAGTCTCGATCTCAAACCCCGACTGCAACGAATATGAATACTAATGTGATACAACAGCAACAGCAGCAGCAGCAGCAACAGCAAGTTAAGATAGCGCAAACCAATGTTGTCCAGCAAAAGGCACATATGCAAGGCAATGCGCCAAAATTAGTGGTTGTCTGTATGCCCAATAGTAGCCACAATACAACTACAGTAACTCAGGTACGAACTTGAAACTAATTTGACATAATTACAATTGTATTAATTGCATTAATTGCTCTGGAACAGGCGGGTCTAACAACAAAGACACAGAACATGTTTGTTACTCAACAGAACGTAGAATGTTCACTAAGTCCAGAGGATGAACATTCGTTCCAGTGACTATGGAATAACTTCCATGCAACGCAGCTTGTACAGAAATAAATTTCTAACGTTAAGATGATTTATAAAAAAAAATAAAGATTTTTGTAGAATATTAAGAATTAATATTAATTTATTTTCCCAATAACAGAACGATTTTATGTTTTTGTATGATAATTACATGGTTTACTGCTCGACAATTACTGAAATAGGAAAATGCAAATTTCTCGAAACAAATTTGTTACTTTAAAGAATTGAAACCGAGGATCATCCCTATGTATCATTTATAAATCTTCATAAATTGCTTGAATAAACATTTTTACATCCGTAATTACGTATGTATTTACATTTTTAGCTATTCACGTTCGAACCAACCAATCCTGCTTCAAATATGATGGTATAACGTTTTTATTACCGTTCCATTGTTTTGATCTTCAACTTTTTTCTTGTGTAACTTTGATTACTACACAGAGAGATCTGATAAAAATTATACGAAGAAGTTTAATAAAAGTGAACAGTTAAGGAAATTTACTTATTTTTCATCTGCGACGCAATAAATGATCGATCCTATATCTGTAAAAGTAAAAGTAGACTGAAGTAGACACAGAATATAGGAAAGAATATAAAACACAGAAGATGTAACGTACGCCATATTTGTTTCAGAAGAAACTTGCTTCTGCTTGCTTGATGTATAATTTACGGAATGGAACATAACATGTTGGTTAGGATACAAAATGGAATATTTCTAACTATTTAAGTAAAGGACAATTTGTATAACATTAATCTTTAAACGTGAAATACACTATAGTAAATGAAACGATATCGAATGATATATTCAAGAATTTTCCACTGAGTACACTCGAATGGAAAGATAGTTTGTGGTTCATTATTTGTATATGAAATATACATGTTTTTATTCATAATTTGTTGTCCAAGTGAAAAATTTTTGATAAAATGGCTAAGAGTGAACTGTCATTAACGTTTTGTGCAAATACTATTCAAGAAAATGAAAGAATGCTACAGGAATCATATAAAAATGAAGTAAGTATTTCGTGAATAAATTTATAACCAATAGTGTACCAAACTGATTTATAAACATTTTTCAGATAGATAACAAAAATAAAGATTACAAAAAATTGTTCGCCAAGCTTAATCACTTTTGTCAAGGAAAATCAACCAAAGAACAAACCCAGTTGAATCCTTCTTGGTACAATAAAAATGTACGATTCATGTGATATTTATGCAATACGTTTAAAATTTATGATTTGAAAATTTATAATTTTTTTTTACATTCTATAATAGATCACAACATATACATATGGACCTATCAATGGATTTCCATCTGGTTCATGGTGGGGCATTCGTATGGATTGCTCTAGAGATTGTATTCACGATCCATTTGATAAAGACATTCAAGACGGACCATTTGGAGTGATTTCTATTTGTACGTCAAGTACAAATCAAAATGAGGATGTGGATTTTGGTACATCTTTAACTATTACGGGACAAAAATACATTGATGGAAATGTAGATCCTCTTATTAAAAACTATGAAAGTCAAATACCATTGAGATTAATCAGAAGTTACAATCTGCTTAACAAATACGCACCTAAAACTGGTTATAGATATGATGGTTTATACCTTGTAACTAGCTTTTGGATAGGCATAAATCCAGATTCTGTGAAACTGTACAAATTTTCTCTTTCACGCGTAATTAATCAAGAGCCATTGTCCTGTGGTGTCAAAGAGGTGATCTCAACAAGTAATACTTCTTCTACGACTATGCCTGTACCAAATAACTCGAAGAGTTCTACTCCAACCATGTATGATTTTAAGAAATATTCGCGTAGCTCAGATTCCATGGCCCAGAAGGAAAAAGTACACGACAATTCTAATGGATTTTATTACGTCGAAAGTAAACGAAATAATGAGAAAGAAAGAATTACATCTGAGAGTGCGATAGTCACCCGTCATGTGTTTAAAAAAGTAAACCCTACTGCAGAATGTACCTTGAATGTACCAAGCACATCCGCTGTGTCAGAGAATAAGTTGTTTACTCATATTGGAAGCCAAGGATCTAAAACTCATAGTACAAATATTTCTATACGTACCGGATTGTACGATTCGTCACACAGTGCACAAAATTATACCAAAAAGAATACTTCATCACCATTTAACAGAACAACAAAATCATTGAACATGCTCAAGAATAATCAGCACATAGAAAATTGGAATTCGCCTGTTAAAGACAAAGATAAAAACTTAGATGTGAAATCTACTTCAAATGAATGTCCTAAACGCATTAATTATACATCTGTTAATATGGTGAAACCAGAACCGGTAAAGCTAATGTTTGCGAAAGATGTTAGTATAGAAGCAAATACGACCTCAAACAGTTCAAGTCCTTGTCACAGATATGAGTGTACAACTGTACCCAAGGAAGTAACAAGTGATTCTAAGGAAGCAAATAACAGTACTACAACCACACATGATATCACAACTAATATGTTACAAATTACAAATTGTATGTATAAAAATGAAACATCACCAAATAAGATAGTATCTAAGAGTGATCAGGAATCAAAAGTACTCGATTCTTTGGATTTACTGACGCCAGATAGGATCCTGCATTTGATTAAAAATAAAGATAATCCTTTATCGAAATTACTGATGGGAAATATGATAGGTTTAACAACAGAACAAACAATAGCGTTACAGATGGGCAATAGAGTAAAACCTGAGTCGGAGATTAAGGGGAATGTGAAAAGTAATACTGAAGAAAAAGAAAAAATGAATTTTGAAGTGGCCACGGATGATTTGACTGGATCAAGGTGTTACAAGTTCAGGAGACGCAGGAGATTACCCAGAAAAATAATAAATAAGCCAGATACAGCGAAGTACAGCAAAAGGTATAATAAAATGTTGAACAACAATAGGTCTGCACCTTCTTTGGATGGCCTGGAGCATTCTCGAAGGCATAAAACAGATATTTGTAAAGATGCTAAAGAAGAAGTGCAACAAAATTGTGTGCAAAAGGAAGAACCAAATTGCATGCGAGATTCAGCAAGAAATATCGAGAAGAGCGTTGGGAACACTAAGGAAAAAAGAATATGTTTACCAACTGGAAAAACTACTAATTCGTCAATGAAGAAGCACGGGCATAAAAAACAAAGAAGAGAAATTACAAATTTACTGATAGATGCGAAAATCGGGCCGAAAATACGTGGCCCGCGTTATAGGAGATTACGTGCGGTCAATGACAAACGCGCGAAACAATCTTATAAACGTTACGATACGACGATGTGCGCGTTAGGTACGTGCAGTGTTAAATCAGAACAATCCACCTTCAGAAACAGGAATAAACTTGCAAGAATTGGTAATTGTAAACGCATTAGAAGTAGAAAAAACAATAGATACGTTGACAGGGCAGAAACTTTAAACGTGAAGCGCAACCGGCTTGATAATAAGGCTACTGTTTCAAAGATAACTGATGATGATTCTGATGCACGTATCTTAAGTAACAACAACAACGAGAATGAGAATAATAATATCGATAATGATGACAATAATAAGAAATCAAAATTTAAAGAAAAAATTCATGTAAAAACTGTAGAGAATAAAAATATAATGTTTATTAAGAATCAAAAACGGAGATTGATACAAACTGCATACAGAGAGCCGAAATGCAGGAAGATTGAAGAAGAATTAAAGGATGGCTATGAGAGCGAAATTTCAAAGCCGTACAAGACGGACGCCGTTACTCAGTGTTCTCTTATTAAAGAACCGTTAATAAGAAACGTTCAATCAAGCAATTCCAAACAGAATAACGTTCGCAACGAGCAGCATATTTTTATTAGGATCGAATACGGCGATTTTAAAGATATGAAATCCGAATTGTGCGAGTCTATGAAATCAGCTAACGGGAGTAAAAGTGATTCAACGTTTAAGTCTAATGAAAAATTTATGCCTTGTAAAAAACCTGTATATAATGTACAGCGTTCGGAAAATGCTAGAGTATCATTAAATGATAATATTTTGCATACAAAGGAACAAAAGAAATGTTCTGAAAGAATATCCGCGTTCGTACCTGTTAATATACCGGATAACGATGTAAAGATTGCTCGGCTCAGATCTATAGGTTTTAAACCAATCGATTTCACCAGCAATGACGAGAATGTTAATCAATCTGAGAAGGGAGCTGAAATGCTAAAACGAAACGTTGCCGAGAAATATGACAAGTATACGAATGAAGAGAGCGATATCGTTGTTTACATGGACGATGAGTTACAGTATCAAGATATCGAGAATGAAGATGTCCAAAATTCTTTGTCGGTCAAACATAAAATTTCAATGGATTCAGCGCTATGCGGTGTGAAAGAGGAACGATCGAGCGAAGCTTTAGAGAATAAATCGTTACTGGAAGAAGAATCAGAATCACCTTGGCACGGGTGGAAGAAAATTGTAACAAACGAAGAGACGTACTGGGTTGGCTGGTAAAAGAAACATTTCCATGGAGCTACTTGCAACACTTCATACAGGTAATTGTAACACGAATTTTTTTAGTAAAAACTTACAGACGCGCGAGACCGCGCGTGTTCACTTATATAAATCTTCTACCAAATTACGGCTCTCAATAAAAATGCTAAGTTATTTTTACACTGATTGCTAAAACTTTTCTATTGTAATACATCTATGATTGTTCTATCCTTGAACTGTGGGTAGTACATTCTGTTTAATAAAGTTTCTTTTTTTTTTTT
>SHCU01000005.1:947472-958007 GCA_004307685.1 Ceratina australensis
GGTGGAAGAAAATTGTAACAAACGAAGAGACGTACTGGGTTGGCTGGTAAAAGAAACATTTCCATGGAGCTACTTGCAACACTTCATACAGGTAATTGTAACACGAATTTTTTTAGTAAAAACTTACAGACGCGCGAGACCGCGCGTGTTCACTTATATAAATCTTCTACCAAATTACGGCTCTCAATAAAAATGCTAAGTTATTTTTACACTGATTGCTAAAACTTTTCTATTGTAATACATCTATGATTGTTCTATCCTTGAACTGTGGGTAGTACATTCTGTTTAATAAAGTTTCTTTTTTTTTTTGTTGTACGAATGGAACATTGGTGAAAAAGAGTGTAACTTTAATATAGATAATATTACTTGTTACCTGTACAGAAAATGGTGATTTACTTTAACAATGTTCTACTGTTATTTTTTGTGTGGTAGTATAACATGCTCTCCACCATATAATTTATGTATACAGAATCTTCTACACTTGTATAGGAAATAAAGTACAATTAAGATTCGAGATAAAGCTTGTTTGTATCTTTAATCCAGACACCTACACACCTGGGATAGCATTTGCCGATAATAAATAACAAATTATTCCTATGCGAATGAAACGAATGTGCTGAAGGAAAACCCTTTAATTTTCGAATTATTAAATACATTCTATTTTAACGATATATACACTCAATTTTTTAATCTAGGACGCAAAGATTCTCGTGGCTCAGTTATGTTATATTTATATATTTTCCGGACGCGTGCAATAATAAAAAGTATCTTCCTTATTTAGTCGTATTTTATAAAATAAGTATTTTTTGCTGGCAAAATGACCTTAATCTCATATGAATTAGAAATATCGGTGTATAAACATATACATAGTGTTTGTTCGAAGTGTAAAAATATCATATAATTACAGTAAATAATGCACCAACATATTTGTATTCAAACATTAAGTACTGTACAATGCCTTTCTTTGAAAAACATAAGTTGTCCTTTGAAATAAAGATAGCTGTATCATCATTATTATTATCGTTATTATAGTAGAGCCACCGCTATAGGTAACACTGCCTTAATCATGTTCAGCATATTAAAATAAATATCTTCTATGCTATGTTTACATGATGTAACGTAATACATGTATTAACATGGATGTAACATGGAACTATTATAATGCGACGCGCAATCTTAATTTGGCATCGCCCAAATTTCATTTTTTTTTTTTTTGTTTTATGAGCGAGTTAAGTTCCTACCTAAATGACGTACAATCAATTTAACGGTATACACATACATAACGTTTCCTCTTGAAATTACATTCACGGAAGTCCAACGTTAAATGTTCTCTTATCTTCCCCTTTTTCTCCTTTTTGTCGTCTTTCTTTTCATTTACTTTTTTTGTACACGATTTATTTTACTTCATACCTATTGGAACTCGTCGTCACTGCTCAACAGCATTGTTTTCTCATTATAATTTTGCGAAATCGTAGCAACACGCTGGTGAGAAGTGTGCCGCCTTTGTGGTGGTGGTATCGGCATGTTCTGTGGATCATCCGGATCGAAGCTGGATATCCGCATACCGCGTTGTCCTTTGGGTGCTCCTGATTGTTATATTACATCACGTATTATCGCCGGCGAAGTCGTTCACTAGTGGATACATCGATCAGCCAGCGAAATCGCGAAAACTCATGCTCGCTTCCATTCTTTTTTCAGTCAAAGCTTTATTGATTGGCTGTATCGATTACGGGCTATGTACAGTTCCACGTGTTATGTGACAGAATCTTTTTTTTTTAACAGCATAAGTTACAGCATTTTGATTTTTTTTCGTTTTATTTTCTCAACATCACTACAGAAATTATAAGTTTATTGAAGGAGTCATGCATGGTTATAAAAAAATTATGTATAGTTTTTGCAATAATTACTAATTATACATGTACGTAGAAAAAAACATAAACGAGAGATTAGCATGCCAAATTAAAAATAAATGTATTTACATGCCTTGTCCTTCGAGATTATAAAAGCATTGTAAATTAATACTATATTCTGTTGAATAATTAATTTGTATCCATTCCAATGAAATAATACATCATTACAATACTGCCACAGAATGGTAATCAATTATCTTTTGCATTTATTAGAAAGCAAAACCTTTATGAAATTACATTACTGTACTCTAAGTGCTCCTCTGTTAAGTACTTAATTTCTATTGTACAGTAGATTTTGTTAATTGCAAAATTAATGAATTATATGCTTATGTATACGTAAGTATGCTCATTTTAATATAAACCTTAAGTCGTATTTTGAGCAGAAAACACTAATGCCCGCCCATCAAATCGATTCAAACTTAAAACTTCAAGTAAATTTGTTGCATGTGTCTCGATAAACTATAGTACGGAGAATTTTTTAATTTCCATTAGAAACTGTATAAATGCCTCACGTCCAATTTCTTGAATTAAAAATATTGACGCCACGTGTTCTCATAGTTTTTCATACGGCAAGTTGGTATTAACGTCTGAAAAACAGTAAAAAAAGGAGGTGCCTTCAACGAATTTAATCCTAACTGGCACATGTCAATTGAACATATAAGTACTTTTTAATCTATGAGGGAATAAATATCTCGTTATACTTCTGTTGCAAAAGATAAATACACGCTGTTTGCAAAACTAACAATTGGCAGTAAAGTATGTACATCGGAAAATGCGAATATATAAAAGTAATGAATGTTTCTCAGAAATAAGAAGCCAGTCTCCAATTAAAGCAACATAACAGTTAGAGTTCCATTCGTTTACTTAAGTTCGAGTCAAAAATATGTAACACTCCTCGAGCGTTAATTGATTCTCTCCTACTTTTCTTATTCGCGTATAATAATTATAGATCAAGATTTAAGTAATAAACATAAATGAACAACGACATATGCATGATTCATCATTCTCTATGTATATCATGCCATATGAAAATATATCCACCGAACAAAATAAAAAATACACAAAGTTTTAAATACAGTATTTATAAAAAGAACATAGTAGTAAGAAGAAATCATCTATACATACCAGAACTATACTGGGTGTACTGTTGATACTGTGGATGAAAGTTGTGAATGGCATCAGTCATTATGTCTTTTGGATTCATTGTTTCCTAAACATACAGACAATATTAATGTACTGTTTGCTGTTGTCCAATTAGCTACATAATTCAGGAGTTATACCTTTAAGCTGCTGCTAATACTTTGCATTGTTACACTCCTTCCTCTCGAATCAGTAACACAACCAGCTGAATACACTTGATAAGGAAATGCATGACGCAAGGCAATAGCAGCAAACAGCATTTCAATGCAAATCAAAAAGTTCTGATAACCAGCAGAGACTGTGCCTGCACTGGCAGATGGGCCCAAACTTATAGGTGAGATCACGTTTGCTTTCTCAAGGATAGCCAATAGAACACCTGCAAGGAAAACAAATCCGTTACTCTTGTCCATATGATTCATATAAAAATTTAAGTAACTCGATGCACATTACCTTGCCAAAATGAGAGAAAGATAACGCTTTTAACAGTACAAAACTTTAAGACAGGCTCGAATGGTGTCAACAGGTCTCTTGTAGCAAAATAGAAGAGGAAAAGTCCATAAAGGGCAAGAGATACGCTGATATTATAAATTATAGTTATATAAATGTAGCCTCCATCCGGAGACCAATCTCCATCTCTGTAATGTCCGAATACTTGAAGGATTATGATGACGAATGCCATTACCGGTTTCACCAAACAGAATTGCAAAGTGGCTTGTTTGCAAAATCTAAGGAAACCAATGGTATACGTCTTTCCAACCAGACAGCAGGTTCCATACAGACAGTTCGAACGAATCGGTTTCCCACGTATTTCAGACATAATATTTCCTTCACCACCCAGGTACTCGTAGCAGAGGGACAAAAAGTTGTATATAACAAATGCTTCATAACAGTCTCGTACAGTAAAAAAATAAACGTAATAGCTTTCGCTGTTGAAAAATAATAGAGACACCCAAGAGTAGGTCGCATAGATTGGGACTATGAACAAGATTCTCACTATCCATCTCTGTTCAGTGGGATTAGTGTACCACCTCAAATGTTGATAGATCTACGAATAAAATCAAAAACCAGAAAGTGCTTTTCCTACTATCAATTTAACACGAGTATACTTTAGCGCAAATCTAAATGTACCTGTTGACAAGTTAGGAATAGAGCCAGCCAAACAAAAGCACCTGCTATACCTTGAGCAGCTCTTGTTTGCAAAAATATTGGAGCTACTTCCTCTGGAACAGGCGTAGATGTCATACTGCCAGACGCAGAGGTCACAGTAGTAGATTCTGTTGCCACAGCACTACTCATATTTTAATCTGAGGAAAAGTGCTGTTGCGAATAATAGTAATAATAATGATAACAAAAGAGGTTTAACATGATCAGAGTAAAAATAAGTGAATTCTGAACGTAAGAGGCATTCGTTTTAAATCATGGTCAGGAAACAGAAAAATAATAATAACGACAATGAAATATGTCTTTTCGCAGCGCGGAACGCATGGAATAAATGTCAAGATTATGGCTCACGCGTTAAAAATCAATATGCACAACAATAACAACAATACTCCATTCGTGCGCAAAATTTCGTCTCGTGAACGCACCCGTGCTCCATTCGTAGATCTTTTCAAACGATTTTAGCGTACGCGCGATTCCCTCGAGGTAATCCGCTCGTACGTGTTCTCCTTTTCCTTGGTGCCGTTGAGTACGTGTTGACCCGAACGATCAAGCTTCCTGCCGATTCCCCACTTTCAATTAACCAGCTACCGACGCAGCGGTTATTGATGGTCGTGACCTTCCGAAAGGCAGTCTAAGTAGGATCCGCCAAATTCCTTTCCCTTCGCTGAACACTCACTTCGGATCACCTGGTTTCACTTTTACCCGACATTTTCTCGCGTTTCTTCTCGTTCCTCGTACGACGTCAAAAACATTCGTCCGAGCAGCTCCGCGAAATATGCCACCGCTGATAATAAAAATATAACTGGTCTTGCCACTACTCCTATTATCCTTCCTCCTTCCACACGTCGATTTTCCCTTTTACTCCTCTTTGTTTTACACTCACACGGACGATCTCTTTTTCCCTTCTACTTCGCGTTAAATCCCCTCTTCACCATCGTTCCCTTTAATTATCATCGGGAATAGCTGCGAACGCATGCGCTTACTCATAGTTTTGTTGTTACATTCTTCACGATAAATCGCTTTCGGGCAGGTGTTTTGTGTCCATGCGATAGTAACAGCACAACTGGTACTGACTTTGACAATTGACGTGTGCAACCGGAAAGATTTATCAGAAATAAACGTCGTATCGGTGAAACCGTAATTGCCTTCTCGTAAATTCAATCTACGTACATACTATTTTGTGGAAATGTCGCTTATTTATATTGACGACAGCGATCCATGGTAAAGTTTATTAATCCTCACGTTTTTCTGTACCACCAAAATGTCATTTCTTCTTCTATGTATTTTTCTAAATTATATAGGTTGGTGGAGTACGATGCTTGTGAGAAACTTTTTAGAGAAATCATGGAGCAATTTACAGCGCGCAATAAACATCCGAAAGCTTCGCAAGCGTATGCAAGTATATCAGCGAATATACGAATTCGCCTCAAACAGTACAATCGAGACGTTCAACAGCTTAAGAGCAAAGTGGATGACTCTTTAAAATTTAGGACTATGTATCCTTTCGTTTGACAAGTAAAACGCAATTGTACAAACGTACGATGATATTTTCCTTAAAATACAGAAGATACACAGAACTGTTGAGGAGGCAGAACGAAGAACGCGACAGATTGAGATATTAGAGAGTAAAGAAGTGCAGTTGAAAAAATTATATGAGGCACGGTCAAATAATTTTGCAACCTCCCGTGCAAGTTTACTTACATCAGGAACATCAGCGTTTGCAGATGGCGGAACAACCTCTTGGGCTGCTGATGACGACGACGATGATGATAAGCCTCTTTTAGATACTCGAGTAACTGTTGCGGACCTTATGACTCAACAAGATAGGGTCTTACAGGGTATGACACTTGATTATCAGTTCCTCTCTTATTTACTATAAGATGATGTGTACTTCAGATACTATGAATCTATTCTATTTCTTGTAGAGCAAGATAAAAATCTAGAGGAGTTGTGTAAAGTTATTGCAAGGCAAAAAGAGATCGGTCAGACTATTGGCAATGAAGTTGATCATCACAATGGTAAATAATTATTAAAATTTATTATTTATTCATGTATAAATTACAGACAGAAAATCTGTGATGAAAATCTCTGATTTGAAATTTGTTTCATTTTCCAATAGAAATAATTGATAATTTAGCCAATCATATGGATATAACAGACGAATCCCTGGTTAATCGAACGCATCAAGTACAGACAATTACTACCAAAGATCGTACGTGCGGATACTGGGTAGTAATAATTCTGCTTTTTATTTGTATAATCATAGTCGCCTTAATTCCATAAATGAATGTTATGTATAGAAACAATCAATTCCCTTTTAATTGTACATTTCTCTGTTGTAAATATCTTTATGAATTATTGCATTTTATTCTTTTGACTATTTACTCGCCAATTTTCGGTTAGTATTTGTATATATTACAGTAATTATAATACTATACACAAGAATAAAATATAAATTAAAATAAATAATTTACTTTATACTTGAAATTCAATATTATTTTACTGGTACAGTCATCAATGTTGCATTGAAAAATAAACTCTTCTAACGGGAAATGAAATGTCTTCATTATTCATCTTTATACAAATTACATTTCATTGTCCATTAACTTATGCTAAGTTCTCTACAGTATCTTCATTCTTCACTTCTAGCACAGTGCACTTTTTATCTATTTCGTACATTTTCAAAAGTGCTTTTGGACAAGGATCTCTCCCTCTAAACTTTCGGAAATTTTCTCGTGCGGAGTAAATACCGCCTACAGAGAGAAATGATTCACGATATCTGTTACCAAGTTCGTTTAACTGCTCCTTATTTTCGTAAGACACATCTTGAAAAGCACTGTATAAGTCGGCAGCGATCATTTTCGACCACATATTGCTGAAAGATCATGGAGAATTTATCAGTCAATAAAGATTCACTTGTGTACTTATTATTCACAAAGTCTTACCTGTAATAAGCAGCTCCCCACTCTCCACTAAAAATCGATTGGAATGAACAAACTTCACAATCCTTTTTATGCGTCGGGAGTACAAAATGTTTATCCCATATACGACCCATGATAGTATTCCAAAATTCTTTGCTGTAAATTTCGGGGGAAACTATTATTGTTATACCTATTACCACACGCATCTTTGTATAAATTTATCGCATTCCATTTTACCTAGAATACAATTCTAAATCAAATCGTGACCAATAGAGTTCTTTACACAAATTATAACCAGATAAATGCGTTTTCGTGTGCTTTAACATCTTGATCATCTCCATAGACAAAGGTTCGTTTGTATCTTCATGAGCAGAAATTTCTTGTAGAAATGATGGTTCAAACAACCTAGTAGATTAATGAATTTATATCCTTGTATATGTGTAGAAATTAAAAAAAAATTAAACTTTCTGCGTACCAACTCGCCAGAAAATAATCTGCAACGAACGCTGTATCCCATTCAATGAATGAGTGTCCAGCAACATCTGCGTAATCCACCTTCGTTAAAGTGTGTTGTAGCATATGTCCACACTGGATAATGGGAAATAATATAATAATGTAAATATAATCCTGAACATAATTTATGTTAAAAAACTGTACCTGTCGGATGAGGATTTCGACTTCTTTGAATGAGAGGAAAGAAGGCTTATTGTTAGCAGGTGGCTGGAAGCTGAATATCAGAGCAGCTAGTGGCTTCATACCACTTACTTTGCTTCTATTCTGTATTGGTACCATGTACCCTGAATCTTGTGTTTTTTCATCATCCCTTGCATATAGATCCAAATAAAAGCTACTCATTGGTTCAGTGCTCGATTCCTTCATATCAAAAATATTAAAAAATCGGACATCTTTGTGCCAAACGTCTGGTTTTTTGTCCTCAACAATTTTTATACTAAATAACATTTCTATCAAATTGAACACACCATCTAATACTTTTGGTAAAGGAAAATAATTATTTAAACTCTCTTCCTTGTACCTGCGAATTATATAAATGATATGTACTACGTCTAATAAAATGTACTACGTCTAAAATATTAATTTTATAATTACCTGTGTTGAGAATTTAGTAACTTCCTACCCCAAAATGTTATGTCCCAAAGTTGGAGCTTACCATCTAAGCCTCCTTCAGTTGCAAATGCTTGAATTTGTTTAAGCTCGTATTCTTGCGCTGGACGAGCTGAAAAATTACTGTCATATAGCTATCAGTTAACACAAATAAAATTACAAACATTGTACCTGTGGCTAACAAAGTATCCATTACACTGCAAACATTTTCCTTGCTACCTGCCATTTTAGTTTCCATACTTAAGTCAACATAAGTTTTATACCCTAAGTAATTAGCTTCCTTCAATCTTCTTCCTCTAATTTCTTCTAATGATACACTTGCTTGGACTTGAGTCTCATGCAACACAGATGCTTTAGTAACATATGATTCCCAAATCTTCCATCTCAAAACACGATCAGGGCAATACTCTGATGAAAGA
This sequence comes from Ceratina australensis, assembly GCA_004307685.1. NCBI lineage: Eukaryota > Metazoa > Arthropoda > Insecta > Hymenoptera > Apidae > Ceratina > Ceratina australensis. Next base: position 956,146 of record SHCU01000005.1, read on the forward strand.
AATTATGATAGTAAATTATTATTTATCAGTTACTGTTACTTTAAAGAAATTTTGTTATGTATATTTTAATACCCATGAACAATTCGTAAACATGTGGATACAAAGTTAATACCCATGGGCCAACGTGACATTTCGTAGAATCTGATACCATAGCTCTTAACAGCTTATCAGGAAAATCTTGTACAACTGCAGAATCTCTTATGGTAAAAGTCATAAGATTTATAGCTGCCTATAATGAATAAAAAGAATGTGTAATAATATTGAATACCAAATTTTTCTCAAATTTGTTTGTCCTTACAAACCTCCACTTTCTGTGAATACTCCGCAATGTTACGAAATAATAACACTTTTAAGTCAGACAGTTCATCCTTCTTTCTTTGAGTTAATTCTAATCCATTTAACTTTCCTTCTAGTAAAAATTTTTTTAATACTCCCTTCTGCTGATCATTTAAAGTAATCTCTTTGTCATTAAAAACCTTCTTACATGCTTGATAAATTGGATCACTAGTATATCTAGAAGCAGTAGCTTTTTTTGCGCGGTTATTAATACTAATATAATATTTTGATGGCATTAAACTATAATTTCCCAAATACAATGTCTTTGCAATGCCCCATGTTATATTTAACGAGGTATATATGTCTTCTATGGGATCTAATACATTTTTAAACAAGAACTCTGGAGTGACATCATCAACATCTAGAAAGAAATTTGATGTTATACAATTTGAAAATGTTTATAAGGTGTAAGATGATGATATAAACTGCAATTACTTTCTATTTGTTTCTCTACAGTTCTAATTGTTTCTTCAAATTCTAATGCTTGTTTCCCAATAGCGGCAACGCATTTTTCTATCGTAATGTTTGTAAATTCCGGGCTTTTATCTTCCTTCAACAATGGATATTTCCCTGGTAAATCTTCTCCGATTTCTGGAACACTAAATTGAACTACCATCAGGCATTGAATTGTTTATAGAAAAGTCTTGAGAATAACGGCATTTGGAAACAAAGTTTTATCAGTAAATAAGGCATAGAACTAATTTTTATTTCGAGCAAAGCAGATGCACAATATACATACAGTATTAAATAACCATTGCGTCTTGGAATTTTTAAGAAATTATTCTGCGATAAAATAATCTTCTTCCCACAAAACGTGGCCGCCCTAATATTTTTTAACAACATTGTGGCCTCACACTTCTTCAAGCAACATGTTTGATCGAAAAACCGGCTTTTGTCTAAATTGTTTGGCTTTTTATTACTATTAATATTCTGGCCGATTAGCTAAAGCAGCCAAGCAGCCAACAACTAGCAACCACGTTTGGAGTTTAGTCATGAGTTATACCATACGATTGATCATGAGCAGTCGTGAGTTTTATATACAATATGTGACTTGCGTTTCTGATAGGTTCCACGATTCAAACATTTCAGTCATTTTACACGCTAATCATTAATGTAGATACTCTCTTATACGGGATATCGACTTTAAGTGTTAGCAATTAAATCAGGTTGCGGTGATTATAAATAATTTCTCTTTGTATATGATAAAAAAAAAGGGGGGATCGTGATGGCGCTACGACCAAAATCTGTATAGATTCGGTATTTGAGACTGTTCGCCCACCACCAGAGTTGCCAGATTGGGGACAGGAGCCATCAAAATCAGCCCCTCCACTTATGCACACAATCGCACGATGTTCGTGTTTGTGTACTCCGAGCTCGGGTAAACTTCGGCCAGTAGAGAGAGAAGGTACCGCACGCGGTACCAAGTGAAGAGGTCCAATTATTCATTCGGATATGATTCTGATTTCGACGGCAGTTCGTTCGGACAATCCATTCGTTGTTCCTTCCAACGATTACATGTATTACCA
>SHCU01000005.1:966048-1042337 GCA_004307685.1 Ceratina australensis
TCTCTCTCTCTCTCTCTCTCTCTCTCTCTCTCTCTCTCTCTCTCTCTCTCCTCTTTTTTCCTCTCTCTCTCTTTCACCCGTGCGCGCGTGCGGTTTCGTTTTTGCTTTTTAACCATTGGCGAGCCCTATCTTTTTTTGAGCGATACATTGAATCTACGGTTTACTCATCATCGCGGAACAAGTGTATAGGAATGCTCGGGACGGTTGTGACCGAGGACCACCGTGCCACGAACACGTAGTCGAAGTGTTTGCTCGTTGATTTTTTGTACGAGATATCTGTGTGACAAAGAAATCATTTGCGTTTAAAGGAAGGTGATATATCCGCGGAAGGATGAACGACACGGAAGCTTACGGGGACGGGTACATGGAGCCGGCGGAAGAATGGGAAAGGGAAGGTCTTTTGGACCCGGCCTGGGAAAAACAGCAGAAAAAGGTAAACCGAATTTCTTCTTCGCACCACGGTATGCATAACGTTGATTATGTTCTCGCGTTTTTCGTATTCCTCGACTCGGTTATCGCACCGCGATACACGGTATGCACTTTGTCGAACGACCGTACTCTACGCAGTTCACGACAATTTATCTTGATGAACATAGTTTCTCACATCAAGGAAATTATCGGATGACATTATTTGTACATTTAACCGCGTTCATTTCGAAAAGCAGCAGCCTGTCGGGCGTTGATTTTTAAACGATAGCACATAACCTCGCGCAGGTGTACGTTGCGACTTTCGACAATTTACCTGCGTCTGCGATTAGAGAAAGATCTGTAAGAAACTTCTCATTCTTGCAGTTACAATTGGCTGCAAATCTATGTGTACGTCCGTACAAATTGGAGCAACTTCGCTTTGCCAAAGAATTATTTCTATTTAACAATTGGTATTCTTATCTTTGTTGTCAAATATTTATCTGTAAATGGAACGAAATCTTTAATTCGCTCATCTTGTGGATCGATTATTTTAATGTACTTCAGATTGTGGTAGTTGCATATTTAACATTTTTCGATGGAACTATTTGACCTCGTAATTACGTTGCTGAGTCATTGGAGAATCCGAATTTTTACCGGGGAGATTATTAGAAAGGAGAAAAAAATCCGCGCGGAACATGATACAAGGGAAGCAGGTTAATACGGTGTCTATTGACAAAATGGAACAGCTTCAAGTACGCGTTGAAAACGTTTTCTTAATTTTTGGCAAAGGCTCAAGGCTCCGACTCGATTACATGTTAGTCTCGACGACCCTTTCGATTGTATTTTCAGACTTTATGACAAAAATAATCGAGCACTGAGTCATTTTCAAGCCGATACTCCAGAACGTTTTCGATAAATTAATCCTCTCCGATTTAACACAAATTAAATTGAATTTATTCGCTGCGATGTCGGGATGTCCCCGTTAAGTGATGGTCAATGTAAATCAAAGAATTCTAAGTGACAATCACGAATTTGGCGCAGTTAAATCATTTTAATGAAACCGTATCTCTAGGAATTTTATATCACTTTTATGTCAATCAGTTTTCTATTTCGATAGCGTTGTATTATTTATCAATGACGGGTAAATCATGCCTGACATTACGGCACCACTGAAATATCTCGAAGAAAAGTTTGGACGGAGATATCTCGAAGAGATAAACACCTAATAATATGTCGATATCCGATTGGGAAAGCATCGTTGGAGAGGAACGATCATACCGCGAGCCATACATTTGATTCACGTTCGGTAAGAGTTTCATCGTGGTTCTCATCGACGCAGCATCCTTTAAACTTTCCGCGTTCCTTTCACGAGTTACATGTTTAGAAGATGCAACATAGGAAACAGAAAACTATCGACGATAGAATGACATAGATCCGCGGTATTTACCTACTTTTCTATCTGCGCATGAAATAAATTACGAAAATGGAACTGATCATTTTTCCTCTCTGAAATAGGTCGCGTTGCATTCTCCCGATCATTTGAAATGAAACGAGACTTTAATTTAAATTGTTGCCAATTTTCATGCGGCCATCCGGCGTCGCAAACGTTACGCGTTCCAACCAGAGATACTTAGTGGTCAGTGGACACGATCAACAGTTGAAAAGCTTGCCAATTTCGTGGGTGTAAATTACATCACAGATTACTACCCGTTGATGTTCGCCTTTTCGCGGTAATCGTACTGTTAGCGCGAAATGGTGAAAGTACGTACACGCGTGCCGGAATGTAAAAACGTAGCGCACCGGTGAATCGGCGAAGGTTACAGAATCGCTTATCTAATGTTAACTGGTATCGCAACGCGATATCGGAGGGGGATAATCAGGGTCCTTCGGGAATCGTGTTCGGCGTACAGTAAGTGCCGGCCAAGAAATAGACAACTTGCATTTAGGTGTCTACGTTTATTTCAATGTGCACGATTTGTTGGAAGTCTTTACAAGGTTTCTCGTGTTCTATAGGAATGGATTACAAAATTTAGATACTTTCCTCGTCGTTTCTGTCTGTGTCACGTATAAATAGACGATATTTATAGGAAATGTATGCGGTCGAAGACATCGATCATAGCTGGGGTCCACATCCTCCGATCGGTTAACTACCGCTTCCAAACATAAACTGGCGCTTAACCTTTCGCGATACGATGTTTAAAGCTATTGTACGAAACCCATTCGCTCAGCACGTGGATTGTACATTTAATATCATGATCTAATTCTGAAAATTGATAGAGATCAAACCAACGACTTGACGATCGATCGATCGATTTCTTTTCCTTCTCTCTCTAAGGCTGAGGGTAAGATCGTTAACCTTTGAGAAGTTTAGGCTGTACGCCAGATCTTAGATTGGAATCGGGTGACCCACACAAGCTATGCGCCACTAAGTCGATTGTTATGCGATGATAAGTTCCGCGCGCCTCATGCCGCCGTCTGTTTATTGCAGGCTTCGCGAGCGACGATTACGGTTCGTTAAAATGCTACCAACACCCACGATTCACTATTTTCAGACGGCTCTGGTCGCAAAGGTCGCCGCGATAATTACGCGAAATATCCGCGGACGACGTAACCGGTTGGAATGGTTTCTTGAATGAATTTTCGTAGCATTTCCGACCGCTCCCTTGATACTGTCCGCAAATAGAATCCGCGACCATGATGTTTCCCGTTACGTACGATCCGGCGAACTTATTTTCGGTAAGCAGCGAAACCAAAACCATGCCGGAGTGCTGGAGTAACACCTCTTTCCTCGAATTCTTTATCCAGAAGTCGGACGAAATCTGTTACAGATGAAAATAGCATAGGAAAATGATCCCTATATTGTTTGGCATATTTTGCAGGAATATACATTGACACGGGTTAGAAAAGCTGGATGTATGAGAATTCTAAAATTGCGCCCAAGTCTTAGGACCAAATGTATAAAATTGATATTCTCAGTCAAGAATTTCCTTCTAGTAAATTATATTTTCTTTTCTCTTCGCTGATAAAGCGGAATCATTAAATTTCTAAGACAGCTTTCAACCGCCGAGCGAGAGATTTGACGATGAAATTATTGCAAGTAGAATGGTGTCGTTAGATTTCTCTCGGAATAATATTTATTAAATACGAGCGTGCCTTACGTTTAACCGAGAATATAATCGCCACCTGTCTACCACGCGGTTGTCAGGAGCACCTGCCTCTTCTTCTCTCCTTATGCCCAATGTTGGAATAGCGGAATGTTGCGAACCGACAAGGCGACGTGCTTGCACGCTGATATTCGTAAATATCTTTTACAACGAGTTTGTTCTATGACCGTCACGTGTACACCAAGTAACGTGCCAATTTTGTTACTCGTGACCGACGTTCTTATACCACATTTTGGCCTTAACTCTTTCCCGTTTCAAGGTAAAGCGAAAAGGGTTCCCGATTAGTTGATATCATTTTTAAGAGACCTCAGAAGAATATTTGTTGAATTCGTTTTAAAATAGAATGAGCGATGTTTACACGCGTGATATTTAGAATTTGGGTTACCTGAATTATGTGCATCGCATATAGGACGTTTCATATTTAACAGTATATTTATTATTAACTGTGAAAAATTGTACGCCTCGGCGAGCAGGTTCGCGTTTTTGTATCTATGAGGTGCGCAAAGAAATTTAATGATCGATGTGATTATCATTGCCCGACCGAACGTTACAATTAGAAATCGGTTGCTTATTATCGTCTCATTAACGCATCGCCACGTGACGCATTCCTTTCGTTTATAGAGGGATACTGATGAGTCACGAAAGTAAGTAAAGAAACCCTCGTAACACAATTGTTATTCCACGTAACTATAACTGTCCGTTTGCATAACTTGACATCTTCTTATTTCGCAAAGACGCGTATGTAATATCGTTTACATAGCGGAGTCTTCTCGTTTTTGCATTATGCATGTTTTAAAAAAGAAATCGAGGAACGTCGAGTGTTTATTAAAAGAGCATCGGCTCCGTGGAAAGAGGTGAGGATCGTTATAAAATGATTTCTCGGAGAACGTATTTTTGAAACAGAAAATTTGGTTGCCACGCGGTTCGGAAATGCGATCGCTGTTCTCATATGAATATATGTAGATCCAGTGTTTTATCAGCAAATAAATTCACCTCCGCACTTTTTTGTATATCGGTGTTTGTGCGTAAGATCCAAGCACCTGTGGCGCATATCCTTCGGCTCTGAACTCTCTTTGGGGCATACCATTTTTTTTTTACGAATTAGTAAGTGGNCAGAAAATTTGGTTGCCACGCGGTTCGGAAATGCGATCGCTGTTCTCATATGAATATATGTAGATCCAGTGTTTTATCAGCAAATAAATTCACCTCCGCACTTTTTTGTATATCGGTGTTTGTGCGTAAGATCCAAGCACCTGTGAACTCTCTTTGGGGCATACCATTTTTTTTTTACGAATTAGTAAGTGGATAGTGTCCGTTGTTGATTTTCCGATCGCAAAATTTTGTAGAGTTATGATCGAACGGACAGGTGGGATAAGTGACAAAAATAATAGATGGATTTATTAATTTAAGAGTGAAAACCGAAATCAAAATGTTTTCGAAATGCTCGGCCGTGCTCAGCGCGGGAGGAGTCAATGTTTTACAAATAGATCTTAGAGCCGCCCGTAGAAGTTAAGGTGGCTCATGTCCAATTTTGGCTGGTCGCGCTTCACACTACCCGTATTAAATTTCAGGCAATATTTTTCTCTCTCTTTACCTTTCTCCTTTCGAGAAAAGAAGCTCGCGTATGCTGACGCTATGTTTTTTTTATCACCATCTCGCACAATTTTTCAATAACGCTACTCTTGCAGTTAGTATTCTATTACCAACGTTATCATGCTATCTCGAGATCCTTAGGATATCACAAGAATGTATCTTTTTCTAACTTTTCTATCAGCTTGGAAATTTTTCATTTTTTCGAAATCCAATCAAAAGTCTGTTTCGTAAAAAGGTATTCAACAGATGTCTCCCATATACTCCAAGAAACGTCAGTGATGTATTTTATAATTATCTAAATATATTTATTGTCAGAATTTGGGGAAAGGGATAGTCGATACGTGGTTCGTATATATTAATTACATCACTTAATCAAAATACTGATTATTCTGGGAGGATAATTAGAAGGTTAAAGAGCTCTTCTTGCTTGAAGTTGCGAACACGAAATATTTAATTGAAAATATGGAATTTTTGAAAATGTTTAGTCCGAGCAATAGGAAGCACGGTTTAAGAACCGGGACAGAAGATATATATAGCAGGAGGGATTGGGGTCGTTACTAAAATATACACTAAGCAGCAGTCAAGCTCAATTCCCCATTTTAAATTCTTGTTAGCCATAAAATATTGCATTATTTAATCATGAGTCAGGAGCAGCTCGAGATATTGTTGGAAAATTGCGAAAGAAAAATGAATAACCGTCTGCACTCTGTTCGCATAGTTATCGTTTGTTATGATGTCGGTTCTTATGTATTTATTCCATATATCTTACAGACATTCACAGCATGGTGTAATTCGCATCTTCGCAAAGCGGGAACATCAATCGATCTGATCGAAGAGGATTTTCGGAATGGCTTGAAACTGATGCTTCTGCTCGAGGTAATCTCGGGCGAGACTTTACCGAAACCAGACAGAGGCAAAATGAGGTTTCATAAGATCGCGAACGTGAATAAAGCCCTTGACTACATTGCCAGTAAAGGCGTGAAATTGGTATCTATCGGAGCAGAGGGTAAATAATTTTAGTTTCCCGCGGAAATCGCACAAAGTTTGAGCACGAAACCTAAAGGAGTACCGTTTTATCTTAAACAGAAATCGTGGATGGAAATCTGAAGATGACGCTGGGTATGATTTGGACCATTATTCTGAGATTCGCTATTCAAGATATTTCTGTGGAGGAAATGACCGCTAAAGAGGGTCTCCTGCTGTGGTGTCAACGAAAAACTGCACCGTACAAGAACGTCAATGTTCAGAACTTCCATCTTTCCTTTAAGGACGGCTTGGCGTTTTGCGCTCTCATTCATCGTCATCGTCCCGATCTTATCGATTACAATAAACTTAGCAAGGATAATCCACTAGAGAATTTGAACACTGCCTTCGACGTTGCTGAGAAGTATCTCGACATTCCTCGTATGTTAGATCCTGATGGTAAGTATCATGGACTGGAATCGTTGAAAGTCGTTTTTTCGGAACTCGCCGCGTTGCTGAAGGAAAATACATCAAACGTTACGTTTTGCACTGCCGATTAACGCGAGAGAAATCTGCTATTCTCTTTCTCTCTTTTTTTCTTAACATCCGATTTTAGGCATTTTTGGGGGATTCAGGATGCAATATCGATCGAATGAGTTTTTCCCATGCTGTCTAAGCGTAAAAATTCTTAACGTTATGTTCCCTTAATATCATATAGATTTGATCAACACACCCAAGCCAGATGAGCGTGCAATCATGACGTATGTGTCCTGCTACTACCACGCGTTCCAAGGTGCTCAGCAGGTCAGCGTAAAGAATTGCGTGTTGTTCCCTTAATTTGATTACGAAGAGACCTGTGCTATTTCCTACTAATAAGTACGATTGTACATGCTTACACTTAACAGCATTTGATTATTGTTACTTTAATTGCGTAACTGCGTTTAATAGTTTTATTATCAGAGATAAGATATTCACTGTACATAGAAAATACTTTCCTCGTTTTCTATACAGATGTTATTACCCCTATGTATCTTTCTATGATCAGTTTATGTGATATTAATTAGACATACATATATTTTTTATATCGGCAATTCGTGAATATCAATTTGAGATCTTAATTCCTGATAGACAAAATTTTTTCAGTGGATATTCCTTAACTCTAACACTGCATGGTTTGAGTTGTTTCGAATGTGTTTTTCTAGATATGCGAAATACACCAAAGCCTGACGAGAGGGCTGTGATGACCTACGTTTCTTCGTACTACCACTGTTTTAGCGGTGCACAGAAGGTGTGTTTGAAATTAACCATTAACCACTATTAAAATCGAACTTTAATTTTAGTTAACAAATGTTTACACGTATTTCCTCTGATCATCGATAATATGCTTGTATTCGAGACGCATGGATTTCAATTCGATATCAACATAAGACGCATGCTCTTGCTTCGTGATACAAACATGTTTGATTTTCATTGTAGGCAGAGACTGCCGCAAACAGAATTTGCAAAGTTTTGAAAGTGAACCAGGAAAATGAGAGACTCATGGAGGAATACGAACGCCTGGCATCCGATCTGCTGGAATGGATAAGACGGACTATGCCCTGGCTGGCTAGTCGTCAGACTGACAATTCGCTTGCCGGATGTCAGAAAAAATTAGAGGAATATCGAACGTATCGTCGTAAGCACAAGCCACCGCGGGTCGAACAGAAAGCCAAACTCGAGACGAATTTCAATACTTTACAGACGAAACTAAGACTGAGCAATCGACCCGCGTACATGCCCACGGAAGGAAAAATGGTTTCCGATATTAATAAAGCTTGGAAAGGTGAAGGATCTCAATGCGTGCGCTGTTGATTTTGGTGTATCTTTTTGATTCAGTCTAATAACTTAAGTACGATTGAATTGGTAGGTTTGGAGTTGGCGGAAAAATCATTCGAGGAATGGCTTTTATCGGAAATGATGCGTCTCGAGCGTCTGGAGCATTTGGCTCAGAAGTTCAAGCACAAAGCTGATGCTCACGAGGAATGGACCGCGGGAAAAGAAGAAATGCTCACGTCTCAGCATTTCCGACAGTGCAAGCTTAACGAACTAAAGGCTTTGAAAAAGAAGCACGAAGCCTTCGAATCCGATCTTGCGGCTCATCAGGATCGTGTGGAACAGATAGCTGCAATAGCTCAAGAGCTCAAGTAATGCCGTCAAATTTATAATGCGCTAAATCCATAAATGGACGTAATAGTAATATCGATGATGTTTTTCCAGCACTTTGGAGTATCATGATAGCGCGTCCGTTAACGCTAGATGTCAACGTATCTGTGACCAGTGGGATCGCTTGGGTACTCTTACTCAACGACGACGCCAAGCGCTAGATGAAGCCGAACGTATTCTTGAAAAGATCGATATCTTACATTTGGAATTCGCTAAACGAGCTGCTGTAAGTTTAATTTTATCTCATGACTCGTTTCTATTTTTTTGCTGGTTTAATTATCACGATAAAAAATTTGCAGCCGTTCAATAACTGGTTGGATGGAACTAGAGAAGATTTGGTAGATATGTTCATTGTGCACACGATGGAGGAGATTCAAGGGTTGATGGACGCACACGCTGCGTTTAAAGCCACGCTTGGAGAAGCTGATAAGGAGTACAATGCTATCGTGGGATTGGTGCGCGAGGTCGAGTCAATAGTCAAACAGTTCCAAATCCCAGGGGGACTTGAAAATCCGTACACTACTTTGACCGCTTTAGATCTTACGAAGAAATGGAGCGACGTCAGGCAGCTCGTGCCGCAACGTGATGGCACGTTGCAAGCGGAACTTCGTAAACAGCAGAACAACGAATTGCTTCGAAGACAGTTCGCTGAGAAGGCTAACGCTGTTGGCCCATGGATAGAACGACAATTAGACGCTATCACAGCGATCGGTCTAGGTCTTCAGGGTACTCTGGAAGATCAGTTGCATCGTTTGAAAGAGTACGAGCAAGCGGTTTATCAATATAAGGCTCATCTCGAAGAATTAGAAAAGATACACCAAGCTGTTCAGGAGGGCATGATCTTCGAGAACCGATACACCCAGTACACCATGGAAACGTTGCGAGTTGGTTGGGAACAATTGTTAACTTCGATCAATCGCACCATTAACGAAGTCGAGAATCAAATTCTTACTCGAGATTCGAAGGGTATCACGCAAGAACAGCTTAATGAATTCCGCAGTAGTTTCAATCACTTTGATAAAAATCGTACGGGCAGATTGGCTCCCGATGAGTTCAAATCTTGTCTCGTTTCTCTGGGTTACTCTATTGGAAAGGACAGGCAAGGTGACATCGATTTCCAGCGTATCTTGGCTATCGTCGATCCAAATAATTCTGGTTACGTGTCCTTCGATGCGTTCCTGGACTTCATGACTCGCGAATCTACAGATACTGACACGGCTGAACAAGTTATAGACAGTTTCCGTATACTCGCTGGTGACAAGGTTGGTTCACTTTCACTTATACGATTTTAAACTACTGTTTTTTGCATTTTGATTAATCGACCCCGTTTTACTTCGTTTTTAGCCGTACATCATGGCGGACGAACTGAGGAGAGAACTGCCACCTGATCAGGCAGAATATTGTATCCAGCGAATGCCTCCTTACAAAGGCCCGAATGCGATGCCCGGGGCATTAGATTATCGTTCTTTCTCCACCGCTCTTTATGGCGAATCAGATTTGTAAGCATACATATCAAAAATCGAGAGAAGTTTCGGACGATTTCCGTTTCAAAACGCAGGTCAAATGATATCTGAAACGTTTGTCGCACGTTTTGGTACTCTAACGCACCTTTATACAAATTAAAAATCTCTATGAGATAACAAAAAATCAGTATCTAGCCTCAAGAAATACAGGATAATTTTCAGACAAAAAAAAAGAAGAAGGGGCTCTAAATGCGTTTGTACGTGGCACGCGTGTTAGTAATTTTTTATTCGTGATATTTTTTTAACGTAAAGGAAGGTGTCAGCCATATCGATAAACTTTGATACAACGGTATTTTGCCAGAACGACTACCTCGGTGACGCAGCAGAAGTCGACGCGTAACGCTCGTTAAAGGGTGGTCCGTACTTAAATAAGTCTGTATAGTGACAATAAATATACATACACATTTTAGCTTTACCTTACGTTAAAAGAATAACACAATTGAACACAAGTTCTCCTAGAATATTTGCTTCTTGCCTATATCTACGATGAGTCCTATAATTAGTAAGTTAACATTTCAATTGTAAATAAACATCCCGAAGAGAAGTCACACGAGTACCAATAATAGGGAAAAAATAGACATTTCCTTTTCGCAAGCTTCCCCAGAAGAGGATTAATTGAAAGAAACTGTGCCGAAAATATGAATATTATACATAAAAATGGTAGAGAAACCGTCTTCAAGTAGTTTAATGCGTACATCGATATTGTAGCCTTATACAAATGTAGCTAAAGAAAAGAATCACGTTCGTCGACAGCGCATACGTATATTCTTAAGCGAAGTTTTTGAATGTATCGTTTAGAAGAACTAGTTTCATTTCATTTTTAAGAGTAACTTTTTGATTTAATTTCATGAGACTATTGTGTTGGTTGTGCTTGAAAAATATGGTACAAAAATCGCACAGTTCCTAAATACGTTCCTACAGATCAATAGGTTTTAATTAATTTACTCTTTTGTTTTGAAATTCGTAAGGCACAAATCGATGTTCGTAAAATATGCGAAAATTCATAAAACGAAGATGTATAAATTGAGGATTATTAACGACATGAAACGAATTTTTGCAAGTCCTTACATACGTACGAATCGACTTTCTCGCTAAGGATCCAGAAAATGTAAACGCTCGAAATCGAACGCAACGTTCATATTTTTTTATAATTAGCGGCAAACGAATTTTTAATCGACTAGCCGCCTTTATATACATATACTTCGCAGATCATCGTATAATTAAATGATAAACGCGAAACGATGCGAAAGAAAGAAAATTATTTATTTATTTGAATTAAACGATTATTTATTATTCTTCAGATAATTAACTATGGTAGTAAACGAACCTACTTTTTCAAAGTATTTATTTTTATAAATATTTGAGAGAAGTAAAAAAACGAAACGGTCACTGTAATATAAGACCTATAGCAATCGCTACTCTTTGTGTCATGTGCATCATGTGATCACAAATTTACACTCTTAGCTGCCTAAACATCATTTAATCGAATCATTGTTACATGGAAGACGCTCGTGTGTGAAATGCAATTACTTTTTTGAGAGCAAAAATAATGTACGTAAACTTAATTCTGCTTGAAACCTAGCGCTTCTACAATATCTATCTTAACGCGTCTTGCGAGTTCAGTTAATTTCTCCCACCTCTACTTGTTGCTAAAGAAAATCAGAAAAATGTGTTGGGCTTTTTGTAAAGATGAACGACGTAAAAATGTACATACTCACAGACACACACATGTACACATACATATACAGATATGTGCATTACTCGCGACCATCAAAATGAAATTCTAAATGATTTCTAACGAGTACACGTACAATTAAAAGAAATTCGTTCAAAAGTCAAATTCACAAAGACTTTCGGCCATCATATCATATTATATACACTTATACATTCTCATTATTAATCACATGTATTGTATAATTACCATTCTTATAATTTTAAATCGTCTAAAGTAACTTTTACAATTTTAATTCGATCTTTAAACATCAGCCCGACGATCGTCTCTCGTATTTCATATTACACTCGTTTTATCAGTTCCATTTCCCTTAGTCAACAGTGAGCGAATTATGTAAAATCAAAATTATGAGGTAAACATAAAAAAGATAAGGTCTTTTACAAATGAAGATCGGTCAGATTTTGTATTCAAAAGTGAAGAGAAAAAAAAGCGACAGGATTAGGTTGTTGTTTCGAACGTATCCTAGTATGCGTCGTATCAAGTGGGCGATATAACAAAGGATATTTAAATAAAAATTTCTAACAGTGTGGTTAAAAATTGATGCTTTTATTCCAAATACAAAATGTATTATACATAAAAATTGTAAAACTAGTTCAATCTCTTGAGTTTGATAAATCTCCTTAGAGAGTAACGTACCTTTTAAAGAGACATGCGATCGATTAAGTGTGCTTCTCGACGTAACACGTTACTAACGCTTAAATTATTTCGTCGGTATGCTATGCGATAAAGTAAGCTAAGCCTATTTATATACAGTAACTAAAATATTTACACGTATGAATGTTTAACGATAATATCACCGTGCTTCGTTTTCGTTAATTATGGCTACATGCGTTTCGAAAAATTCAAATTGATCGCGTCGTTTCGAGTTCGGGTCGAAATTCGATTCTTTCGCTTTATTTGGGAAGATTTATTCCTTGCAACCGAGTCCGGCGGACCAATTGCAAATACCACCGACCGGATCGAAGGATAACGTATCGGGACAAGTGTACTCGGCTCCGATTACCAGTCCATTCACCATTCTGGCGCAAGTGATAAACTTCTTGCACGAGTACGGATGCGGGAAGTTGCCCTGATCGAGGCATTTAATGGTCCCTGTACTTGTAAGGAACAGTTTCCCGTTGAACGTAGACTTTCCAACGACCGGCTCCTCCTCGTCCTCGTAATAATCATAATCGATAACCTGCGGCCGTCTAGGTCTCGTCGTCGCGTTTTCTATAGATCTGTCCTTCGTCTTTGGCCTATGACGATCCCCGGAAGCCGGAGTGAATCTGATGGTACTCCTATTCGTCGTCGCGTCCACTCTAGGTGCAACCGTAGTGCTTATTTTGCGTCTCAGGGCGTTCCTAAACGGCGGTCGACCTGATCGTGTAACTCTCGATTAGTAATTGGACCTTTCGCGATAAAGACTAGAGGAATCCCATTAGCACCCGTAGTAGAACATAAAAGAAGATGCATCCAGAAGGCATGATTCCGACCTCGTGAGGAAACGAGCCTGCAGACGTAGAGATGCAGACGAAAAAGGTAAGGCGTTATGATTGCATTAGTACGAACAGATCGTTTCTCATAGAGACAGGCGAAGAACGTGGTTGCAATTACAGAAATGAATAGTAGAGATAAAAAAAAAGAGAATTAGCGAAACAGAAGTATGTGAACGATGATGAAATTGACGAGATAGTTAGCTTCCAGTAGATCCCCAACAATGAGATATCTCCTCGGGAGAGATAACGTGTGATTAGTCTTTGGTGAAGTCCTCGTTTCGATTCGAGAAGAAGACGGATTAGAACTTTTCGGTCGTACATCGGCCGATACGTCGCAAATAAGTGTGAGGAAATATACATATAAGTAGAGAATTGCGATGCGATGAGAAATTATATCCCAGCTGATCTATGAACTGATCTTTAGTTTAGATAGATTAAGAAGTTTGATGACGAAGCATTTAACAAGTTGAGTGTACCGGTGGCCGACGATTGCAGAGACGGTGGATCTGCCAGAGTTACCGCGATCTCTTGCGCCCTACTACTCTGATCGATATCTTTCACAGGTCTCTGCGCCTCTGTTACATTACCCGCGGCATCTAAAACAGCATGAAAATACATTTGTATAGTTCGCTTCGACGATCGTTCGAAGTTCATCGTTTTGTTCGTCAAGTGTTTCTCCCGTTTCGTACGCAAAACATATCCCGCGGTTTTCTGCGCAACTGGTCCGCGCAGCGGCCATGTTGGATCGGCGAAGAAGGGAGGTGGTACCGGTAGTTGCATCTGGTGCGTCGTCGCATGCGTATGCGTGTCCCGGCGCGCGCGGCGGGACGTAGTTTCTTTTGTAAATTTTATACTGATCTTACGTGTTTGTGTCACTTACCGAGTGTCTTGTTAACGAGAGTCAAGTTTCCGTCGGTCGGACGAATTTTTCGATGATTCGCGAGTGTATTCGAATTTTTGCTGTACGGCGTCAACCCGACAATCGTGGGTTTCCTCAATCTGGTCGTCGGCGAACTTCCTGGTGTACGAGACGTTATTGTACTCTTCGAGGAATTCACCTGTTTATGGAGCACACGCAAATTGTATTTTCGAGTCGGTTCACCGAAACGGTGAGTACAATTCTCCGATTAAAGAGAACGAGCGTCGGTTCGACAATAGTCAATTGGTATAAGCGAATATTAGAAATTGAGATGATAGTAATACTATACAACATGCTTAAATAACATTATGCATCGGTACTTTGCAATAAATGTACGTACGATTACATCAACTCACAAAGTATTGCACTATCATGTCGATCGAGAATAGTCTTTGAAACGAAGATTCTTTGCTTGAATTGAGAAAATGGCGCGGGATTGAAATTGAATGGAAATTAAATTGTCATTCTGCCACGAAATTACTTTGAATTTTAGCCTTTCATAAGTGTCCCTCTCACTATCAGTGTATCCAGAAATGAACTTATTTCGTATTACTTAAACTTAAAACTTATACCGATTGACACACGTTCGTTACATTATTTTAAATAATCGTTCGAGCTTGTAAGCACTGAAACGATACATAGAAAAAGAAAGAATAGAATAATTGTGTTATAAGCGCGACATAACAGTAGAATATCATTCTCGTGTTATACGTAGCTAAGCATTAACCCTTTGGACTGTTCTACGTTTTATAGACCAGGTATTAATGATTACATGACCCGGTACACTGTGTTTCATAACTCATATTTTCACTCCATCATTTTGAATTGTTTGTTTGTTGTTTTGTTTGTTGAAACATTTGAAAAATACCTATCGTTGAATCGTTTAAAGTTGTGAGACCCAGTGTATTTGTAGAATTGAGCAGAGCACAAAGGGTTAAAATATATTGCAAGATGGAATAGTAAAAGCGTAGCGTAGGCGCTCTAAAAAAACGTGCGAGACGCGCCTCAGAGGAAAAACAGTGTTAATCAATTTAAGAATAGATGAACCAGCGTAGATAAAGATAAGAACGCACGATGCCAGAAAAGATTATCGATGAGTTTCCATCCGTGAATGATCCTTCTCGAGATATTATTCTTCATTCCGTTTCATATTAATTATTGTCGTCGTAGAAGGCTCTTTTGTTAAGCATGAATGGAAGGGAGCCTATTTCGATGTCTTTGGTTTTTTTTATGTTAGAGAGAACAGCTTCATCTTTTTTTTTAACAGTAAATTACCAGATCGTCCCATTCTTTTGTCCGCGTTGCATGTCTCTTTTTTTTTAAATCAGATATATTACAAGAAGAGTAGCAGACTTTTAGTTAGCATTACGCGTTGCGAGAAGATTGTTCATGCTTCTTTTAAAGTTTAAACTGACCTCGGGTCTTATATTCTCCTTAGTCTGAAGACGTTCTTCAGAACCAGCTTTGTATTCCGTCCGATTTGCCTTTGGCACAAAGTCCTTCTGATCTCTGTTCAAGTTTTCTCGATCATTCGAATTCCCAACAGAATTCCTCGTATTATTATGTACCGCGAACTTCATTTCTCTCCCTCCCTCCTTCTCGTTCGGGGTTCCTTGATCATCCGTAGTACCGATCAAATTGTTCGTTTCATTCGCGAGAATAGTAGTTTGCTCGAATTCCTGATCCATCTTTTCTGTTACTTCGGTTTTGTTATCACCATCGCGGTAATCCGAGGCGACAGTCGTTTCATAAATAAACGTAGTGGCAACGGTTGGTCTCCTTCTTTGTTGCCCCCTACGAGTAGAAAAGCGACGCCGAGCATCCTGTATTTTTTCAGTTGTTTTTATGTAGCTTTCCTCGCTCGTTGCTGCCGTGTATTGACGCCCTTGAGATTTACGACCGAACTCGTACCCGAATCCTATATTTTGTCCACGACGATTATATTTGTTCACCGTTCTTTCACCGGTTCTATCAAACGGAACAACCGTCGCGATTGTTTTTAACTCTTTACTTTCCGTCGAATTCACTGTATTTTCTACAGTTTCCGTCGTGTGGACGCTGTCTTTATACGTCTCTGTCAAATCGTTAGAATTTGTCTCGTTTCCTCTTATATTCTCGGGTTTCGGATTTACAAGCAACGCTTGTTCGCCCGGAAAAATTGTCGTCGAGTCAGTACGTGCAATAGAGAGAGTAGTATCTTCGTTAAGTAGGATTTCTGTTGTCGTGGATTCTGTGGGCGTGCTATTAAATTTAATCTCAGTTTCCGTAGTTGGATTATCTGTTGCCACCGGCGTGCTGTCCGTTATCCTGTCGGTGGTGCTTACGTTCTCATCTCTCGTGACGTAGAAACCACGTGGAACTTGTACGGTGGTATGGGATAAATTCGCCAAAGGAATACCACGCATTGTGGTCGGTTTTATTATCAAAGTAGTTGTCAATGGATCTTCCCGATCGATTCTCTTTTTATTAAACGATTCTTCGTCGTCGGCGTTATTGTCCCCGACGTAATACGCGTTTATATCGTCCGTAGATAGATCGAAACGTTTATTTTTTTCGATTGCATCCTCGAGGACGTTCGCGTGTTTCGCGCGCGAGGAACCTTCTTCCTCGTCCTTGTCCTTAAGAGGAAGCAAGTTGAAGAAGACAGGCGTTTGATTCTCTTCGTTATCATGGTTTCGATAACCGATCAGATCCTTGAGGGTCGGTAGTTTATTAACTTCGGGCGAGCTGGCGACCTGAAAATCAGAAGAGGGATGCGCGCTTAATGACGATCCTACGAAAACCTTTCTCTTCGTTCTCTCTCACTCTTGTCTTGCTTCCTCTTTTTCCGTCCCGAAGGAGAAGAGAGGGAGAGAGAAGGTAAAGAAAGCGGACGATCCTCCGGTAATGATTTTTCCGGTTCTCGGCTATCATTTCAGTATCATCCTCTTTTCGATACCCGAACTCGTTCCAAGAGTTGGTTCCAAGATTCAACAAAACATCTCTAATAACGCGTTAATGTGAACCGATATGTTTGAAATTGCTTCGTTCTTGATTGGGTGATGCGATGAATAAATGTATGTACATTATCGATTATGCGAATGACTCGACTCATTTAGTAGAATCTCTGTTGCCGATCAAGTTGCTGAACACAGACTCGATCTCAATCGTAGACGATTCTTGAGACTCCGTGGTGAATCGTGAAGATTGATGAAGAAATTCGCCTTCGATGGGCAGGGTGGATCTCTCGACCACCTGGCCAGGTGAACCGATCTCGTTCACCGAATCGTCCACGCTAGGATCCGTGAATTTGTTCGGTGTACCGGAGACCGTCGGTTCCGTGGTGATTCCTGCTCGGAGCATAGGAATTATTTTCGTAGTCGACGTTAACGAGGAATATTTCGTCTTGATCAGAATCTTCTGCCGTTCCGTAGTGGCCGATTCTTCGACCGACGTGACGAGCCTCGTTACAGATGCTCGCGGGGTCGTTGCGAAATCCGCGTCAACCAAGTTCCTAACATCTACCGGATTCGTAGAATCCTCGCTTCGATTCCTATGCGTCGTCCTCAATGTCTGCTGCCTCCTGTGCGCGTCGGCTACGTAGTCGAACTTCCTCGCCGGGATCAGAGTCTCGGTGACCGATTCCGTGGTGGAAACCGGTCGCCTGTTGAAGCTCGCGTACAATCGCGATCTCGAGCGTTTCGAAAAATCAGAAGTCGGTGACTGCGCGGTATCCGGGAATAATTCTTCCTCCCCTCTCGTTAACTCTTGATACTTTGGATAATTGTAACGGGTTTTCGGTTGGCGGAAATTCTGGTACGTGTCGACGGTCGTACTCTCGGATTCTTCCGGCGACGAGTCTAGGGAATACGGCGAAACCCCGTAACGAGTATGGAATTCCGGTGTCCTATCGTACGAAGCCGTCGATCGGCGAACTTCCTCCTTCGCGGCAACTTGAATCTCGTCGTCCAACGAGCTTCTTCCATTAGGCACGGTCGTATATCGATTCCAGAATTCCTCCGACTCGCTTCCGCTTGGATTGAGAGATCGATCCTCGGATTCTGCCTCTTCTTCTTCCTGCTCCTCTCTCGCATCATCGAATTTGTTCTCGATCGGTTCTTCCTCGATGAAACGCGTCGTGCTCGCGGTCGTTGAAACCGGCCTCCGGCGAACGAATAAACTCTTTCTGCGTTTCGACGCAGCCTCCAAGTTAGTTCTTCCGCTTGTTGGGCTTACGCTCGGAGCTTCTGTCACAGGCGCATTTATATTTTCCGACGAAGCGACCGGACGCCTGCGAACAAATTTCTTTCTCACGTACCTTGTGTCTAGATAGTACGTTCGATTGTAGCTCTCCAATCTACGGTTCGACGGAACCGGAGGTGTAATCAATTGTAAAACGGTACTCGGGTCTATTCGGTTATTCTCCTCCGTTGGTGAAACTTCCAGTTGGTCAGTATCATTTTGCGAAATAACAGTTGGCAATATTTCACTGAAATTCAGTGTTGTTGACTCTGTGGCATCATCCGGTTCCTCTACTCTTGTGGAGAATTCGGTCCCAGCCGTCACGTTGTCGATTACAGTCGATGCCATCGTAGTGATGTCCTCGTCATTCGTAACAGTAGAACTCTCCATGGATTCTGTAGTCTCCATTGTGGAGCCAAGTGTTTCCTCGGACGTTGCACTGGTTACACCGGTCGTACGATTGATCAGAGCTTCCTCCACTTCTGGTTTTTGCACGGTACGGAGTCGCTTGATCACTTTCCTTCTGCGAGAAACGAGCTTGTTCGCGTTCTCATTTTCTTGCAACGCGCTCGTGTTCGCCGTAACGGGCCTTCTCCTCAGAAGAACTCTTCTTCTCTTCGGTGCAATATTCGCAGTTTCGGTAGTGTTAGTAGGAAACACGATTTTTATCACATCGAGATCGACGTCCCTGACGGTTGTCGCGACTTGTTCGATCTCCTGATTCTCATTGAATCTTGCTGTTACCGGGACTTCGTTGATCGAGTCGGTAGCGCGTACAGAATCCACGGTGTTCGTTTCAACGTTCAACTCTGTGGTAACACGTTCTGCCTCCGTGGTGAAACCTTCGTCGACCTCGTCCAAAGAATCCGCGATAGTTCCTACGCTCGCTGCTCTGTCCAAAGTAGTCGAGACACTCACGGAGGTGTAACTGGGTGTAACTTCGATCACTGCTTCTTTAGCAGGGACTCCAGTTTCTTTACGAAGCTCGTTGTTCTCCAAGTTATTCCTCTTTCTCGTATACCTGTTCCTCGAGTACGCGTCCCTGTTCGCCGGTTTATCGAACACCTTTATGTTGGTAATCTCGGGCTCTGGTTCCTCGTTCTTGATCGAGTTCCTCGAGGACGATCTCCGCGAACTTGGCGCGATTCTCACGATGGGACTGTCTCGGAGCGTGCTCGTTGTCGTCGACTCGGTTCTGGAGGTCGGCGGTCGTCGATACCTTCTCCTGGAAGTTTCCGTGCTCGTTTCGACGGTGACTCGAGATCTAACAGAGGATTCGGAGTTGTCCTCGTACTCGACTCTGCCAACCGGCGTATACCTGTTGACTCCTCTGTTCCTCGATCTCCCACGAGCGCGAGACGTTTCCTCAGCTCGAGGAGAGCTCGTCGTTCGCTCGTTCTCGTTCTCGTTCCCCTGCCTCGGCCTTAACCGACCTCGTCCCCCCGAAGAGGACGAGCGCGTGTTGTTTCGCGACGATATACTCACCTTGGACCTCGTTTGCTCGTTGGTCGAGGCCTCGGTCGTCGGCCTTCGCCTGTTAAAACTGAAAGGTCTGGGTTGCGAAACGGCCGCGGTGCCAGGCGTTGATACCGTTGTTAATAGGATTTCCGTCGCCGTCTCCTCGACGAGTTTCACGGTGCTCGAGATCTGTTTTTCCGTTTCCGAGTCGACGGGGATGTCATTAGGCGTCGCGTAGGAGGATGAAACGGTAGGCTGAGTGGTGTTATCCGTATTCTGTTCGATTTTAGGTTGTTCACTAGTCGATTCCGTGATCGGTTCAGAGGATGCGATTTCTGAGACCGTGTCTACTGCCTGCGGGGTGGTACTTCGAAATCGCTGAATGCTAACGTATCTAAATAGTTCCAAACGTATCTCTCATGAATCAGCGTATGAGCTCAGAGATATAAGGGAAATATTTAATATATAAAATAATGAACCTGGATTTAGTCGTTTGCGAATTATCATCATTTATCGGTAGTTGAGATTCTAGATTCTTCGTATCCTCAGAACTCGTTTCGGTGCTTCTGTAATAATTGATTTTACAAATGAAGGGGTAGTAAGAGATTAATACAAATATTTAAGCGAAACTCACTTCACAGATCCACGACGTGGAACAGCTTTCTCCTCCTCCGAATTTTTACTCTTCTCTTCTACGTTGTTTTCATCCCTGTAGAAATACCATGTTATAGCTATATATACTTTTATGCCAACATTATAGTTTCATTCATTTTAATCCTTTGCGGACGGGACGGTTCAGAGTGAACCGTACCGTGGGGCCGAGCTCCTGCCGCGATAGTCATTTAAAATTGCCAGCGCATATTTCTTGAGTTCCCCCGCCATCGACATGCATTTAGGTGGGACACATACATGCGTTTCTCGGCACTATCAACTGTTTTCGCCAAACGCATACAGTAAAACCTCTTTTTCGCGGTCCTTTTTTATGCGATTTTATTTTTGTGCGATTTTTTTCGTGCGGTTTTTTTTATGCGATATATGAATCTCAGCGGCGTTGGCGCCAGTTTAATGTTTCCTATCAGTGTACATATACAATAATTTGATAGATTATGAAGACGGACAAGAAGAACCGGAATCTATTACAGCAGATAAAATATATGCAGGGATCCAGATTTCTAAATAATTGGAAACGCATTTTCTTAAAATAGACACTAATGCCGAGAGAAGCTTGAAATTCCAAAAAGAGCTAAGATCATGCATGTCTCGCTATCGTGATGATTACAAGCAACTGACCAATCGACCGTCGTCACAAAAACTGATAACTGACTTTATGGTGCCGGAAAATAAATCAATTGAAATCGTATCTTCAAGCGACGAAAGCGATTTTGAACCAATTCATCGCGAGAAGATGCGCGTTTTGGAATACGACGAGTAGCAGTGAATTATTTAATGTGCATTTTGCAAGTTTCTCCATGTATACAGGGTGTAAACCTATTACTTGGCAATATTTTAGGGGCGTATTCTGTAGGTCAAAATAAAACGAAGAGAAAGAGTACACAAATTGCGTTTGAGGCTTCCTTAATTAATTATTGATGATTTAAATTTTGACGATTTTGCGCCTGAAGCAGGCAATCCGACGGACAGCGCTGTGTGTTTCTAGCATGCAGCTGCTGATCTCGATTGATCGATCCAAATCGATAACCTCAGGTCAGGACCCTAGCTATTAGAAATGCGCGCGCTTACCTGAGGCATTGAAGGAGGAAGGTATTACATTTATTTCATCGCGTCGATACGCATTCAACCTAATTATCCGACCGACTGAGATCAGCAGGCGCATGCTGAAAACAAACAGCTCTGCCCGTCGGATTGCCTGCTTCAGGCGCAAAATCGTCGAAATTTAAATCATCAATAATTAATTAAGGAAGCCTCAAACGCAATTTTTGTACTCTTTCTCTTCGTTTTATTTTGACCTCCAGAATACGTCCCTAAAATATTGCCAAGTAGTAGGTTTACACCCTGTATGTACAATGAAAAATTAAAATTTTATAAAATATTTCCAGGTCTAATTTAATTATTTAATTGGTTTGAAAGCATTTTCTCATCTATTTCGTAAATAATTGATGTATTTTCTAAGTGCGACTTTTTTTATGCAGTCCCTGTCCACCGCATAAAAAAAATTTCAGGTAATATATCGTACAGAGTTGTTTATTACATGTAAATATTTATAAAAATTCCACATATTTTTTTGTACGATTTCTTTTATACGGTCCCTATCCACCGCACAAAAAGAGGTTTTACTGTATATGAGTTCTTCGGCCAATTTGATGATTTGCGTAAAACGCATATATGCGGCGCTCGTCCGCAAAGGGTTAAACAAAATATCATTGCAACGAAGAAAGTGAGAATTCTTTGCTTACTTCGATGTTGTCGGACGTGCACGTCTAATATTAATATAATTAGGTGTTGCCCTCTGCGTTGAACTAGTTAGGAAAGGATTACTGACAGTCCGCTCTTCCGAAGAAGCAACATCCGCGTTATCCTCTTCGATATCCTCTTCCTCTTCTTCCTCATCTTTGATTGAAGGTTCCTCCGTGGACGGTCTAATTTTAAAACCGGTAACATTGCATATCAATATCGAAACGGGAGATGCAATACAATTAAAAAAAAAAAATAAGTTATTATATTTCTATTTTTTAAAGATTCAGTAGATTTTTAAAAAATTCTGCGAGAAGTAACAGAGAAATATCGTACTTGGGCCTCTCTATGGTAACGTATCGCGGTTTTTGCGACCGACGAAGGCTCTTCACTTCTGGGACTTCGTCCAAACCCTCGAACTGCGCGCCACCGGGCCCATTCCTGTTCGTAGACGCTTGCTGCTGCTTGTTACTACTCGCGACTCTCCCAGCCTGTCGGCTTAAAACGCGTTCGTAAAGAGTGCGACTGATCGTAGCTGGAGTCGCGTTTTCGTTATTCGAATTCGTCGCGTCCTCTGAATTTTTGCTCTGAAACAGCAGCTGCTTCTCCAGTTGCTCGATGCCGCCTGCTTTCTTGATCAACTTGATCAATTCCTTGATCACCTCGGGGTCCTCTTCGTCCCCGATGTGAAGCACCCCTTCCGGTTCACTTCTTCGAGGGGTCGAAGGTACCTCAGTGGTCGTTGTAGTCGTCGTGGTCGTAGGTTTGTTTCTTGTTATGGTTTTATACAGAAGCGGTTTCGGTGTAGTGGTTGGTTTTGCTTCTTCCTTTTCCTCCTCTTCCTCCTTCTCGTCCTCTTCGAGCTCTTCGTCTTCCTGGTCGTACTCGTATTCTTCCTCCTCCTCTGGCTTCTCGGTGGACGGTTGCCGAGTGGTACTGTAGAGGAACGTTGTACGACTCGTGGCGGCTGTTATAGGAGCTCTGGTCGTCGAGCTGCTCGAGGATGGTTTAGCTTTAGGACAGATCACGTTACGAGGGTAATCGCATGAATCGGCGGCTTTATTGAACACCAAGCCTGCGAAGAATAGGGAGAATACGTTTAGAGTTATGACAAGAGAATAAATCCTTATTCTATTGTATTGACTTTATCCCTTTCGCTACTATGAGCGACTATGATGATGACGATATATGGTGCCACTCAGGTACTACGGGCGACTATAGTCGCTTTCCATGTGTAAAAGTGTGCACGTTAATAAATTATAAATACTATATAAATACTCTGTTTTGAACCTAGTTTTTTCGTCGAAGGCACCAGCCAAGAGCGCAGGTTACAATAAGGCGTTGATGCGTGCACCGACCTGCGATCGGTTGCGTGCACCGTGCACTGTTTCGGTGTAGCGCGCCGTACAGCGGGAGTACCGAGATCCGCCCCGTAGCGAAAGGGTTATATTATATTGAATTACCGGAAGGGCACGTGAATTGATGCGCTACCACGCCTAGACCTCCGGGACCGCTGTCCAAACACCAGAAGTACTTCTTGCAATCCCGTGGGTGTGGGAAGAATCCTTCATCCTCGCATTTGAAATCTGTGTCGAAGCGCGAATTGTAATAAATAAGATAGTATGCAACGACAGAAAGCGGAGTGAATCGATAGAAACTATAATTTTTTCCCTAGACGTCTCGAGTTCAACTTACCTGTCCCAGGGTCAGGTGTCGTGGGAGGTTCCGGAGTAGTTAATTTATTGCTCAACGACTCTTCGCTCGATTCGTTTTTACTCTCATTCTGCCGGTGCGTTTGTTTCCTTCGATTCCGATTAGAATTGAGTCGAGTCTTCCGCCTGCTACTTTTGCCACCCGATCTCTCATTTATGTCGGTGGCTCGAACCGCGTTTCCACCTTGGGTGTCAGCTTCCTCCTGGTCGTATGATCGCCTGTCCACTTGCTGCTCGTCTTCTTCATCCTCGACACTTGCTCTCGGCCTCGCGAATGAATTCCGAAACTTTGGCCTCGAAGTAGTAATTCGTTTCGGTGCTGATGCCACGGTTGTGGAACGGCCACCGATTACCTTCCTTCCTATCGCGTTATTCTGAATTCGTGGTTTCTTGCGGGAGTCCACGGAGCTCGTTTTGGTATTTCTGATTTAAAGGAAAAGCAGATGAACAAAAATTAGGAGATTCTCTATGAATGTATAAGCGATCGATTTTCAATAGAAAATAGAATTTTTAATCTTACACGCTGTCCGCAAGGAGTGCTTCCTTTGCTGCTTCGATCAGAGGATACGGCCGATTGTGGCATTTCCCTCGGAAATCATCGTTATCAATCGTCCAGAACATAATACCCCCAAGTTTCTTCTCATTCGCGTATTTTGCTTTCAACTTAACAATATTCTCGTCATCGTAGCCTACCCACTGGTCTCCCTTGAAAGCGTAAGGACCCATTGCTTTCGAGTTTGGCTCCACCACCTCCCACTCGTCCGACTGCGCCAAACTCTCACAAATCTAACCAAATATTATTTAACATTGTATTAATAGATTATAGCGTTATAATAGATAATTAGGTAGTAACAAGTGGAAACCTCGTAGTAAGCGAGATATCCTTTCTCGCGCGTAGCCTCGCCCTCGACTCCCGGGCCATCGGCTGGCGATCCTATATCGGTTGCATCCGGGTTAAAGAGCGTGTAAGATCGTCCATAAGTCGGTATACCTAACACGATCTTTTCCGGAGAGGCACCTTTTTTCAACAGATAATTGATGGTGTAATCCTGAAATGAATAATGCAGCCTCAAACTCATCGTACAATAACTTGAAATTCATATCCTGCATTGTATCTTACGATCGTTAATTCGGAATCGTAGTTGTACTCGTTGTCCTCCTCCAACGGATAGAGGGGCGAGTGGTGATTTACGGCTGGCTCGTAAGACGAGTGATAGTCGTACGAGAGTAGATTAATAAAGTCGAGATACTCGTTCAACCTGGGAACGTCGTAGCCTTTGTCGATGTACTCGATACCAGCTGGCATCGCCAATGTGAGCAGGAGTCTCGGTCTTCCAGTTTTCGAGGCTTCTCTCTCGAACTCCTCTCGCAGTTCCTTCATAATTCACGCGAATTAGCAGAATTAATCAACATTTTGAAAAATTAGTCTTAAAGACTTTCACGAACCAATTCAATGTTATACAAGACTTTCGAGAGTTAGCTAATCGCAAATATTGCATAAATCGGTAAATTTGAAGATAAGATGCGACGAGAGAACGTCCAGTCTAATCATGAAATTAAAGAGTCAAAGTTAATCGAGGACAGCGTGTACCTGCACCAAGCTAGCATAATTGTCCTTGTCGCGCGGTTTTCCTCCATCCCGGAAGGCGGGATACTCCCAGTCGAGGTCGAGGCCGTCGAAGTGGTTCTTTCGGAGAAACTTGATCGCGTTCTTGACGAATTCTCGCCTTCTCGCTGGGTCGGCGACCATCGGTGAAAACCTGCTGGAACCCTCATTCCACCCACCGATTGCTAGCAACGTTTTCAGATTCTTGTTGTACGTCTTTAGTCCCGTGAACTTGGCGTATCCACCTTCAGAAGTCACCCGTTAAAATCGTTTCTTGCATTCATATGAAGATTGAATATACAGTTATCCGTCGATGAATCTTTCGCCTTCCTACCTTTCTCAATATCCTGATACTTGTCGAACGGTTTCAAAGCGTTTTCCTTGGTGAATCCACCAAACGCATAGATCAGATGGGTGCATAGATACGGATTTATGTTCTGCGGTGAAAATTTCGCTGTTCCCGGTCGGTAGATCGACCAGTTCGTATAATAACATACGACCTTCCTCTCCGCATCGCCTAATCCTGAAAATATTTTCGTTTCCTTCACGCTTACGAAATCGTGATTAGAAATGCAATAAAGCATAAATAATAGTGACTGTTATCAGTACGCTATCCGATTTCTCTTTTTATTCGAACGCGTAGTTCACTGACAAACACCGATTCGCAGTCACCTTGGCGAATCACCGTGCCACCCGTGTGGGTATCCGCTTTCGATAGGAGTTTAGCCTCGATGCTTTCACTGATCGCACGGATCGAGGCCGTGCCAAAGATAATGCGAAAATCGAGCCTCGAATTAAGATTGACTGCTCGTTTCTTTTGTTTTTCACGGCCATAAATTAATTTACATCTCGTTGAAACGCGGACTGCTAGTCGGGCTGGTGTTCACGTATGCAATTTCGTTTTCAACCGTAATAATTTTAATTCTCGTCGAATCATACAAATAACTTATTAATTATTTTTGCACCTCGCTAGACGATTTCATCATAGCTAACGTTTCAATTATAATATTAATCAATAATTATACTGTTAGATAAATTAATCTTAATCAAATCGCGGTAGTAGGTAATGAGAAAACGCTAATTTTCGATTGAAATAAAACAACGTTTCATACGTAGCAAGTTAATGCGAGTAAATTATCTTCAAATGATTTCATGCGGGAACAGAGATTTATGGCGATGCCTGTTGGAATGTCTTAATTATTACCAAATATCGCGCCGGAATGCGTTTCAATTAGCTTGGTCTTACGTTTTCTAGGATGGAATTCCCTGGATGTGCGGAACGAATTAGAAAGTACACGTACACATGTATTTCGAATTTCGCGTGCAAAATATAGTAGGTAAAAGTGGTCGCTAGATTCGGTTCAGTTTCCACGGCCTTTTTCCACGATTTTCGCACGGTTTTGCATATAGAATGCCGGGGGATTGTGTTCGCGTTTCTGTCACGACGCGGCTGGATAATGATCGAGCACCAGGTTACAGGGGAGAGAGATTTAGTTTCGCGTTATAATGAACGCTAGATCGGCGGTAATGGAGTTAAGAGTGGCGCATAATACAGAGATAATATCGGTAAGAGGCGTGCGCTCCACGCTGTTACCCGCGAATCTACAATTCCTCAGGGGGTCCTTTTCCTCTTCTCTTCCTTCTCGGTCGCACGGTTCTCAAGCTTCCATTGAAATATTCGATGTACGATTGAGACAAATACTTCGATCTTGTTGGTCGTGGTTTAAATATTTCATTTGAATAATTTGCTTTAAAATCAGATGCTTTACGTTCAAAGTATTATTTTATACTAAAAATGCGAATCTGTAAGAATGCGATATCAATGGAGCGCATATTGTGGAATTAGATCAACACATTTTTCTACGCTTTCTATTTGAAAATCATGACCCAATAGTATACTTATTTGTAAAAAGATACGTCTTTATTCAAATTACGTATTCCGGTTACACGTTCATAGATCTTTATCAGAATTGGTCATCGACTGGTGAGTTTTTCGAAGCCCCGGAAACGATTATCGTATCGATTACGCTCGAAGAAATTGCCGGTGGACGACAGGGAGTTAAATATCGCGGTTTACGGTTTTGCGAAGCGGTGTCTACTCTCTGTTTTTTGTCCGTTCCCCTCTTGTAAGGTGCACCTCGAACTCTCGAACCGGGAGGCCCGTTTTTGCCTCGCGCTGTTTTCTCCGCGAAGGTGCATACGTTTCACCGGCTGAGATATGGCGAGACCAGTGAAACTGCATCCACGCAATGCGTTCACCCGTACTCACGTGCACCGGCCACGCTAGAGAAATTACGCGATAAAAGACAGAGAGAGAGAGAGACTCGGTCACGGAGTAAATGGGCCATTTGTCAATCTAACCTTGTCGTCGGGTTTTTTCTTTCCTTTTTCGAGGTTTTCTCTCTCCCATACGTCCCTTCCGTAAGTCGGGAGCGACAGATTGATTACTGGAATTAGCCGCCTTTATGGGATAAACGCGGCTCGTTCTCACGAATAATACTTATAGTATGATAAATCCTTTAATTTTGCTATCACATTCTTCTAATCGTTTTATAGGCATCGGTAGATCGTAAAATTTAGTAAGTACTTACCGTTGTGAATAGCCGCGAGTAGAATGCTTAGGCAAAGTAGCAGCGACGCTGTTCGGTTCTCCTGCAACGGAAAAGCGATGGCACGCATTAATAATTATTGGTAACTGGACGCGTGTCCGTGATGCATGAATAAATTAACTGTTACTATCGTTTGCATACGAATGGCCCCGCGTGAGTACACCCCCGTTCATAAGTCTATCGAGGCATTTTACCAATGGCAATTCATGCATCGAAAAGTGACAAGTTTGAAGGATGCTCGTATCTCGTTGACATTATTACTTGAATATTGTTCATGCTTTATAATTTTATAGTACGTGATGATATATAATTACATGATACTTGATAATTTATTAGTATGTGATAATCTTTGAAGGCAGTGTGAGATTTGGGATGTTCATCAGATTTTTTAATAAATACAATTGGAAATAGTTTAAAAAGAAAAAATTTTCTATGTAACTTTATAGAACTTTCATTCAGGCCGGAGGAAGTATCCGCTCGGGTTGAAGGGTCGTGCAGTTTCATTAGTGAAATTACAGACGTATATTTAACTCTCTACTTCCGTTCATACAATTCTGTTTGTACAATATAGCAAATTAATATCTCTAAGCCAATGAATATCGAATGCATTAAAATGTGTCAACAATCCTGAACAGAGCTGTACTGCCTACTCGTGTTACGCGATACACCCGGTGAAACTAGCCGTGCGTATTTTCGCGTGGCTCGCACGGCAAGAGTAAACATTGCACGCACCTAAAGTCGGTCTTCTTCAAACATTGCGGACTAGGAAACGCGCGCGGATCCTTTTCAATTTCTAATCGTTCTTTATCTACGCTTCCGCGTACGTAATCGAGGACGAGTGGATCTCAAAACTCCTTTACGCCCGTTAACGATCTAGAGGAGTACAGCCGGGCGGAGAAACGTTGACGCACTTTCTGATCGATCTCAACGACTTTTACTTTCGACGAATTCGTTTCGGATATATTATAGATTCGCATGGGCGTACTCGAGGACAAGTCTCTTCACTCACCTTCGCCTCATTTCTCGTTTATTTTATCGTACGCCAGCTATTAATTATTTAATAGCACAAATAATATAACAATAGTAATAATAATAGTAACTTTATTAAGAATCCGTTGTAATATTCTTTATTGTTGTAATGATTCTTTATCAGGTCATTCGGAACAGAATAATTAGATAGGAATGAACAAGAGTGTTCTTTTTAAAGACAGGGTTAGTGTGTTTCTCGTTGAGTTGATTTTATTAATAGCTGTGAACTGGCACGTCATTCAACGTTGGAAAACCGTAGGAGTGGTAATGAAACGGTCAACGTGAAGCGGGGTGCCACCTGCACGTTCGATGCGTGCACCTGTGAACGGATTTCGATTTTATTGATTATTTCTCTCGAGGACGAATTACGGCGAATAGTCCGGGGACCGTGACACCCATAGAACCACTCCTGGTTACGTAACACGCGTAAAGAGAAAGCAAAGAAGAAAGAACGCCTCGGCGTTCCGCGACGGGACGACTTTCTCGTACGTTTCGGCTGACGAGCTCGTTACGTTCACCGTTAACGTTACGTTAACACCCGTGACGTTAGAACAAACAGTTAAACAATATCATTAGTATGATCATTGATCGGTGACTTTTCTCCGAATCCAATTATAGCGAAGAGAAAACGATTCTGATGAAATTGACCGCGTACGTATTAATTAAGTTTACACGGTGAGTCAGTAAGAAATGTCATTGGGCTGCGAACTTGTAGAAAAGTCGACGTAGGGTAAAGTATAGTAGATGTATATGTAAAATTAAAAGTTGCATCCACGTCGATGTTCCTGTTTATATTACATTCTTCAACTCGTATGTCTGTAATCGGTTCGCATAGAAATTCTCGGTCTACTTACTGATCATTGATTCTCATCTTACACTCTGACAGAATGGTATTCTGAAATTTAATTATCTTATAACAAGCTCGCGTACAGTACACTTTGGCAAAATCATTAAATAACAAGTTTTTCTAAACGACAGATTTTATTGAGTTGCATTTCACCTTTGATATTTTTCATCTGTTTCGATATTTATATTTTATACAGGTATCACTTCCTTTTTGTAAATGGATAAAATCCGTAGACTAATTACGTTTCGTAGATAGTGGCCGTAGTAGTGAGTGGCTCGAAAATTTTCCGCGGACCCTCCTAAATGTCAAATAGCTTTCTACGAAACACAGTCGTACCGGCAGACATGCGCTTCGAACGGGAAGTCGTTAAAAATGCGAAAACCACCTGTTCGATCGACGAGTACCTTTCATAACCGGAAACGAACCCTCTCGATAGAAGAACCGCTCGTGACGTTGCAAATCTACTGGTTAGTTATCAAATTACCAGATATACAAGTCGTTATCCCTTAATTATCTTACAAATAAATCCGCTACAAAGAGAAATAAATAGTGTAGAATGAAAATAGTAAAAGTATTCGCTGTATACGTATAGAGTTAAAAAAATCATCGATATGAGAATATTGAGAGACAGAGCTGGATTCGATGACTTCGATGCCCGCGCTAGCAGTGTCCCGCATAATAAATACTTAACTGACACGCGTATCGTTTAATCTTTTCAAAAGAGTCGTAGACCATCGTTCGTTGATTTTACTAGAAACCAGTCTCATTTAATTTCCGTGCGAAAAGAAGGACTGTTTCTCGTCGTGAAAGCAACTAGACAAGTTATACGAATTATGATATGTTATAGTGAAAAATTAGAGCTAGTTGCTTGTCGCGTTTAATATTAGTCTGGATCGAAATCGTTTTACATAATTCTGTGATATTTGCGAATAATTGAACGTATGGTGTACGTATAATGGTAACTGAATATTTAACGCGTGATAAGAATACATATTTAGTCGAGCTGTTCGTTCGGATTCAATCCACGAGCGAACACGTGACAAGTTCCTGTGACATTTGACGATTCCGATGACTTCACCCCTCGCTTTATAGATACTACCGTTATTCGTACAATGACTCGATGCGTCGAGACCTATACGTGTTAGGGAAAGGCGCTAAATCGTTTAAAGTACACCGAGTAAAAGGAACACCATTAGGACTGTCTGTCTGCGTAAATATCGTTGAGCACACGCGCATCCTCAGTTTTATCATAAAGAACTTGTCGAACCTTGAGAGAGAAAAGGAAAGGTCGTCACAAAGAAAGCGAGCTAACGTCGTGGAGACAAAGATCTTTTTGACACGCCAGGCACGTAGGGACGGATAATTTGAACGTAACCTTGGAAGTTCAGAATCTGGTACCGGTAGAGTCGCAAACCAGTTGCAAAGGTGAACAGGAGGATTCGTGCGTCATTCCCACAAGGGCTGTCAGTTTCGACGCTCGAATCGTTAAGAAATATTTGCTTGCCGGTTCGTAATTAACCGATAATTAGGACCGAGGCAAATACTTCGTTCACGGGGAGTTTCGATAATCTCGAATTCGCCTCTCGTCGATTTGGTATGCTAATCGTAAGACGAAATTAACGGTAATGTGATTTGCATGTTGATTGTCAGGATTCTCGAAATTGAAGCTCTACTTCCCATCGTGACAACGTCGTATTTCCAATTGCAAAACGAGATTGTAATGAATCCGAATCACGTTCGAACCATTATCAGGCAATTGGGCTATTACGCATTTCTTTCCTGGAAGTTGAACGAGTAGTTTGGGAAAGGAAGGGTTAACGTCCCTAGGAGCAAATCGGCTCGCATCGCCGAAGCGAGGTCGAGCCACGGTTGTGGATAGATCTATCTCGGCTTGGTCACTTTTACTTTCCGTGGAATTCGCTTCGAGCCACCGGACTCTTGGTCTGTTTACTAGGAAGCTAATAGTACGATTACGCTTCTAATTAGATCCCCTTTGTCGTCCCTATAATTGCTCGAGGGAATCTCGGCGATCCGCCGTTAACAAACCCGTCGCATCGTACTTTTAGTTTTTCCTTTCGTTTTCTCTTTCGTTCAGCCGATTTCCTGCATCGTGGCACCTCGCCGTTCTTTATCCTTTACGACTATAAAAAGTCGATCATAAAACATCCGAGTTCGTTTCGAATTCGATTATTAAAAGTGTAATAAAATCAGATTGTAAAATCGTGGATTATCTGAAACGCGTATGCTGGAATTCCTGTTTCGTTCCCAATTTTTAACAGAAGAAGGAAAATCATAATCGCTGCTTAAAAGGAACCAGAAAGGTCGCTCGACCAGTCGAAAAGGTCAGCAGACGATCTTCAACTACATTTTTGTGCATTCCTTTCTTGACTTATTTAAAAACGGGTGGGATTTCATTTTTACTGCGAAGATCTTCAATGCTTAGGTACACCAACATCCGCCTACCTTTATTTGCTTATCGAATTTCTACGGTCTAGTCTCCCGTATGATTTTTCTAGGACGTGAAAGCGTTAAGTGCAATTAAACAGGAAAGGCTGCTATGAATTTCAATCGCGGTTGCGACAGTCTCAAGTTACACAACAATTATTTCCGATCGACTCTACCATAGAATTAGTTGTAGATTTTCGAAAATCGCCCTCGGGCGTACGGATCGCGCGCGAATGAACGCCTGCGAGTATCGACTCTATTCGGGAGGCACGTTGGGGGGGCGATTTAATCGGTTTACCCCTGCCTAACGGGATGGTCCAAGATCGATGGAAAACGGGAAAAGAGATTTGTTGCGACCTCGATGGTTTTGCAATCTCGAATTGCTACATGCGTTCGCTCCTTCTTTGCTTGTCGCAGCGACTTAAAGCGGAGCGTGCTCGGCTCGAATAACCGGTAGATTTCCTCTCCCTCCTCCCACCGGCAGGAAGCCGACGATCGTTCCCATACGTGCTCGATATGCATGCAGATCTCGCCCAATAATCCGGTCAAACGAGACTCGGCTTTCAAACCCATTTCGATACCAAAAGTTTCATTTCCTAAATATCTCGAATTCCTCAAGGGAATTCCTATATAGCTAACTAAACGTCGTATCGCTTCCTAATTTCTTGCGACTTTTTGTCAGCTTATTTCTGTGCCGATGGATGAAATTTAGAAAGTGGCGTTTGTCAACGATAGAAAAGAATTTCGCGAAATTTGCTCGGTATCGTTACATCGTACTTCTGGCTGTTTTATTTACCACGTTCGAGCGAACATCTCGGTAACTTGTAAAAGTGTCGAGAAACAAGGGAAAATCGGGACGATAATTAGACAATGATTAGAAGTGAAATTAATCATTTATGATACAGACGCAGTTTTAATTCATTATATTCACGTGCTTTACGAAGTTAAATAATTCCCTCGCAACAAGTTGTCATTCGTTTGATTGTTAATTCTCTTTTAAAGAGGTAGGATCTTACCCAATCCATTTTCGCTTTTCCACAATCGCGCCCGTTGTTGATTGTTCTCGCTGAGAGCCCGTCAGGTCGAGCACATCGCGCACACTATGCTTGCATAGACACACGACGTGACTCCTTTCAATTCACTGTGCACGTTTCCGGTGCACCCGCGACCTTGTACCTATGGGCGAAGATACCGAAGGACACGCCGAGAGAAAGAGAGAGTATATCACTAGCACCGTTCACCAGGGCAAGGAGAGCTAGACTGAGCGATCCACCGAGCCGAAGGTAGAGAAGCCACTGTTACTTTCATGGGTCGTCTCCACCTCCATGAACCTCTCGACGAACCACTCCTCCTTCGAGCGGAGGAGTGAAAGGAAAACATTTCTTCCCTTCCACCCTGCCTCGAAACGATCTCAGAGCTGTTAACATCCCCGGCTGCTATTTTTCAACTATGTTCCTTGACGGAGGCGCCAGGAATTTATGCAAATCCCTCGACACACTTTGGCCTTTATTAGTATATCCTGCGTAAGGACCATCCATAAATTTGTCCTATTTTTTGCCAACCTACGATAGTCGTAAATTTGAACCCGAGGAACTTGAAAAATGCATTCTCGCATTCGAAAAGAGGTGCGACGACTGCACCCGAGGCTGCAATTAAATCGGAACGAGGCTAGCATGTTAATGTTAATGCGAAATCGAGTCGATAGTATCAAAAACCCAAATACGGGGTATTAATACGCATGCCGCACCGGTAGCGCTACCCGTAGAAATCCTAAGTATTTTCGAAGAAAGCGAGTCGAGAAAAAGTTTCTGCGTGACACGAAGGTCAATATCACGATCAACTTGCATCGCTGCGAAGTATCTAAAGGAAGCTCGTTCTACGTGACCAATGAATTTATTTTTCGTTTTACATACTGTCAATGTTATGTACAAAATCTTATAAAACTTTACGCTTCTTCCAAGCCAACGTCTTCAGGGTTTAATGTAGCCTTCTTGCTCTTCTGGCCTGGTTCGTCTGTACCGAGAAAACAAATGATTTTGTAGATGCTCTTATTATTTGAGCATCTTTTCATAAATCTTATAATTATACCTTGGTAAAAGTGCTTCGCGGTCCGCTTTCGGATGTCCTCCACACCCTCTTCAGTCTGAGCCCATTCTAAGACCAACCTTCGACCGTACAAGTGAGTACTTTGACAAAGGGCTTTAAACGCTTTCTGTAAACGAAAAAAGAATATTAAATTATGATAATAGAGTAACTAAAATATTGCTGTATACCTTTGCTTCGGTCTTAGTGTAATACTCCACAAAGGCGAATCCCCTATGTTTTTCAACACCAACCATTTTCCTTGGTAGTCGCACTGCTTTCATCTCCCCGAATGCCCTTCAATGATAATAGCATACAAATTTGTACTTATGAGAATATTTCAAACATACTTACTTAAATAGTTCAGTTATCTCCGCTGCCGTTGCCTGGAACGGTACATTCCTTATGAGAATCTTCGTACCCGTTTGAGCCGTTACTTTTGACGTTTTCTTTGCGCTCTTTACATCAGTCCTGCATCGCATGAATAAAAATTAAACTTATGAACAAGTATTAAAATGATTAAGTAAAACATACGTTAGAGTTCGCTCTGAACGTTTCAATTCCAAAGTCTTTCCGTCTAACACAGTCATTTGTAACGTCTTTAACGCACGATCCGCGTCGGCTTTCCATTTGTATCTCACGAACCCGTAGCCCATGGAAAGTTTGCCACCAGGATTTTTTGGATCTTTTTTCGTTGCTATTGAAGCATAATGAAGGGGGCCACATTTACCGAAGTACTGTAAAATGAACGGTATAGATAAACAAGTAACAAAAACGTGCTACTTACTAAACTATTTACCTCCTTTAATTGCTCGTCTGTTGTTGCGAAATTAATATTCTTGACGAAAAGAGTGGTATCCGGTTCAGGCTCGTCTTCATCCTCGCTCTCTTCTTTGTTAGCCTTGTTTGCGTCGTTTCCATTGTCTGGAGTGTCCTTGGGCTGCATGTTAGTATCTTTAGTATCCTTTTTCTTGCTCGCCTCATCCTCGGCTGTTGTGTTTTTCACCGCCGATGGAGTGATAAAACTATTTTCAGGAGCCCATTCCAGATAAAGGGGCAGATGTTTATATTTGGTATATGCTAATTTCGTGAATGCCTTTCGTGCTTCGGAAGGCTCCAAAAATTCCACTAAGGCGGTGATGCCCGAAGGTGGCATTACGACCCTACCCAACTCGCCGTGTCGCGCAAACATTTGACGAATCTCTTGTATCGGTGTCTCGGTAGGCAAATTTTTTACAAGTATCACCGTTTTCGATCTTTTTTGCGCCGGCTAGAAATACACATCAAGTGAATTTTATTGATTGTTATGTTAAAACTATGAATGTTTTATGAACATTTAATCATATATCATTATTCAAGTTTTGAATATTTATTACTTGATTGAACGCGTCCAAGCAAACTCCATTCTCCTCCAAGAAATTCTTGGTGTCTTGAACTAACTGTGTCTCTCCTAAGGCCAATTTCACCGCGGCACTCAAGCCCTTCGATGCATCTTCGAGCACATGTTCTTTCGTAGTTTTGTAGGTAGCAGCTATGGCATCCGCCACTGCATTCTGTCCGAGGAAAAGAGTATTCCAATTGTGGGAAGAACCAGCGGTTGCTTTAGCTTTTAGTTCTTTTTTCTGCTTATAAGTCAATGCCTCTATAATGTACATGTCATATAAAGTGAAAGTAATTAACGAAAAAGTAAAATAATTTATTCTTACTTTCATCGATTCCTTCCATAGGATCAGGTTTCGATTTAGCTGGAAGCAGATGTAACATCCTTCCATTGAAAATAGAACCATCTAATTCGCTGTAAGCTTTCACCGCGTGTTCTGACATTAAAAATGTTACTGTACCAAATCCCTTCGGTTTTCTAGTTGTTGGATCGATAGGTAAATTGACTTCGGTTAATGGGCCTAAAAGGAAATAATCATGTTGGTGTTGTATAATACTAGTATGCAAGAATAATAACTACCATATTTCTCAAATAATTGTCGAACATCATCCTCCGTCGTTGCGTATGATAGATTTCTGATAAACATTCTTCCAGATTCAGCTATACTTTCTTCATTTTTTAATGCTTCGGCTTGTTTCTTCCATTTAACGTTACCATCCTCTTCAATGTCTTTTTCGTTAGCCTCTTGCTCTTTCCCTTCATACTTCATTACAAATATCTGTTTTCCATCTAAAAAAATTCATATATCAAATATTAATTGGAAATCAATATAAATTATTTTACCTAAGAAGCTTTTATTCTTCAACAGCGCTTTTCTCAACTGTTGCTCGGTTTTAAAACCAACATAAGCGATTCCCTTAATTTTTGGTGGGACTCTTATCGACTTGGCTTTCAGCGGACGAAAGAATTGCTTGATGTGTTTTTTCTTATGATTGTATGCTAAGCCTCGAATTTTCACTGTGAAAAATTTCGCAGGCCCGTGTTTCGATGTGTTCTTCTCATTAGAGATACTTTTGTCTATTTTCTTCCCCTTTTTTAATGTTTCCATGTACTCTAAATCAGATATAACTTTATCTGCGATCTTCTCTTCCCTTTTTTCCTCTTTTTCTTTATCTTTGCCTTCTTCATCTTTGTTTTCAGCTTCACTATCCTCACTATTCTCACTATCACTTTGAGTTTTAGTAGGATTATCTGTTAATATTGTGTCATTATTCCATACAGTTTTGCTTGCTGCATGACTTTCAAGAAACTCTGCAAACAAAGGGTCATCTTTATGTTTTTTCAATGCTTCCTCAATCTCCTGCTTCGAATCTTTATCTTTCTTTTCTTTTTTATTCTTTTTCGTATCCTGTGTTTTGCTCTGCGTTGTATCAGTGGGTGGTTTACTAATAGCAACATTTTTTGAACTGTCGATCGCATATTTACTCCATGATCTAGGCTTGGAAGGATCACCTGAAAAATGATGTACATATTACTTTTATCTATTAAGCATAATTTGTTAAATATTGGCGGTACCTAGGCTAGTACAGTGTTCGATATTTATTCGACAAGTATCGATACACGTTTTGTCGAAATATTCTTTAGCCGCCGTAGCTTGTTCTTCGGTCTTAAAGCCGATGAAAGCAAATCGCCTAAATTTGCCATCTTTCGTGTATTTTAATTGTACGTCAGTCACCAAGCCTTTTTCACTGAAAAGTTCCCTTAATTTCGTATCTGTAACCTACGAGGTTTCATTGCACGATAGTATTCGCTGTCTATTTTAATTTCATGTATATTACTACTTACGCTCTTAGGTAAATTCTTTACTATCAATCGCGACATTTTTTATGATTCATAATTGTTTCTAAGTATTCGATGATTTCGATGCACATGTAAACAAATTTCGTACATACACGCGGTTCAGTGGTTGTTCCTTGGATCAGAGGAGAGGTTATAAGCACGTGGACGACTGAGTAAAGTGACAGGGACATGCGGAAATAAAAAGACAGTGATTATATTGAAAAACTAATTTTATTGAAAAACTAAATTACATTAAAATAAATAGATATAAAAAAATTAGATTCAAATCTCTTTATAAAAGTACAGAGTGCAGGTAACTGTACATCTATTTAAATTTTATAATATGTAGTAAACTAAGTACAAGAAATGTTTGTTATTTCTCAAGCAAATACATTTCATATATTTGTCTAT
The DNA here is from genome assembly GCA_004307685.1 of Ceratina australensis. Taxonomy (NCBI): domain Eukaryota; kingdom Metazoa; phylum Arthropoda; class Insecta; order Hymenoptera; family Apidae; genus Ceratina; species Ceratina australensis. The sequence continues at coordinate 1,004,083 of SHCU01000005.1, forward strand.
GCTCTTCCTTCTCGAATCTTGGAACAAAGTTCACATGAACTATTTCTGTAAAGCCTTCTGTTAAACATGGTTGTTCATAGTTTTTCCTGTAAATAAGTAAGAAAGTTCAAGAATAAGAGATCATTTAGTATACAGTATGAATTAATATATTAAAAAGGTGCACATGGTACTTGTTATGACTTATGCAGTATAGAAATATAATTGTTTACTTACATATAGGTATCAATTATTACATCTGTAACTTTGGCATGGGTAGAATCAGTTAATTCCCGAAACTGTGAATGAAAAAGTTCATACTGAAAACTCTTTTACAATATTTTGTATTAAATTATGTTTACCTTGTTGTTATGTTTCGCATGTTCTACAGTCGTTGACATAACAAAACATCTTATGGGTAGATTATGCTTTGTTCCAATTTCAATGTACCTTTTCCTTGACGAACGATCAGGATTTGTATTATCGATAACTACACTTATCTTTTGCGTTATGTGACTTTCCATCGCAGCAATGCATTTTTGCCAACTCCCAAGTGTATCTCTATTGACATATCCATAATCTTTTAAGTAACTCTTTACGAAATGTGATTTTCCTGATCCAGGACATCCAACCATTAAGATGATCTAAAAAACATGAAACTCGTTATCAATATTTTCTGTCTTTTCTACTTTTAAACTTTTTAATACCATTTACCATACCAAAAAAGATTTTTATTTGAATTACCTCTTGATCACTTGAATTTATAGTGCTTCCTGGGCACACATCAGTGTTTGGTAACTGTCGTGGATTAAATATAGGCAATGTAAAGGGAGCTGGCTTGTGATTCAAAAAATGTTCTTCTGGAGTCTGAAATTTCAAGCTTAAATTAAGCGCGAGTAATCGATCAGCCGATGAATGATCCTTCTTTTTCCCAGGAGCCCAATTGGACGCTCGACCAGCTGCGTCACCGACATAGAACGAATTATCCTTATCAATGGATACCGGATCATTTTTTTGCTCCAATCTTTGCCACATCCCGATCATTGGCTTCCTATATTTGTCACTTGTTGTAGCAACAAAAATTTGCATTGGTACACCAATTCGTTGCGTTATATTTTTAATTTTATACAAAAAATGTTTGGGACTTAGTCTACCAGAACCAATGGATGCTTGATTAGTGAAAATAACTATTTTATAACCATCGTTATGAAGCTGTTTCAATTTGCCTGGGACAGCAGGATATATTAACTGCCAGTCGTCAGGATTCTTTGGAAAAACTAGTCCACTTTTTGATTTTATCAAAGTCCCATCCAGGTCATAAGCTGCTATTTTTGATCGAGGTTCCACATCTTTGGTTGTATATATTAACAACGAGCCACTTTCTATGCTTTCCCATGTACTATGCTCAGTCTCACTTATGTCTTTACAAGTACCTTTACTTAGCATGTACTTTAAAATACCCTGTGCATTTTTTGTGTTCTGTGCCTCTCTGTGGCTGGTTCCTGCATCATTTGCATCAATTTTTGCCATTTTATCCTGAACTTTCACTTCATTTTCATCTGATTCCCTTGTTCTTTTCTCTACGATAGTTTTGGGAGGTGGTGGGTTAAATTCGATGTGATAAGCATACTTCCCGTACAACATCTCCAAACGATAATCATGTTTGCCTACATATTTATTTTCTTTGACCGTTTTAAAGCCATTAAAGCCACATGAATGTTTTCCCAACTGTTGAATCGTAACCGTATATTTCTGATAATCTGCGTACACCAACACTGGAAGAAAGAAACAAGTAGAGCAGAGAGCATGGATTCTAATGAAGACGAATATGTACGAAAATTGCATAAATCGATAACCTTGTTCTTTGGAACATTGCGTGTTCGTAATACCGGTCTCGGGACAACGACCCAAGATAATCGATTTTTTATTCGGCAAATAAACTGACTGTAGTGTCTTGTCAACGCTTATCAGATAACAGCTCTTCGCTTCCCTTTCATTCATCATGATTTAAAGGGAAACGTTTATCAGTCAATTACTGTTAAGTCAGTCACTATTCAATCTAATCTATTTGATAGATGCATTTGAAATCTGGCTTTTAGCAGGGCTGGAACGAGAGCATTCTCACCCAGTACTCACGTCCGGGTTGTATACTATGCAAACGTCTCAACGCTAAGTTACCGTGAACTCGCCCAAGCAAGGGCTTGTCCTTGCCTTGTTCAACCTTCGCATCTCATCCTCGATATATATTAATTTATAACAAAACTGGGCAGATCTTTGAATCTGAATTGAAATATCAAATCCACTTGTAAAAGTTGGAGGCAGCACTAGTATGGGAATTTACCTCGTCAGGTCAGGTTGTATGTGTAAATATATCATCAGTCAAGACTTAACCTAGGAGACGTAAACAGAGCGCACGTGGATTCTGAAGTGGCAAAAGTTTCGATAGATTGAGCGCTTTCATCATTGACAAATGTACCGAGTGGATGAATTAACATCTTGAGAAAAGATGAGTACGGAAGTCGATCCTTACGCGTACCTAGAGAGGGACGATTTCACATCAGAAAAATATAAAATCGAGGTACGCGGTTTGCCAAAATATTACGGTATCGGTGAGTTTAAGAAATTGTTGCACGAGAAGCTCGATTTGCAAACGTGCAAGATAAAGCCACCGAAGCGAAGCAGCGGATGGCTTTACGTCTGTTTCCGAAACGAGGAAACCCGTCAGAGGGCTATAGAGAAGTTAAATGGGATTTCGTGGAAAAACAGCAAGCTGAGCGCTCAGGTTGCAAAACCTGCGCCAGATCCATTTGTAAAGAGAAAAATAGAAGAGGAAGGTAGTAACAAACGTGTAAAAGTAGATGAGGATAATCAGAGCCTGTCCATTGAAGACAGAGTTAAATCCACGACTATTCCTCTTTGGAACATGCCTTACGCGAGTCAGTTAGAGCTGAAGCAGAAAGAAATGAGTTCGATCCTGAAGTCGATTTGCAAACAGATGCTGAGAGAGAGCAAGGACGATCTTTTAGACTGGTTAAATTATCAGAAAGACAAATATCAGGGATTGCCGTGCGAGTTGCTTCCTATCTTGAGTACAGAGAAAACTACAGAATATAGAAATAAGTGTGAATTTACAGTCGGTAGAAATGACACGGGAGACAAAGTTGTCATTGGTTTCAGATTGTCCAGTTATGCTTCTGGTTCTACGGCAGTAGGACCTATCGATAATCTTTGTCACATTCCTACCCAAATGAAAGTTGTCGTTAAACTGCTCGAAGAATTCATTAATAATTCTGAGTTGAAACCCTTCAATCCCGTCGATCACAGTGGACATTGGAGGCAAGTTACCGTCCGAGTGACTCTCGGCGGCGACTTGATGGTAATTGTGGGGATACAGCCGCAAGATTTGACTTCTGAACAATTGAAACAATTAAAATCAGAGCTGAAAGTCTTTTTCGAAGACGGGAACGGTGTCGAGGCACACGTCACATCATTGTATCTGCAAACGATGAGAAAGAAGAACGCCAACGGGGATGGCGGGGATGAATATTATCACATAAGCGGGACGAAATACATAGAGGAAACGTTGTTAGACATGAAATTCCGCGTGTCCCCGCAGGCGTTCTTTCAGGTCAACACGTTAGGCGCTCAGGTGTTATATAAAGCGGCCATCGACCTAGCGAAACCGAGCGCGGATACCTCGATGCTCGATATTTGTTGCGGTACAGGAACGATCGGTCTTGTATTCTCGAAGCATTGCGGCGAGGTATTTGGCATAGAAGTCGTCGCGGATGCCATCAAAGATGCTAAGGAGAACGTTGTCACGAACAACGTAACGAACTGTGAATTTTTCGTTGGCAAGGCCGAGGATATCTTGTATCCCGTGATTCGGCGGGCCACAAAACCCGATGTGATCGCTGTTGTAGATCCTCCACGAGCCGGGCTTCATCAGCGAGCTTTGTTAACTATGCGCAAGACGAAGAAATTGTCGAGACTCGTTTACGTGTCTTGCGATCCTCGGGCGGCCGCGAGGAACTTGGTGGACTTGGCCAGGCCCGTCTCGAAGCAATACGTCGGGGAACCTTTGGTTCCGGTAAAAGCGGTCGCCGTGGATATGTTCCCGCACACCAAGCATTGCGAATTGGTTTTGTGCTTGGAAAGATTGTCGGTAGCTATGAAAGCACGCGATGCTACTTAGCATATTTTTATTGTTAACGAACGATTCGAATAAAAAGATCTCGTCTCGTGTCTGACTTTTAATCTGATTTAATCTCATTATTCTCTAACAATACTCATATACGATGAACGGTAGGCTCGTTTATTCAACAAGGCGAACCATAATACGTATTGATTGTCATCCACGATTTACCGATTCACAAAATTCTCTATCGACGTTCAAGAGTTTACTTCGTTAAAGCGACATCGACTTACCTTCTAGGCGATCGTTATCGAATGGATTTTTGGGATCTATGGACTGTCGTTTGGGGCGGGTGTGAATTTTACATAAATAAGATAACACTTTCGAGTCTCGAGTCAGTCGAGCGAACATGTTTCGTCGGTTTTGATGCGTTTTGAGTAGATGCGTTTAATCGATATCAATATTATGCCGATCGCTTTATAAGCCAGAGAGACAAGTAGTTGACACAGTGTTCTAACATAATCGTTGCTTATTTAAGACTCAAGGGAGGGGGAGACATCGCTCAGGGAGGATAGAGAAGGAAAGATTTTCGAAGAAGGAAAATTTTTGGTGATATCCGACTCGTGGGAAAAAGGTAGAATCGTTCGCGATCTTATGTTAGGATCTAGTATTCGTCCCGATTTATTTCTCTCTTGACCGGGTAAAGCATGCGAGGAATTTCGTGGTTGAGTCGGGTTTTCGAAATTGAGGTGGAGACTGGTCACGCCGGCTCGCGTTATCACTTTCTCTTGAAGCACGTCACGGCGTTGAAATAACAACGCCAATAAACTCGTCCTTTCGCTTGGCCACGTCGTTGCAGGTCCATCTGTGCAGAAGATAAAAACATCTCGCATCAATTTGTCGATAACCAGTTCTTTCCATCGATTATAAGATAATCTGTTTACAAACCTTCAACGTTTGCTCGTCTGCTGATGAGCCGATCGGCGAATTTACAACCGGCAGCTGCCCGGCCGCCGATCTCGTAAACGAGTTACCAGCTCCCCCGAATTCACCTTTCGCTTGATTGTCAACCACTTTCTGCAGCGCTACCATCAACTGATCGAACAAGAGAGCCGCCCTCTTCGGAACTACCACCTGAAATAAAAAATGTTCCTTTTAACCCTTTGACTGCTGAATACTCAGAGCCGAAGCTATCACTGGGGACTGAATACTTTTTCAGTTCGGCGATGTATTAAATTATAATATAGTACAAAGTCCAATTACTGTTACACTATCCCCTCCAAAATGAACAAAAAACAAAACTATATAAACTATCCAAATCCGAAGTATACATAAGCAAAGACTTCCATCTAAGAAACAAGAACAATAAGAAAATCACCGAGCGCATATATGCGTCCTTAGTCCATACCGATAGCTTTCGCCAGACGCACATATGCGTCTGTAACAGTCAAAGGGTTAATTCGAGTTGAAAGAATTTGCTCCGCAAGAGAATCATCACAGTTATTATTATCGCGACAAGTCGCACTTTAAGCAATTTAATATTGTGACGCGGGGTTTAACGTAGAACGCAATTTTCGCGTGACAATTTATCGAATAGTGTAAACGGCACAGTTGCAAGGTGGTCCTGTTATTATCTTGCTCGTTTCCATCGATCTCTCGCGTCCCTTACTCCCGATATTTAATATTTACGCCAATTAAAATTAATTAGACCGGAGGATAATTGCCGTGGAGTTTTAACGCTGATTCACGGCAACGATCCTCGCCGCCGATCGAATCCTTGTCGATTTTCTTTCTCACGCTCGACAAACGACGACGGGGAGTTCGCTTTTAAGATTCTTTCTCGTTTCACGCAAATTGGATTCGTTAAATAGAAATTATTTTCTGGTCACAATCGCCTGTTCACATCGCTGAGGGAGAACGTCGGGAAACGGCACGGTATAAAGGCAAAAAGCGCTCTTATCGTGATGGAAATCATTTTCTACGATTGGAAGCTTGACTCTGAACTCGTTATGACAACACGTTAGACGATGTACCGTAATTTCTTTTGCTACCGGAGCACACTCCTTTATATCAGGGGGCATCCTTTCTAGCAGGAGTGAGAGAACCGTAATCTGTTATCAGTCTCTTGCGAGCCGGGTAATCTCGTTAACTCGTCAATCGGATGGAAATGAATTTTTCTTTGAAGGATTCGTGTAAATGTACAGATAAAATAATCTCAATGATTTGATTCAGATTTTTATTCAACTCTTTCCTTTACAGAGATTGACGGTCGACGTGGTTTTCAAGTGTACAACACCGCAGATGTTGCCACGGTGAGTACAGTTCATGTCTATTGAGAGTGTAAGTGGCTACTTTTCCCGTTTCAAGTTTACACGTAACATTTTCGTTTGAAGTTCGTAACTCTTAGTGAAATGTAAAAAGACGCTGACTCAAGTCTATACATATTATAATATAAACGTGTGATAAAAATATTCTTATCTGAATTTATTCGTAGAAAACTAAACTAATGAGGTTGAATAAGTAAACTTTCCGTGAAACGTAAATACATGCATTTACCGGAACTGTTCGTTAGAGGTGGCGAGCAACATCAGTTCTATCAGATTTACGTGACAATTTTCCGGTCTCCGTCGCGGGTCGAACGAGCTACCGATAAGAAGCGATCGCTCGTAACGAGAAATGTGAATTCCAAGAAAACAGGTTGATCTCGAAGTGCGTAGTTTTCCCTGGGTGCTCGAACATACATACTCGTATGACCTAACGAGCCGCTTGCCAAACGATTCGACTCGATTATCCCGTCGTGTCATGTAGCTCGAAGCTCCACGAAAGTTAGCAACTCCGACACGGATCTAATTATCGCCTTCATTAACCGTCCGCGTTCCGAATTAGTTAGTCAATTTTCTGCGCCACCATATTATTTGGATTCCTACCGATTTAGAAACCGTCGTCTTAAAGGCTTATCCCCGTATCATATCACCGTTGAACGTCATTATAAGCTGGTAAACATTTCATAGAAATTGTATAAAAAATATTTGATCATACTCAGGTTTTATCGAAATTTTATTAAACATAATTAATTGAATTAACGTGTTCGTTTGTCTTTCGGTAAATTGAATTTTTCTAAGATTTTCTAATCGTGCCAGAAAGTTTACTCAGTTGGAATGATAATTCTTATTGATTTTCAATAGGTGATAAGATTTTATGAACAATGATATGCGTGACACGTATACAACGCGATGGGCGATACGATACGTGGACATTATTGATCGGTAATGTGTTCGTAGGAAATAGATACGCGTTCTCGCAAAATATATTCTTTTTATCAACCGCGGGGATATGTTCTTCCGCGACGGGGAAATCAGCTACCGGAAAACTTTGATTTAAGCAAAGTCCACGCTTAGTAAATAGCGTGACTATTTTCCGTCTCGCGCCGCGCGCCGTGTTTACACGACCGATTTCCCAAAGGATCTCTCGTTTCGCGGTATTTCTTTATTTGCTGGCGACGATTCGCACGTAGGTAGAGAACGCGCGACGCACGATCGAGATTCAGTTAAGAAGTCACATGGATGGATCGTTGACCCAGTTGCGATAACATAAAACCGATTGATCCCGGTCGTCGATACATCGCCGAGCTATTTCCGCGGTAATTCCTCGTCGAAGCAATATCGACTTCCGTTTCCGTAGTTTTCTCTATGGACAAGCGGCAGCTTAATCATCGCGTTATCCGTCTCGCGTCGCCCGCAGCTGCATCGGGAACGAAAACGTGTAGCGATCGGGATCAGACCGAAGTAATTAAAAATCTGTACGCCCGAGAAACTTGGAACTAATTAAAAAACAAACATCGAACGACGATCTGTCGATCCAACTAGTTCTCAAAAGTTCCTTCATTGTTTGCGAACAGTCGAAGGCGGTAGGCGATTGGGAGTTCGATAAGGTTGCGTCTCGGAGCATATGCTACTGGAGGCAGCTTATCGAGCGTCCCATGCAAGTTTTTCATAGCATGGCACTGGCTCGCCAAGTGATAAGGAATTTGAAACTATTCGGAGGTAGAGCAGGTAGATAAACTTTTACGAGTTTCTCTTCACATATTTTTTTACACCTACGGACGGTATACGAGTATAATAACGTACAGGGGTTAGACAGTTTTGATTTGGGACGAATCGCATCGGAGCAGTCAAAATTCAATTACTGATAAGCGAGGACTGTTCAACGCTTGAACAGCGTTTCACGATTAAATTGTCGATAAGATCCTGATAGCGTAACGGATCGAATGGCGTTCCTATCTTCGACGAAGAACAAAGCGAACCATAACTAATAGAACAGGTTTTACAGTCACGCTGCTATAATCGATTTTAATTAAACTCCATAGTAAACGAGCGTTGTGCGACGGCCTAAAAACGAGTACCTATGATCTTTTGTATCCGCGGTTATTAATCGGCTTCCTTGTCGACCAACACGCGTGTCATTTACAAGGAATCCTGCCCACAGATCGGTATAAAGCTTCGTCCAGTCCCAGACGATACCCGGTTCCATACGCGATACGTTAGTCGCGCGAAATTCCTCCTACGCTAATCCATGCCATGACACGGATATCATCGAATCCGCATTGCTCTTTGTGCCGCGGCTAAGCTCTTTCTTTTACAGTTCAGGATAAACAGACCCTACGTTTAACTTATCCAAGCTGAAGCTTTCGCGTTCCTTTTATGCCTGAAAAAAAGAGCAACCTGGTACGCTTGAGGTTCACTAGAAAGAATTTCTCCAGCTTTATCCCAACAAATACTTGACGAGCGTGGAATTCCGATCCGCTCGAGCGTAGCATTTTTGGACAAATCGATTAACTAACACACCAGCCGCATCGATTTTGTTTTACTCGATTCGTAGCTCGACATAAAAAGAATTGTTAATAGGAAATTGTATCCATCCGACCATTAACGATAGAACCATTTACAATCCAGTGTCATTTCCGTTTGCCATAAATCATTTGAAACAATAAATTGAATTTATCGCTCGTAGAATAAATCAGTTGATTTTTCTAAAATTCGAATCTAATGATCTTAACATTCTGCCATTAAAATTAAGGTATAGAACAAATATTTTTACATAAACATTTTATTCTGCATCGGATATAATAATTGATCGAGTTTTCTCTAACTGTACGGGAAAGCGGCGGTCGTGTCACAAGATACGAAGGGACTGCTGCTGACTCCGACCTGGATCGATCTCGAAACGGCATTGAGAGGTGGCACACTTCGGTTCTGGCATCGTAAAAGAATTATTTTGCACAATGATACCAGCCGCCCACACGTACACCCGACAATCATGCGGCTATTCGTCGAGTCAGAATTGATATTATTGCGGTGCGCGCGGCGGGGCAATGAGGAATAGCCGAGCGGCACTATTTGCCGGCTCCAATGCCGAACGCGGCCGGCCAAGTATCGTAATCGGAATGGCAATCGGTTCGGAAGCTGCCAGTACACTCGGAACAATATTCGCGTATTAAACGGGCAACTTCTTTACGCGGTACAATTTTAGCAGTTGACAGGCGTGCCGGCGCGACAATGCGCTCGAACGCGAACAAAGACGCGCGATTAATCAATTTATTCGGGTCCATGGCTGTTTCCCGTGCGCGCGTACTACTCGCATATTTAACGCGTAATCGCGTAATCCGTGTACACACGCGTGTCCCGAATGAATTTGTTGGCTGCTCGAATAGCCGCCACCGTGAATATGGAAACGGCTAAGGCCGACGCTGCGAACGTATTTTCGTTGGCACGTCGCGGTGGTTGGTGAAAAAAGATTAGGAGGGTAAAGGAGAAAAATGGAAGATCGTTTGGAGATCGTTAAACGAGAGAGGAAGCTAATGGGTCGCGTCGTCGTTCCGTGCGAGCTATTCTTCGTTACCTTCGTTTACTCTTATAAATAATTCTTTTTGCCTCTATCCAACTGGCGTTCCTCCCTTTTTTTAATCTCGCGCGAATACGTTGTACGTTAGGCACACTACTGAGTTTTACCGCGTTTAAACGGTAAAATGTGCTAACGTTAAGATAATCGAAAGTAACGTTCTTTCGCCTGCCTACGGGGAACAGTGAAAATGTTTTAAATTCGAATAATGACCACGGCCGACATTTAGATACCGGTTTTCATTTGTAATTTTCGAATAATTTCGCTTTACGAGTTCGCCCATCGAATGGTATCGTGTAAGGAAACACGTGTCCCTCGTCGCATTTAATTAAACATTCCACGCTAAGCGCGAACAGTCCGAGCGTTGATAGCTACGACGAAATGGAATTCGCGCCCCGTCGCAATTTCGTTTTTCCTCGTTCAGGGGCGACGCGCGTACGCGTTACCTTCCACGGCTGACGAATACTAGACCCGATAAACTAATTGATTAGACGTCGCGTTGGTTACTCGGAAAATCGAGAGGATCACTAATGGAAATCATGCCGGTCAAGGATACGCGTTCCTGAGGTTAAGGCTTTCTCTTCGTCTCGGTGACAAGAATTAAAAAGGAATCTTAGCTATTTTTCGAAGTTAAATGCTACATTCGTAGTACTCTTGTTATCATCATTATTAACTGTCTAATTTCTCTATAGCGAATCACGAATGTTTAGAATGATATTTTGTATGAACATAGATGCAATCCTTAGGCGAAACGATGTTTCACATTTTTTTTAAAGGGTCGAATAAACAAATCTGATTTTCTCTTTTATACTATGTAGCATACTAATCTCGTTAACAGTTAAAAGAAAAATTAATACCATTATCAAATGTGTGGGAGTATGAAACTGCCATTTGAGGTAATGGGTTGATTAATGGTTTATTTTATGATACCATCTTTTAAGTATTGGCTGACTGACAGCGTTCAGAGACGCAACGTCTTGCTAAATCTAATAAATGATAGAATAAAACGTAGAAGAGAATATTGTATTTGTACTTTCGTTTCTTTTCATTAATTAAATATGATTTCTATTAGGTTGTCCCATAGGTTTCTTCCCAATTTTTGAAACGAAATTAATATATGGCCCGAAAGAAACTTATGGGACAACCTGATACGTACACCGTTTCTTTCAATTCTACAATCGTGTACGAATATTTATGGACCTTCCTGCATCAATTTTGCGTTTCAATTTGTTACATAATTTATTATGCGACTGCTGCTACGCATTTTGTACATAATTAGAATTATGTGATTGGTTCCACCCTTTCGATTTAACCCTTTCGCTTCGAGCGCCGCTTATAAGCGGCGTCCATGACACGACCTATGGATACCTGTCCGTACAGTGGCAGTACTTCGACGGACCAGACTGCCGAAGCGAAAGGGTTAAGCACCCTGGTGACGATCGCACCCTTTTGTGCTTTTGATCAAAGTACACTCTGATAACGGCTTCGTAAAAGTGACTTTAGGAACTGCACTTTTGTTTCGCAAATTAACTCGTTCGATTGAAAACGGCGTTGCAACGCGACGTTCTTCCTACCGATACCGTCCGGGAAAGGGAGAAGCTGAACTAACGCCTACGCGAACGAAAACCGCGTCGATCTTTTACAACAAAGCTGTCGATATATATTTTCGGTGTCGACGTTCAGGGGACTCCTTCCTTTTTCTTTTTGTTTAAAGTAGGCGGACGTGCATGAAACTAACGTTGAGCATCGCGAGACGCTGAGACTGAAGAGAGCGTGGGAAGCGAGAAATTACTCGTTACAGCACTGTTATTCTTGTTCGCGCTACTTCTAATTTCGAGGAAACTCGTCAAATATAGCGTATCAAGTATTAACAAACGGCAAGATAATTTGTCTTTGCAACGGGTCGTCCTTTAACGTTATCTCAGCACTTGATCAAATTTTCACTCACGTTCACGGTTCGAATTCGTAAACTTCTAAAGGGTATCGCTTGTTCATAAATCCCAGGACACAAAATATAATTTACTTACATGGTATACGAATGAACCTGTGAAAATTCATCCTACTTCCACGAGTTAATACAATGACAGCTTGGTAAGATTAAATGACAAGGCCAGCGTTTCTTATATCGAATCGGATAGACAGTAAAACTGTTGGTTGAAATTCGGACCATCGTTCGTCGCAATGAAACGGTAATAAACGCAAAAGATAGAAGCGTGTCTTATATCGAGATCGTCTTCTTCCGCAAATAATTTCAGCGTCGCCGAGGCGAATCGATTTAACGATGATTAAAGCCACGCGTCGATGCGATGTCTCGTTCTTATTAGCCGAGCACATAAAAGTTATTGTCGCGAAACTGTCGCGTCGCGACGACGAAAACACGAGGATTCGAGTGTGCCGTCTCTACGCACGATCTTAGCTACTTCCTCTTCGTCGAATAAATTCTAACCGACTGAAACCGTGCGTCGAATCATCAAATCGATTGTACGATCATAATCGAATGATTAATTATGATTTGTCCGAATTCATTTATATCTTAACCCTCTATGGGCCCATGTAACTTTCAGATCACATTTTAACTTATCGATATTTTAAGCTTTTATATACGGATACAAACATTATAGGTTGTTGTTCCCTGAAAGTCGCATATTGAATATGTAAGCCACTATTTAACGAGTTTAAAAGAGGCGAAGTTTAGGGTTTGAATCAACACATGTATGACGCAGTGAACAACTGTAATATTAATAATATGTACAAATTAGCAAAGTCCAGAAATATTATAGTAAACGAATAAGCTTAAAGCTAACCTGAACCGATACAATTGCCGATAACAAACCTTTGTATACATCAATACAATAACATTAATGCTAACAGCTCGGGGTCTTGTTACATACTGACTCTCACGCGCTTGTCAACAAGCGACGAAGCCAAGCTTGATTACGCACAAGCTTACTAATATATTTGCAAATTACTTAAACAGAACATTTTTTTTTCATTTCTAATTGTCATTTATAATTCTTGATTTTTTGTTCCTACAATTTTTTAGAACAAAAATTCGGCCCATGGGGGGTTAACCCTTTGAGGACCGAGCGCTCTTTATCGTTTCGTTCCAGCAGGTCCGCGCTGGATTTATAGAAATGTAGGAATTAAAAATGTTATCTAGTTGTTCTACGACTTCGAATTATACACCACGATGGGTTTGAAAATACTAAAACTAAGCCCTTGATTTCCAAATGCATGGCCTATTTCAGATATACAGGGTGTAAACCTACTACTTGGCAATATTTTAGGGACGTATTCTGGAGGTTAAAGTAAAACGAAGAGAAAGAGTACAAAAATTGCGTTTACGGCTTCCTTAATTAATTATTGATGATTTAAATTTCGACGATTTTGCGCCTGAAGCAGGCAATCCGACGGGCAGAGCTGTTTGTTTTTAGCATGTGCCTGCTGATCTCGGTCGGTCGGATAATTAGGTTGAATGCGTATCGACGCGATGAAATAAATGTAATACCTTCCTCCTTCAATGCCTCAGGTAAGCGCGCGCATTTCTAATAGCTAGGGTCCTGACCTGAGGTTATCGATTTGGATCGATCAATCGAGATCAGCAGCTGCATGCTAGAAACACACAGCGCTGTCCGTCGGATTGCCTGCTTCAGGCGCAAAATCGTCGAAACTTAAATCATCAATAATTGATTAAGGAAGCCTCAAACGCAATTTTTGTACTCTTTCTCTTCGTTTTATTTTGACCTCCAGAATACTTCCCTAAAATATTGCCAAGTAGTAGGTTTACACCCTGTGTATGACGCGCCAGAACGAAAACCGATGTCGAGTCATACTCGACATAGGACCGCAAAGGGTTAAATAAATGAATCATTTTTAATGAACGTTCATCTCTTCCTATTTTCGTCGTTCTACTTGAGATACAATTTTCTGAATCTACACGTATGAGGTACACCTTGATTTATTGCACGGTTACAACTATACGCAGCCGAGATAGTTTCGTGGCTAGGAATATTGATCAAACTCGTTGACAAACAACAGCCACGTGGAAGTGACCTTATGGATCGAGCTGTGAGACCCGTACGGAAAAAACGGGGAGCGTCGCGAGAAATTTCAGTTATACGATTGAAACGCGGAACGCGTGGGACGATGGGCCGTCTTTTTAGAGACTTCAACGCTGGAAAGTTCACCGGCTGTCTTGTCGAACTCACACGAATCGATCGAGCATCGGATTCGAATCGTGGTCACGGTGTCCGATTAGTCGACTTAAGAAAAAAATAAATGTTCGCGGTGGAACGAAACAATTACTCGGAAGATCTATTTCGCAGTGGTAACACACCAGAGACGCGGTTTTATTAATCTCTTAAGGAAAATAAATAGTTGGGGAATTCTTGTCGGAAAATAAAAGGGGACGAATCTCGTGTGTGGGTGGCGAGGTAAAAGGATTAGCGGGTAAAAATCTCTGCGAGCGAGGATGGCAGCTACGAAAATCGAGATGACGTGCGTGCACGGGGACAGGTGAGTTATCGCTCGCGTTCTATACACACGAACCATGTCGGTCGGTACATCGGTTATCGTCATTGTTACCAATCGATCGGCGATTCGTGTAATCGAGAAACGACGCGATTCGAACCCGGCGGGATAAATTTCGACGCTAGAAGGACACCGCGACGGGAAGGTCGTCGCCTCCCGTTGGACCGGTGGTTTTAACTGGCAATTAATAGAAAAGCGTAGAGGGTGACTAATTAGTGTTAGGACACCAGCCACTGAAGGACTATCGTGTACCGCGTGTCTTATTTAATTGTCGGCTGAAACGGTAGACATGATTAATGCAGTCGGAAAATAATTCATTAATTAACGCGTGAATTGCGAGGAGGAAGGAAGTCGGATCGCGAGACAGTTTCCACTTGGAGCGGGCTGTCAAGTCGGGGATTAATAATCGAGGGAACGGACTCGTTTACGCGAAAATTACTGAGCGAGCTAACGACGCGAAGGTTAATCGAACGATCGGGACCCGGCCAATTAATAAGTTGGCGAAATCTTCGCGTTTCTCCGATCTCCTCTCACCTTTCAACAGCTTCTCGGTACACCCGCGTTTCCGCGGTAATTAGAACTTTCTTCGTCTCAAATCGTTTCTCGATTTCCCATTAAAGCCATGTAAATTATAAAAGTAAATCGATAGGAAGCGTTATTTGAAATTAGCTGTCGTTTAGAGAATGTTGGAAAATAAATTTCGTTCCGATAAAATAGGTGAATCCAGAGTCGGTCAATTGTGCGTTAATCATTAATCAAGTGAAACAGTATATTAGATATTGCAATAATTATTCTATGAAATGTCAGACCCTTGGAGGGACAGTCGTTAAGTATATCTGTACGCGTATAACAAGAGAAATATGTGTGTAACACGGTGTGACGCGCTTCGGTGTCGCAGGCACAAATAAGAAAAGGTTGGCAGCGAAGGTAGTAATATACTCGGCTTACTCCCTCGTTTATGGGGAGACAAAGAACTCTGTGAGAAACAGAGTACACGGAGTAATATAGAAATTCGAGAAGAATGAAATTCCAGGCGGCGGAGCCCGGAAGGGACGGACGGAATTAAGAAGAAGATATTCTATAACACGATTACCGAACCGGGATTGCGGGGACGCTTTTTTTGCTCGGGATCGAGAGCAAATCCAATCAGTAATAGTATATCCAACGGCCCTGTACTGAATGCGCGAAAGGATGACTACCTTTTTCCGCTTCGAAGGTGCAAGGTGAACTCGGCAAGAGAAATGTAAGTAGCAAGATGAGAATTTTTCAAAGCTAGAAATATCTTAACGATGCCTGCAACGCGGAACGAAATAATTTGGACGAGTCGAAGCAGCGTGGGAGGATGGCAACCTTTGGCCATTAGTTCCCGTTCGACAATTCGATGGGTCTATGGTAGGAAACTAATTATAGATAAAGCGGCAGCACCCTCGTCGTATAAAACAAGCAGAGACGTTAAAGGATTTGTGTGAACGGCGGAAGAGTGGGCGAAGGAATTCGCGCAGGAATTCGGCGAAGCGCGACCCTACTTGTTGATCGCGATTCGCGTTTCCCTCGGATCGACGAGCCCGTGGAAATTTGGTCGAGGCAACTGTTTGCGAAAGCCGCACGGAACAGAGAATGACTTCATCGTTTGTAGTGGAAACAAGAAGGCAAATAGAATCACCATTTGACGTAGCCAATTATTTACTTAAAAGAAACCTTCGATGCAGTCACCGTGAGCCAGCGCCGATACAACGGATGAATTCTTGTTATTTCATCGAAGCAATATTCACTATCGTGCGTTCGGTAGTAGAAAAATTGACGAGCGAACGATTATTTCAAGTGTCACTTTGTATCGATTCAATCCGCACACCGGGCACGCTAAAATATTAAGAAAATCCCCTCCGGTTGTTTTCTCTGTCCACTCCTATTTTTGCGTAATATCATCTACCTCTCGACCCGACGTCGCCCTACGCCCGACGACCCGTGAAATCTATTTTTCGTAGTAACGGTGTAACAGTGTAACAGCGAAGCAGCTGCGTACGTCGTGCAATTTACTTACCGGATACTCGTCGTACTTGTTCGAATAGTCAGGGTAATCGAGATTCATCGAAGCGCTCCGCTTGCTAAGGTGCCCGATGTTGCCAGTAATTACCGGTATCATGACTACCATTATTAATGGTATCATCGCGTTGCCCATCTATTAACAGTCGTCTACGTTTCCACGAATAATTTCTGACACTCTCCTCCTTCCCTCTCGAGAGAATTCTCGTTCCCCGGATTTTTCACTGACGTTCCGACGCGAGTTCCTCTGTGGATCTTCGCCGAGGCGGGATCGAGATCACCGACGACGTCTTCGAAACAGCCGTCGAGCCGAACCAGATAATAGAAGGGATTCGTAGCGCGAATTCGAAACGATACGTGTTCGGATCTGATTTATGAAACCGGCGATGGGATTCCGTAGCAATTGCACGCTCGGACCACGTTATTTGCGTTAGCCAGGAAGATGTACTCGACGAAGGACGTAGTCGAGAGCAGGCAATGTGACGCCTCGAGCGGCAACCGCTCCTATATACTTCGCGCGCGACGCAGGCGTGGTGGACGAAAACCGCGCGTTATCCTATCTATCGACACCCTCGCGAGATCCTCCTCAACTTGTTCCTATTCGATCTGTAACTATCCTCCTACGATATTGCGCGCATCCATCGCATTTAACTAAACTATCATCTGTCGATTGAGTTAAGGTTCGTTAAAGGGAACCGAAGATCAGGGTGCAACATCTGTTTAATTATGGGCGTACGCGTAACTCAGCTCAAGGCTGGGACGGTCGCACGGCTTTCCCGATACTCGTTGCTTTTTCCACGTTTTTTTTTTTGCTGTAAGAAAAATAATACAAAATTTGGGTTTATCCCATTTCGCAATTCGTTTTACTGATTAATTCAAAGAATGTTCCAGCGCGCTCTGGTTTGATTGTTTTATCGAGAACGATTTTTCTTCGGTATAAAATCGTATGTAAATTGTTACATGGGTACAAATGTATTCACTGCTGATATCGAGATGGTTAACCCTTTGACTGTTGAATACTCAGAGCCGAAGCTATCACTGGGGATTGAATACTTTTTCAGTATAGTATAAAGTACAATATAGTACTATAAGTATAGTATAAAGTATATATAAAATATATATAATATATAAAGTATGTATAAGTATAAGTATATATAGTATAAGTATATGTAATAAGTATATATAGTAGTATAAATATATATAAGTATATATATAAGTATAAGTACATATATACTTATATGTACTTATACTACTATATATACAAGTATATATATATAAGTATATATATACTTATATATACTTATACTACTATATATACAAGTATATATATAAGTATATATATAAGTATAAGTATATAAAGTATATATAATATAAGTATAATATAAAGTACTATATAGTACAAAGTCCAATTACTGTTACAGTATCCCCTCCAAAATGAAAAAAAAAACAAAATTATATAAACTATCCAAATCCGAAGTATACATAAGCAAAGACTTTCATCTAAGAAACAAGAACAATAAGAAAATCACCGAGCGCATATGTAGGTCCTTAGTCCATACCGACAGCTTTCGCCAGACGCATATATGCGTCTGTAGCAGTCAAAGGGTTAATATTTTGGGACATCTGTTAGATATTCGGATAGATGACAAGCGTTTGAAAGTTGAGTTGATCGGCAAGGCTTAAGCTCGGTTAAATAACAAATTAATAAACTGCGAACGTGTACGGATTTAACAGTTTGCGAATTCTCGTGGGTTGCCGATCCAAACGGCTGACACGTGAGAACTGCGTCAACTCCTGTAGAGCTCCTGTAGAACAAGAGAGGGAGAGAGAATGAGAGTTTCACGCGCGTTCGTTAAAAATATTCTATCTCCGGCTTTCCTGTCCGCCAATTTGGCCGCGTTTCAAAACTCCAACTTTGCCAACTTTAAGCGACGGTATATACATATAACGTTGGACGAACGGTGCGTTGGTCAGTTCTCGTCATGGGAATAGAGACCGATTACAAAGTCGGACGCTGGTCGAGGGATTATAAACTTTACGGTTAACTCGAGGAAAGTTTCGCGGTAACACGATCTTAATTTCTACCCTCTTCGATTTACGATACGAACTTCCAAATAACAGAGTTACCCGACCTTGCGAATCTTTTCTTTACATTCAATCAATCGTACATACGTGTAACCATAATTTCGGTGCCGCTGATATCGTTATTTAGATCTTATCTAAAAATTTTTAAGATTCGATTCATGGTATCTTATATTTTCAATTTTCATTCTTTCGTTTTCCCACTAGCACCGTGTGACACTTAAAACTCGTCAGAAAAACGTGCTTGCCCCTTATCTCTTATTCGTAGATATCTAAAGACGGCGAATTCGAGTAGCACGTAGCAAAAATTCTGCATTTATTTATTTTAATCGCGCTCGGCTAACGCGTGTACGAAGCGTCGTCAATGGTTCAAATTACGTTAATTCTCGCATTTATCTTGGCGCCGCGTTTCCCGGCGAGAGACGAGGGAAACGGGGTCTCGGCCGGCGGCGAGAGGAATCGCAAATGCGACAGGTGGTTCGTCGAGAAGAAAATGGATCCATTCAATTACACGACTTCCGGCGTCACGTCCCGCCCGTAATTAACGACTAATAATGCCACCGGCAACTAAGCTACGTGACCAATGTCAAATTACTCGATGATCCTCGCTCCTCAGCCGAATTCTATCTTCGTCCCATTTTTTTCTCACACGCTCAAGTGTTATTACCCCGACGCTAGCCGACGTTCGTATAGATGAAACTCATCCATTATGATCTTTAATTAATGTACAGGTTCGGACAATTATTCGGAATCCATTACTGCTTGTGTGTGAGTTCCCTAGCGAGACAATATTCACAAGTAGTAAGAAATCTATTCGTTTATGTTTCAATGCTACAGGCTTAACCCTTTCGCTTCGGCAGTCTGGTCCGTCGAAGTACTGCCACTGTACGGACAGGTATCCATAGGTCGTGTCATGGACGCCGCTTATAAGCGGCACTCGAAGCGAAAGGGTTAAGCATTGGCAGCATTATTATATGCCGGAACATTGAAACGTAAATCAATAGATTTCTTACTACTTGTGAATATTGTCTCGCTAGGGAACTCACACATAAGCAGTAGTGTGTTCACAATAATTGTCCGAAGATGTAGAATTCTGTAGGTCAAAAGAGAAAAAAGAATCAGCAGTTTGACGAAAATGAAGTTCCGAAATGTATGTAACTCACTCGAGCGGGGAACGTATCAATCGGGACTTAAGAGCGGGGGCAAAGTGAGAGGTTTCTTTTATTTCGAGTCCGTTCGACCGATCGACGAACCAAGTCTCGAAAACATTAACGTTCAACGAGCGCTTTTCACTGACCCGAACAATGAATGTCGCATCGTTATTGCTCTCGTTCATTTCGCTGGGACGATCGGAGTAAAAAGTTTTCTCGTTGGTTGATTTCATGGAAGCGCGGAATCTCCCTTTACGTAAGAGAAGACAAACGCGCGTCGGGCATAACTAACGGGCGTAGTTCCCGGAGGAAGAATGAAACAAAGAGAGAAAGGAAGGAAGGTAAAAGGGCTTGAAACAATTATTGCACGGTTAAAGGAACGTACCTACCGATCGACCTACGTCGTTAGGGAAGTTATGAAACTCGGCGGTGAAAAATCTGCGCACGTAGAATACGCGTTCATTCAGTTCCACGCGATACCGTACGTTCGTACGCGTCGTTTCTCTCGTCATTATTACCAAACTGTAATATCAATTAGCATATAAATATTATATCACGTGAAACAGTCTATTAAATTATTATATCAATCGTTACATTATATTAATTGCTACATCAATTATTGCATCAGACATATGACGTATGAATATTTATATTTCGTTAAAAACAGTTCGATTAAATCTGAGAACGATCAAGTCGTGACGGTAAACGGTTAAAAGGAAAACAGGTCTTAAATCTCGAGCCACGGGGCTGTAGCGTCGTGAGACTTTTTTGTAATTCTCGAAATAGTCTGGTTGATAATCGGTGGACGGAAGGTTCATCGTTTATTTAGCGAAAACCGATCGACCGTTTCCGCAACAAATATCGCGTTGCCCGTCGCGCCGAGCAATTAACCCCGGCACCATTAATTAGCTAATGACGGGGTTATATACCAGTCGTGATTCGGAACCTCGCTTTGAAATAATACCTGGTCTCGTGATACATTTCCCTACATTGGCTTTTCCCCGAAATTTCTTTCCCCGCGGAGAATGAAATAAGTCTACTTCCCATCATGAGTCTTTACTTATTACCATTTTTCAGTTTTACGCATACAGAACTTTCGTCCTACCGATGGAAACTGCGACGTGAACAGAAATTGGGACATTCGCTATATTACTTCCGGGGAAAAAATTTTGTTCAACGCGGGAATGTAACAAACGATAAAAACATCTGGAAAGTGCAAACGGAACAATTTATGCGTTTTATCCGTTGGAAATTAAAATCCAGCATGCTGTTACCGGCGTGTTGTACATCACATTTGACTAAAAACTCTTGCAGTAGGGAAACGTTTAGAGTCGATTCTCTATTTTATTATCTACTAAATGGAACCAATGGCCGATGTACTCTTGCCGGGGCAGAGTCGAGAGATTGAGTGTTCGTCTTCCAATTCGAATTGGAGCACATTGTTAGGGTAGCTAACGTGGACGGTAATTTCGCGTTTTACGAGTAAGGGTCAAAGATCGTCGGGGGGTGAAACTCACGTGGCATTTAACGAGGTTTTGCGCACGCTAATGGCCCGATTACGACGTTGCCGAGACGATGCAATGGCGTTTAGAAAACCGTGAACGTCGGAATGGTTCTCGACTTTTTATTAGACTCCCCGCGGCTCAAAATACCGGCTCGATTACACTTTATGGCATACGAATTCCGTATTACTATAAATGTGAAAACTGGAGTAATCTATATTTGATATAGATGGTAAATCAATAAGAATACCGGTGTACCTTTTTATGGATATTTTTATTGTTAGAAATAATTTTGGCAAGGGGGAATGGTCGCCCTCTTTACGCGACACGCCTTCGTAGGGAGATAGAGATAGAAAAAAGCGGCGTACAAACCGTGAACGACACTAGAAGTCAATTATGCTAGAAGGTTGATAGGATCTGGATAATGGAAACTCTGGCTAAAGGTTTTCCTGATACCACTCAACCACCCGCCGCGATTTTTTCCCGCAATCGCGACGTTTCTCGTTTAACGCCATTTCCTACTCGAATTACTTTTTAACACGATGTTATATGTATTATTGCTACCGTTAATTATACCTCCTCAACTCATTAAATACTCTGTGCTTAATTTCTCCTTCATTTGTCAACGTGATCTCCTTATTTTCGAATTAATATCGAGGCTAATTTTGAAACGAAAGAATACACTGTTTTAATTTTCACGAAGTGAATATACACGTATCTGTCCGTGATGAAAGAATGAATATAAAATGCCGATGAATATTTGGTTTCAATTGGACGAGATAAAATAATATTCTATAGTGATAAAACGTTTGATTTTATCGACGGCAAGTAAAAGCCGGATAGCTTTCGAATCGGGAAAAGCTGGGTTGCTTGCGCGATAAGCCGTCGGGTTCGATAACGAAACTACCCTTCGGGCACAGGCTTCGTACATCAGGAGAACCTTATGAACTCTCGTTCGACTGACATACCGACGCGAGAAGTTAACGCTGTTTCGAGCGTCCTCTTTTATATCTTTTCTGAATAGTCATTGATTATACTTAACCCAAGGAATAGCGATATAATCGTGTTCCCTGCTTTCCTATCAGCGAGCCAAGTTACGTGTCCTCTTCCAGTAAATGGAATCAACTGTTCTTCTAAATTCGGTTTCATTACGTGACACTTACTAGAATACTGATTTTAAGTAAATTCTTAGCTATTCGGTTATGAGATTGTGGAATAAAAATGTCAAGATTTGTTTCCGTTTATTTATTAATCAAAATTAAATTCGATATTTCTCTTAGCTCTACATTTATTCACGCATGCATTGGATCAATGAAAATCAAATATAGAGACTCTTAAACTAAATTTTAGATCTTCGCTTGGTACTATATCCAAAGATTATAGTTCGCAACGGTTGTTAACCCACGTCTCAGCACCTGGATGTGATTACATTTGAGACTCAGGCAACGGATAATATCCGCCAGTCCCTTTCTTTTTAAATCGACCTTCTATTATATGGACGAATATTGAAAAGAATTGTATATGGTTGCGAATAGTGCTGAAACTATTCACTCTAATCGTTTGATCAAAACCGCAGTTTCTCCCACTGATATCCAAAGCAGATTGTGACTGTTAAAGCTGCGAACAAAATTAATTGATTTTGAACAAGCAAGGCGTGAAGTTGAATTCGATCCATTATAGAGTATAGAGTATAATTTCGAAAAACGTGATCTATACTCATGCCGTATCGTACACACGCGTGAAAAAGGAAAAAGTGATAGGGTATTTCGGCCGGCAATCATCAAGTCGAGAAGCGCTGAGAGCAATGAAATCCAAAATTATGGGCAAACAGTTATTTTAAACGCTACTGTTTCCAACTTCCTGCCTCGGTGTCGATAATTGCATGTTATTTTTGAAGTGATTTCAATGGAGATGACCACTGACCTTATATGGTTATCCCCAGGATTAGTCATTTAGTCATCTGGTTAAGAGTCGGAAAATAAGAGTGCCAAGTTTCGCTTTGGTTCAATTATTAATCGGAATTTAACCATTTTTACAATACGTCAATACATTTTATGATGAAGCGAATGCTGGATTGGTTTCTGTAATTCATTAATAACACCTGTTGGAAGTGGTGCGAGAATTGCAAATCGATGTTAAGAACCTATACAAGAAAGGAACAGTTCAAAGAATTTATTATGTAGCCCGTGGCTCGAGATTTTTATTATGGTTGGCAACCCGTTATCGACGTGTTAAAGGGTAAATCAACCTGTCATTACCAGGCTCGTTGTAACAAAACGACGTTTATTTTTCACGAACCGACGCGCCCCATTTTTCCAGACCGTATATCGTAATCAGAGCAACGCGCGTACCGAATTACTCGAACTAATTAAATTGCCAACGTTTCCCTCCGTCTCCTGGTATAAATTTGCATGTTCCTTGCTCGCATATTAATTATCATGACACGTTTATAAAAATATAGTCTGGTAGATGCGCGAATGATAAAATAATGGACGCGCGACAGCTATTCGCGTTACGCGTCGAAATTGTGATCTGCGTTTCATACCAATCTAACGACGAACTTAATTCGAAGTAATTATCATCGCGCCCACGCGATTCACCAGTCGGAAACTTTCGGCTCGTGGCATCGAACCGAGAAATCGACGTGTTTCTCAAAGGATCCTTGACGATTCTTTTTTTCACGGGAGATGGGGAGGGATCCAATTTCAACCGTGGTACAGTTTTAATCCGCTTCGCGGCAGCTCTTTAATCGGTATCGATCCGAAGGATCTTTATCCGTGCCGAGAAACATCAAGCCTCGGATAATTACTATCTCCTCGTTTTTTCGTTCCCCTTTTTTCGGCCTAACTTCAATTTGTTAGAAAACGTCGAGCAAGTATCATCCATCCATGATACGAGCACGATTCGAGACTGTGCAAATCGTTATCAGAAAAT
This sequence comes from Ceratina australensis, assembly GCA_004307685.1. NCBI lineage: Eukaryota > Metazoa > Arthropoda > Insecta > Hymenoptera > Apidae > Ceratina > Ceratina australensis. The sequence continues at coordinate 1,028,334 of SHCU01000005.1, forward strand.
CGACTATGCAAAAATAACGTGAAGCGTATATATGATATGATACAGGGTGTAAACCTGCAGGTGGGCAATATTTTAAGAGAGTATTCTACATGCCAAAAAATAAGACAAACATGAAGAGTGATAAGAAAATTTCAATTTTTGCCAAATTTTTTCAAACTATTCTCTCTCGGAATCTAATGTATAGAGAAACCTGGGAACCTGGGTAAATGTTCTACCGTATGAGGAGAATGTCTGAGCACATATTCAACCCGATCGGCGAACTTTCAATTTTTGCCAAATTTTCAAGGGGTACATTTTTGCGATTTCTTCAAATTGCTGTTTCTCGGGATCTAATGTATAGAAAAGCCTGAAACCCTGGGTAAATGTGCTACTATACGAGGAGAGTATCAGAGCATATTTTCAATCTGATCTGCTGATTTTCAATTTTTGCCAAATTTTGAAGCGGTAAATTTTTGCGATTTTTTCAAATTGCTGTTTTTCGGGATCTAATGTATAGAAAAGCCTGAAACCCTGGGTAAATGTTCTACTATACGAGGAGAGTATCAGAGCATATTTTCAATCTGATCTGCTGATTTTCAATTTTTGCCAAATTTTGGGGGACCCAATTAATGGTGACCCAAACGTAGTTTCGTCACTCTTCATTTTCGTTTTATTTTCGGCCTTAGAATATGATCCTAAAACATTGCCCACCTGTAGGTTTACACCGTGTATATGAAAATATATAGAATATCAAAAGTTATGTGCTTATCTCAATAATTGAGTTATAAAATAGATCTTTATCTAAAATCCATTTTCTGATTTTATAAATTCTTGGTTTTGCATAAAATCAGTCTAACCGTAAGGAGCGAAGGTCGGATAAAATTGGTATTGAAAGTTGAATCAGATTAACTTTGTAATGTACAAACGGTAATGCAATACTATAACTCGAGCGAGAGGCAACTTTTGTTCTTCCGCTGTAACGGGATAATAGAATTTTCAAGATAGACGGACGTTCGGATATTGGTTAAATATAATATCTTCGATTGAACTTGTTCGTCCTTGTTTCAACTGTTTAAAGGATACACCCTTTGACCGTCTCCTTCCGCCGCTCCTTTGATCGTCCTGAGATAATTATCAGCCTCGCGTAAACTTGTATTTGGTAGTGGACTTCATTTATTACTCGTTTACGTAACGTGCCTTTTTCCCTGTTGCCCTTTTCCTTTTTATCGAGTGGCGTAACGCCGTGAAATGAAAAAGTGTTCCGTCGCATCTGGATATCTCCGTTTACACGCGTCCCTGCGTTTCTTAAATTTAAATTCTTAGAATCCCAAGGAATTTTCTTACGTTCAAAGGCTCGATTCAAGGATCGAGAGCGACCGATCAGATGCACTATGTTATCATTAGTTTAATACGACGTTTACGAGGGTCAACGTTTATCGATAAGAGAGTAAAAGAAAAAACGTCTTGCCGTCAATGCATGTCGAGACTTTCACGTCCTTCGCTCCGAACTTCAAAGACTGTTTTTTTCGTTTTTCTCAAGCGAAAGGCTACCGAGAATCATCATCGAGAGAACGTCAATATCAGGAATCGTTGCAAAAATGATAAAGAGCGTTTGAAAATTATAGGTCCGATGATAACAACGCAACATGATACGACGAAGAAATGATTAAGTCTCCTGTCTCGTGTCTGATCAAACATCGGCACATACTACTGTGAACGCTGGTTGGTTCGAGTCTCTCGTTCGGGTCGCCCCGTGAAAGCATTTGAGGACACGATGAGCGAAAGATAATGAGAATGCATGGTCGATCGCTGGTTGACGTCGGTCTTGATAAGGTGATCTCTGATACAGAGTTCACCGTGTCTGCCGACGCATCTGATTCTCGCGGAGTTGTCGACGTGACGCAGATAAACTCGGAGGAATGACGACGCGTCGACGTTGCTCACGATTCCAAGGTTCTCGCGATGAAATTCACGCCGAATAAATTGCGCCCGTCGAGTTCACGAGGAAAAAACGAGAGGTCGAGACAACGAAATGGGATACCGTTATGAAAATGTTTAATTAGCAATGGCACCGGCGAAGGAGCCGCGAATTGCTCGTTAAAGTTACGTAAAACGATAGTGGGACCTCGAACGATCAACGGATCGATCGATACCGATCCGATCCTTTGTCCGTCCTGTCCCGGTAATTGGCTTATCCAAATTTTTATCAAAACGAAACGAAATCTAGACAAGAAAAAAAAGAGGAACTTATACAACTACATTTTCTATTCCAGGAATTCAGGCTTCCGTAAGCCGGGCTATAATTCAGGGAACCAACGTGCCAGCTGTAAATCGAATTCATTTAGAGGGGAATTCGATTCGTTTAAGATTAACTGCGAGGAAAGTAATTTCAGGCTAACTTCGTTGCCTTCCAATTTTCAAAAGCACGGAATATGCAGTCGAAGTTCTTTTTGATGAAAATTGCATAACAGTAGGAAGGGGAAAAGTTGCCGTAAAAATCGTCGCTTTACGAAGCTCGATGCTAATGCAAATTCCATTCCGGTTCTTTACGGTTGCATCTTATGCAACGAGCTCGGGAACTCGCTAGCTGGCGCGACGGACTGGAGATCTCCAGGGAACCGTGGAAATTCCGTGTGTCAAAGCGTCCCACATCTTTAACAGTTTAAATATCGAGCAAATCGACCGATCATAATCGTACGAACTGTTTCACAAGATCTCTGCCTACGGATCCAAAAGTCTCTCATCATTTCGTTCTTCTATGTTTTGCAATTTTGCACGCAATGTCCGAGAGAAAATATTAATGCGATTTTCAGAGATAGGATAAAGATTTTAATATTATAATAATATTAATTTCTTCTGAACCTATTTCAATGATAGAAAAAAGAGTAGAATGTTGATATTCATAGACAAATATTGAAATGCTAGGGGGTTTGCTTCGGAGAATGTAACTTCGCGGTTGTAAACTGGATTCGCGATGAATATTAAAGGGCGAAACTGACTTGTCTCAACAAGAACCGCGACTGGCCCACGTGGGGATCGGCGAAGAAAAAGTGGAACTCGGGGCAGGTGTTGCGTAATGCCTTTGGGACAGCGGCAGACCCGGGCGAACAGTGACGCACGGCTTCGTATTATCTCGTTTTATCGTCATCATCGACGAGATTACGTTCCCCAAAGCTGCGTGGTTGATGGCCCATTTCCGTGCGTTTACCTATCGATGCTCCTTTATCGCCCGATAACGAGCGCCGAGCCGAGCAAAATCAATTTTTTCCACTCGTGCGTTCGATCGAAAAGACGTGCTTCGTGAAATTTTCTTTAACCCTTAGTAGCCTGATTTACGAAAGTGATTTTGTTTTAATATTACTGTGTTTGCTTGAGGGTCTAGATGAAGGGAAAAATAGTTAAAAAATCACAGTATTTATTTTACATATTTATTTAAAAAAAAAAACAGGTATCAATTTTGATACTTCAGGCATTAAGGCCATAAAGAAATCAGATATACCTATGCATGAAATAATGCGAAACATTGGTTGTTTTTATTATCGCATAACGACACTTTACACTTTTTACAGAACCAAGAGGTAAGTTTCCTACAATTATTAAATTTACACTTATTTCTAGAATCCATAAATATTTTTTCATGACCAATACAATCGCAACGCACGTCAGTAGAGGGTAGTACTTGTACACCTGTCCGGGGTCTTTTAGAAATTTCTATAATAAAATAAAAATAAAAGTAATCCCAACACCAAGCCATGCAGAAAAATAATGAAACGGAAGTTCAAAAAGTTTTTATAGCTAAAGAATTAGTAGGTAGGTTTTATGTAGGGCGGAATGCCTGAAGTATCAAAATTGATACTCACAAAAATAGCACTAGTTTCTTCAAGTAAACCATGCACTCGCAAAAAATAATTATATCTTAGCGAAAATAATATATTCACTTACCTCAAAAGTATTTATATTCTTCAGAAAAAGAAAATATATCAAATTTGTATTCAACAAAACTTTTAGTAAAATGTATTTACTTGTTCACTTTGCCGCGCAAGTAATATGTCATAGATAAAATAAAACAATAATGACATTTGATTTTTTTTTAATTTCGTTGGAAAGAATATTATAAAACAGTAAAATACGTACAGCCAACCTATAAGAAAACTAATAGTAATGTGAACATTCGGTTTAAAAGATTGGTATCAAAATTGAAACTGTAGGTTATTAAAGGTTAACCAGTTCCTCTCTATACTAGAACGGAAATCAAGTTATTTATATTTTCAATTGAAGTAACAAACGCTCTCGTCGGAAAGCGATTTATCGTTGGAATATTTGTTGCGGCGCGTGTCGATTGGTTGGGCATGTTTAAATGGTTAGAACGTGAACGTGACGGAGATGGATCGAGGATCCCATGACAAGCCCGTGGTACGTCGACCGGACATGCCGTTCGGCATATTTTAGGGGATGGGACATTCCTGGCCTGCGTCACCGCGAATTTCCACCCTGGCTACCAACATCGTCCCGCATTTCTACCCGGGACTGACAGTAGATCGTTCGAAAATATTATCCCCTTTATCTCTCTCAGATTCATTCCTGCGAATATGCTCGTTTCCGCGTTGCTCGAAACAAACCGATCGCTTCACGAAAAACTACTCGTAAAAATGTACTTTTTGCTTAAATACTAGAAGACGTTGCGAGCGATTTAATTCGCTGTAAATTAAGTGACAGTAAAGGGATTAAATCAGTCAATGAAAAGGGAGAATTCTCTTCGGTTTACCTCTGATCGGATATACCAAGGAATTCGGTGAATCGTCTACGCGAAACGAGCTCCGAGTTCTTTCCGGATACATAAAATGTACACATACGCGCGCACGTGTACGCTTCATCAGTGGAAACAATTAGAGAATTCCAACTGGTTTGAATACCTTTGTCTCTTATCCCGAAAGCCCGATTTCTATCTCGTACAATGTACGTACATTTACAAACTGTCTTCGTTTGGTAATAATTGTACTCGTAGTTGGTTATCCGAGCACGTTCGTCCTTTGACAAATACGTCTCGGTGTTACACGTTACCGTTTATGTCCCGATCCCGATAGAAACGACCTCTTATAAAAAAAAATGCTTTGCCATTTCCGCGAACCAATCACCTCTGTTTTCCATCACGTTTCAATTATCGTACCGATCAATTTAAATCATTTCACTTAATTATCTTATTTGCTGATAAAATTAAATTACAATCAAACTGGTTCATTTTTAATTCGGTGCACAATTTGTTGATAATTGGATTCTTTAATGAGGAGAAGCGCGAGCGAACGATTTTTCAGCGGGATACAAACAAGGGCCTGAAAAAACAAATGACGCGTACTGCGCGCCGAACTATTAACCCTTAGTAGCCTGATTTACGAAAGTGATTTTTTTTTAAAAAACTAGCTAAAAAATCACAATATTTATTTTACATATTTATTTAGAAAAAAAAACAGGTATCAATTTTGATACTTCAGGCATTAAGGCCATAAAGAAATCAGATATACCTGTGCGTGAAATAATGCGAAACATTGGTTGTTTTTATTATCGCATAACGACACTTTACACTAAGTATGTATATTCTTCAGAAAAAGAAAATATATCAAATTTGTATTCAACAAAACTTTTAGTAAAATGTGTTTACTTGTTCACTTTGCCGCGCAAGTAATATGTCATAAATAAAATAAAACAATAATGACATTTGATTCTTTTTTTAATTTCGTTGGAAAGAATATTATACAACAGTAAAATACGTACAACCAACCTATAACAAAAAAATTAATCTTATAGTAATGTGAACATTCGGTTTAAAAGATTGCTATCAAAATTGAAACTCTAGGTTATTATGGGTTAATCGTATTTATGGAGAAATTGTCGAAAAGTTAAATAGAATAGGGAGGGGGTACGCGTAGCGAATCGTCGGAAAGTCGGGGAATCGGGGAAACGCGTGATCGCCGAAAGGGGGTGAGTTCTCCACCCCGACGGCAGCTGTTTCCACCACCAACGGCACCCGCCGACCCCGGTAGCTGTGGCTGTCTCGGATATAAAGTGGTCGCGTGCTTGCAAGCTCAGTCACTGTGCCGCTGAACCGCCGATCCTCGCTCGTTGCAGCTCGGACCGACCCGAAAACAGCCAACGACCCCTTCTTATTCTTCTTCTGCGGAATCGGACGAAAGCTCATTTCGTAAGAGGTACCCATTTTCATCCTTATCTCTGCTCTTCGTGTTTTCCCTGTGCTTTCTTCTCTCATCAGTATAGTCGAGAAATCTATTTTATATATCGTTCTGTAAATCAATCGTTCTACGAGAATCAATTCATTTATTCCACCATCGCTGCCTTTTGTACCGATTCAATTTAAAAGAGGACGTACTTATTAATATTTTTATTGAAAATGCGCGTCCCGCAAAAAGCGACGACGAACGAAAACTACGGTAATTACGTTCACCCGCGATCCGTGCTTGTGACATCTGAATGAGAAGTATCACAAGGTTTTTTTTACGTAGCAATTTATAGAAAGGATCGCGCGTACACGACGTGCGTTTTATATTCTCTTTGACTGTTAAATAACGTCGTTACGACTGCGTGAGAACGCGCGAGCTTTTGTGCACGCGTATAAGGGAATAATAAACGCGGAATTTCTTTTAGAAATTATTATTGGTATCAAGGAGAGAAACAGGTTTTCTCGCGAAGGGAGGAAGTAAACGGTTTACCTAGCAGGGAAGACATTTGTCGAAAAGCTTAATTGTATGCAAAGGGAAATGGGTTAAAGGTATGCACAGTCTAGAATTAGATGTAAAACGGCAAAGTCGATGATAGTTGGAAGTATCCGTTTAACTTAGGCATTAAGGAGCGGACCTGTTGCCGAGGTAAGCAAACTAGCGCAATTACTTGTCATTGTGTTGGCGCGTATCCGTAAAACAAACGGTTTTCCCTCGAAAATGTAATGTTTTTCTTAACGGCCTGCAACAAGCGCGTAATCACCCATTTGTTCTCGCGTTTCACTTCTCTCCTCGGCCAACGAGCCACTGTATTTTTCGCATAAATACCATCGTGCCGTTTATCAGGAGAACTAATACAAGTCACGCGGCAAACATGTTGAAATTTATATCCGATTCATTTATATTTCAATATTACAAACGAATTTTTTTTATACGACCTTTTAACCCGTACTGCTTTCATGGACATAAATGAAAGTACAGATATATGGATTGAAACAATAATTATTCGGCTCGTGAAATTGTTTTATCGTATGATCACGATTTTATTCGGTCGACACGACGTCCATGACGCGAAAAAAAAAGAAAAAAATGGTGAAAAGGCGCAGATGTCCATGAATCGACAAGGTGTCCGGCAATATTTTTACTCTTGTTTCAACGTATAACTGATCGCACAATGCCGCGTGTCACAATACCTTCATCGCCGGCATCGGTAGACGCGTGTTCCCTCGGATGAGTTATCGTTCTGTCAACGGCAGATAGAGTGGTCGCCGGCTTTCGTTCAGCGAAATCTAAACTGCCTGTCGATCGGGACGGCGAAATTGTCAGGCCCAAGCAAATAAAACCAGCCGAACTGTTTAAAAGAGTTCCGTCGTTTAACCGTTTTTACCTCTCGGTTTATCGGATCGATGATCTAAGGGCAAGGCTGATATCTGCCGTTAAATCTGATATGAATTAATTATTCGGTCTCGTTAAACTTTTTCGGCGAGTTGAACTTCGCGGCGTGATGAAACATTCAGCGTTCGCGTTTAGTATAAAAAAGATTGATTTTCTATTTAAATACTGGAACAGGACATTCGCGGGATGTGTGTGGTTGAATAGGCGTTGACGAACCGCAATCGTTCGGGATACTATAGCAACGGTGAAATATGTATTCGCACTTAGCATAAATAATTCCGTGCTAAAGAATTTCCTGTCCGACGCTTAAAATACAATTAAATAAATGGGCAAATGTACGTAAGCATAATTTATTTCGAAACTTTCAAAGGCTTGCCACGCGAAATGCTCGAACGAGTCGACGCGATGCGATGTATCGACGCGGTTTCAGATGCAATCGTTCGATTTTTTGGAACGCAATCAACGCACGAAGCCGTCGTTAGATTACTTTTAGTGCTTCCTACGACGTATATATATATACGTGTATACAATGCGTCAGTAAGAAGTAGCATTTAGAATAAATAATTGTTTACTGGTTCGATGAAATCAGACTCGCTATGTACAGATTCGGACAATTATTCTGGACCTACTACTGCTTATGCGTGAGTTCCCTAGCGGAACAATATTAAAAAATAATAATAAATCTATCATTTTTTTTCGGAGCTCGATCTGGCATTAATGCTGTTAGCTTCTGACATAATTTCGGCGTTTCGGAATAAAAACAGTTTTAATTATTTTGAATATTGTTCCGCTAGGGAACTCACACATAAGCAGTAGTAGGTCCAGAATAATTGTCCGGATCTGTACATATATCATTTATTGGAAAGGACTCACCGTAATCTCCCAATTCAAAGTGTTCAGTATTCATGATTACGAACGCGAAAGATGTTAAACAGCCTGTTTACATCGATGCTCGTTAACGAGTTTGATTTTGATTTAACGGTTCGAGCAGTGGTGTTTGGTCTCAATTAGCAGGATTAACAGGCTTTCTATTGCTCGACAGGAGTACGCGATGTCGTCGTTACGAGTTGCCGTGTTCCTGGCCGTGCTCCTGATCGCGTTGATCGACTGGTCGACGGCCCTGCCGGCCCCCGACAAGGAAAGACTTTTAAACGAGGTAGACGTAAGTAACAGCTACGCGTACGACGCTTCTGCCCGCGAGCCTTTAATTTTCATTTCCGGCTCGTCTATCGGCGCACGTAATCATACCGGCGTGCCTCGGTAATTGCAAGCAGAGCCAGACCGTATAAATTAGGGCCGTGTAAAGCGTAAACGAAGAAGCATCGTTTGTAACGAGCCACGAGGCGGTGGAGATCCGTTAGCGACACTCGACCGATGACAAACGTGGCTTGTTACTCGTTACCCTCTCACCTCGTGCGCTGGCCCCGATTTTATTCACGGGGAAGACGGTCACGCTCGTCTTGAACTGGTTTCGATTCCGAGCAAATCCCACTAGTCGATCTCCGTTTTCGTTGCGCGCAACGCTATCCGCTTCTCACGTTTTTTCGCACACGCTCACTCTGTGTCTTGCACGTTCAGGAGGCATGTTTCCACTTGTATCCTATATCATTTATGTCTTTTCGAACGAGCATTCTTCATTGTACGAACGATGCTAGAGTGACGCGAAAAATCGTACAAGTAATTATTTAGTCGCGAATGCTACAAGTGGAATATGCCTTCAGAAAGCTGTTTGATCCCGCATCCCATTTTTCGGTCCCGTTATCACTACGATAGCAGCGATGACGCGATATTGTCCACGATCAATGAGCGAATTACGGTTTAAAATTATCCTGCGGTCACAACCGCCCGCAGCCTTTCCCCTTTCCGCTTGACGGATTAATTTCCGAAAGTATCGGCGTTAATCAGCGAATTGCGATTAAACGCACGGATATCTCCCGCAATGGTTTTTTTTTCGCGTATGAACCACAATCGTTTTCCATAAGTGGCTTCGAAACAATTTCGGTGTTAGAGAGAAACGGGTCGGCGTTTCGTATTTCTGTCACGCGCCTAGAAACATTTTGTACTCTCTTTTTTTCCAACACCGCGACGCATTATTATGCCGGGCGTAGTCTCGATTTTCCAACCGTCCCTTAAACGATGTCAATAATCATCTTTGACCGACCGTGGGGATCGTCAAGGGGAATTTCAACGATGCTCGTTTATTCAAAGCCAAACACTTCGCCCCTCGAAGGGTTCATCCATTGCGAGCTTCTTCTGACTTTCAAATTCAAGTTGAAAAACGATCTGCGAATTCCCTCCCTTCGTGGTTTCTATCTAAGGGTTTACACTCGATATTCCAATAATTGGGCTGATAAGAATTCGAAAGGAACACGATAGGAATATAAGTACTGATTCGTTGTAATTTTGCCTCGTGCAAGCGCGTAAGCAAACGTTTCGTTGAGTGCAACAAGCGACAGGCATACGAGGCTGAAATCCGACGAATAAGACGTATATCGTACCGATGGAAAGCAATCGATGGAGTTGAAAAGGAAGCAGGGGAACCTGTTGCTTGGTGGCCGTTTCCGAACGCCTGTCACTCGAATTCAATTCATGCGTGTCACTCGTTCTATCGAGTTAAATTCACCCCCGGGTCTATTCAAACTTCCTGGCTCCTTAGATTGTTTCATCTTCCCACCCACGGTCTACCCTTTGCTTATACGTCGTCCGACTCCCACGACTTGATCTCTCACCCTAATCAAGCATCTTCTCGATTCTCGTCTTCTCAAAAACTTTTCGATCGTTTCGAACATAAGTAGAATCGCAGATGGTTAATCGAGGCGTTAACGGTGGCTACCGCACGCGCGACAGTATATCCGCAATTAACGCTGCTGCTCTCTATCAATTCATAGGTACGGATTTAATCGCGTACGCGTGCAGTGTACATGGGCAGTAAGTACACACTCGGGCTAGTCAAAGACAAAGCGATATCCCGATATGGTACAATCGCTTCGAATTCCACTCTAATCGATATTAAGCGAAATTACTATCCATATCTATCCGTTGCCATAGTTTTTCGTGCCGTCCGATACCATTACAATTATGCGTTCGCCCGTTTAATTCCGAAAAAGTTGCTCACACGCTGCAACGCCAATTGAGATAATATGAATTTTTTTATACGTTTCTGCATGTCGACTAAGTTTTCTGTATCGTTCTGTAAGCGCATAAAACCCATCTTGTAATAAGAAACGGTCGATCGATCGTGCGTATAATTCGCCTCTCGTTAGATTAATCGTAGAGTAAAAAACTTTGCCCGAGTTTCATCGAGCATTTTCCCCGATGCTTAAGTAACGATCGAATGGAACGGGAAGTTAACGAATACCATTTCAAAGAGACAAATTAAATTTGTTTTCCGCCCGGTAAGACGACTGGTGCTGCTGCACGCCGGGTATCGTTAGATGCGCTCGGGAAAAACGGGAAAAGACGAACGTCTTTTGGACCGGATTACAAAGCAAATTGCCGGCGCTCGCCGTAACGAAATTGCGTTCGCTCCTCCCTCTCTTTCACTTTTCTCTGCCTTCGCCTTTCTCCTACGCTCGTTTACATTTACGAGTACGTGGAACGTCCTTCCAGGAAATTGTTACTTATCCTACGATCGTATTATTTTTAACCACGGTCAAGAGTTTAAGTTTATCCTCCTGTGTCTATTTAACGTTACGAGGTTTCACCTGAGGTATTACGACGAGTTGCTGAAAAGGAACAAGCCGATTTATCTAGGTTGAACGAACAACAAGTATCGCCTAGAATTATTAGGTCATTAAGTATGAAACGTCCGATTTAAGACTGAAAGTTTGGTTTATTATATCTCGGGCAAGAAATAATATAATTCATCAAAATATGCACCTAAGCTATCAATACAGTGTTGCCATTTTAACGATAACTTAAACGATGGTTTTGCTTCCACTACAGCTTTCAGTTGGTCGTCATCCACCTTGCTCTTTTTTTTTTTATAAAGACATTTATTTGCTTATGGTACAACGGTGTTTAACATAGTCAGGTGCAAAAAACGCTTAGGGAAAAACCTGTACAAATAACAACAAAAGAGTCTTAAAGTTACATGTCCCAATTATGGGCAACTCGCACTTAAACACTAATGAACTAAAATGGTGTTGGTTAAGAAACGATAAGGTGGGTAGCGATTCGACAAATCCGTCGTATGGTGCTAAACAAAGTCGATATAAGAAAAACGTAGGAAAAGACATAAGAAAAACCTACAGAAACCATAGCTTAAAAAGCGAGAATAAATAAGTATTAAGATGAATAATAAAATTGAAGGGAGTTGGACGCACGCAGGGACAAACAATATAATGTTTAGTAACAGAAAAGTAACAAGTACTGTTACGCATTAAACATATTACATTATAAATAGAATATTTAATATTTAAAAGAATCATATATCTCTACAAATAACATTCACCCACCTTGCTCTCAGGCCGTCCGCGTGATTCATTTTGAAGATCAAAATCTCCGGATCGGAGTTTTTCGAACCACCGACGTATTGTACGTTCGTTAGCCACATCTTTGCCAAACGCTTTGTTAACACGTTCCCTGCCAGACCGTTTTTTCAAGACTTTCCGTTCAGGCCGCGTGGGGCGTATGCGCACCACGCTTTACATTGTATTATTTTGTTCCTGGCGAATGTCTTACGATAATTAAAATAGCGCAAAAATCATAATTATCAAGGAAAAGTTGTATAGTTCAACACGCATAACACAACAAACCAATAAATTTATTTCTCTGGGAATTAGTTTAACAAATACCTGGCTGAACACTACTATCAAGTTGCATCTTCATGGCGTGAACGGAAAGTTCAGCGTGGGGCGCATACGCCCCACGCGGCAGGGAACGTGTTAACGTTTCAGCTTGTCTTCGCTGCATTAGTTCCACGATGGAACTGATATTTGAAAATAACTCGCATTTTTGTCTTATCAATATTTTTACAATAATTAACGTCCAGACGACAATACGACAGACCGTTAAAAAAAGAGTGCATCTAAAAGCCAGATGGCATACCTTCCCATGCAATACCTTCCTATGCAAAGAAAATAAACGACGATCGAAATGAAATATCGGAGATATTTGGTATCAAACTTGAGGCTTTAAGTAATCGGACATTTCATATTTAATGAGCTAATGCTGCTGAGATTAAAACATCTCGTCTACCAATGAACCATTAGATATCATTACTCGCATTTCTTGGTTTTTTCGTCTTTTGTTTTTAATCAAACAATGACAGGTGGATAATTTGAAATAATATTTGCTAGCGGATCACGATGTGTGCGTGATAGGACGGCAGGAGCTAATAAACGATGTTGACCTTACGATTTCGTATGCGCATGCATCAACCTAATCTAATAGAAACGAGAGGAATTCGCCCCGAAGGCAACGCGCTTATCGCATCAAGACGCCTGCACCCATTCGTGTCAGCCTTTCTCGTCCGTCGCGAAACGCAAGCTCGAAACTTTCTCGTTCGAACGAATCCTCGATTCTCTTGCGTAACATTTATCCGCCGCGTTTGAATTGCAAATGTTCCATTGCGTGCGCGTTCTCATCGAAGCGTTTAAGCGGCGAGCTTGAGGAATTTACCGTAACTGGATATTAGCATAGATATGTATGTACGTTACGCTATCGATAGGAATTTATTCCTCTTCTTGCGTAAGCGAACTCTTTTGTGTTTGCTATCCTCGCTGAAGTGTTCTCCGTCGAACGCGCAACGCTGGAAGATCGAATAAAAAGTGTTCGCGGCCGGACCAAATTCAATCCTCAGAAAAAATTAATGGACATATATAATAATTTTATCCCGATGCGCGTCGCTATTTATACGCGGCGAGGTTCAGAGAAAAATTCGTGTAACAGTTGACGCAACGATTGATAATTCGATGCTCGCGATAGTAGCCTAAAAAATCGTCTCGTTAAAAACGCAGCTTCGTTGTTAATAAGATTAATTTGACGGATCGAAGCGATCAAGTCGCTGCTTGCCCGCATGCCTCGAAAGATAAAGAACAAGGGTCAGCTCGTTCGGTTCGAAGGAAGGCTGATAAATTTACGATTGATCCTGTAATCTGATAATCGATAGCTGGGCGTCGTCGGTAATCCGATTTCGGTTTAGCCTCCGGTTGCCCGTTGATTCAACGACTCGAGCGAAACGTCTCTGAGAAATGCGTCACCTATTGCATTTATCACGAGCGTTTATAATCGCTCAAATCGAACCCAGCGCTCGTCGTTATCTCTCCCGGTTCATCTTGGGTAGGAGCCTACTACCCGCACAGTTTACATATTTGAACGGTTTTCGGGTCCCCTTAATTCCTCCAACGCGATTTATACGTTGCCTCTCGTCAACGGCGTTTCATCAATCTCACTCGAA